>QODF01000156.1:0-194561 GCA_024372805.1 Oostethus manadensis
CCCCCGGGAAGACCTAGGACACGCTGGAGGGACTATGTCTCACAGCTGGCCTGGGAACGCCTTGGTGTCCTCCCGATGGAGCTGGAAGAGGTCGCTGGGGACCGGGAAGTTTGGATTTCCCTACTGAAGCTGCTGCCCCCGCGACCCGGACCCGGATAAGCGGAGGAAAATGGATGGATGGATGGATGGATGTATCAAAGTATCCACCGGTCCACATCATCTCGAGTCGAGGTTAGCAGCACACCGTCTCCACCATACAGGGTGTTGACTGTGCACTGGTTCCCCTTCCTGAGACTGCGGATGGTGACCAAAATCCCTTTGAAGCCATCCAGAAGTCGTTTTCCATGGCCTCCCCGAATCCCTCCCAAGTCCGAGTTTTTGCCTCAGTGACTGCCCAACGGGTTCTGGGTTTACCGCTATGACAGTTACCGACCACCTTACGGTCACAGCTCCGATCAGCCGCATCGACAATGGATGCACAAAACATCGCCCAATCGGACTCAATGTCCGCTGCCTCCCTCGGAACATAGTCAAAGCTCTCCCGGAGGTGGGAGTTTAAACTCCTTCTGACAGGGGACTCTGCCAGACGTTCCCAGCAGACCCTCACAATACTTTTGACGAGCACAGAAGTCCAATAACAGAACACCCCTCGGGTTAAGATCAGGGGGGGCGTTCCTACCAATCACAACTTTCCAGGTCTCACTGTCACTGCCAACATCAGCGTTGAAGTTACCCAGCAGCACAAGGGAATCCCCCTGAGGGAGCACTCTCTAGTACTTCCTCTAAGGACTCCAAAAAGGGCTGGTATTGTGAACTGCTGTTTGGCGCATAAGCACAAACAACAGTCAGGACCCGTCCCCCCACCCAACGGCGTAGAGAAACTACCCTCTTGTTTACTGGGTTAAACTCTAATGTGCAGGCTTAGAGCCGGGAGGCAACAAGAATCGCCACCCCTACCCGTCGCCTCTCATTGCTGGCAACACCAGAGTGGAATGAAGTCCAGCCCCTCTCGAGAGTACTGGTTCCAAAACCCTTGCTGTGCGTGTAGGTGAGTTAGACTATATCTACCCGGAATTGATCCACCTCAAGCACCTGCTTCTGAAGTCGAGGATCGACTGACAAGACCTCCGCCTACGGCCGGCACCCTGGTCACTTAGCACCCGACCCCTTTGACCCCTCCTACGAGTGGTAAGCTCATGGGAGCGGTTTCCTTATTTGTAAATGGAATATTTTTCATAGTTAGAGCATAGAAAACCTGTTTAAGACCTTCTAAATATGGTTTTAGGCCTCTACCCCACTAGATATAATACTCCTATAGTCACTTTTAGACTTGTACTACCCAATATAATATACATAATAATGGAAAGCATTCACAATACCGGTGGCTATTGTCTCATCAATTACTGACACTTAGTGACCAGTGTTGAGTACTACTGAAAGCAGAGAACAGATACGCTGTCAACATCCACACAGGAGCTGCTGCCAGCCACATGTAACGCCAGTCACTGGCACTTTTCACACTTCTGCTTTGAATCTGTTTTGAAAATGTTACCACAGAAGACCTGTAATGAGAATTTTCCCATTGCAGAACATTATTAGTGTTATTCTTCTCTCATAGATTGAGCAGATAGTTCTATGATCCAACTGTAGGCGTTTATATAGAGCCATCCTATCTACTCTAACATGCTTTGCAAATTGGCAGTTATGGTATATGTCAAAATAACACATTCTGCCTTTTTTCAAACACTAACTGGAGTTCCATTAGGGGCACCTATTATTTCCAAAACAGCACTGCATGAAAAAAAATAATAGTAATGAGAGACTGAGTTTCTGCCTTTCACTGAATTATATAGACCAAGTGCAGAAAAAGAAAATATTATGATGAGAAAAATATCAGCGGATATCTGAAATTGCTTGATATTTTGCAACACTCTTTGGAGACCTATGATTGAATTTTTTTGGTGTGTGTTTTTTTTCAGTATCAATTTTCACCTTAGCTTTAAATTCATGCTGGGTACTGTTGACTGCGTCTGGAAAATCACTGCACTGCAATTATCAATCCCCACTACTACCTTTTCACCTTGTTATCCTCTTTTAAATGTTTTTCTTATTTCCATAGAAATGTTTGTCTGAAGGAACATTTAAGACAAAGTTACACCGTGCCGCTGAGGGTTCCTGTCTGTCTGCCGCTTTCTAATCATCTTTATCTCTTCGTTTTTATTACATTTCTCCCTGCATTCTCATCTGCCTGTCTCCCTGACAGCCTTTTCTCAACAGTGTGTGGCAGCTCCTGAAACAGAGACAATGCTGTGGAATGGTTTGCGGTGTCCTTACAGCAGTAGTGCTGCATTCAGGTCCACTCTGAAAATGTTCAATGAATTATAGCTAAAGGTTTGCACAGAATAGATGCACACAGCACATTTCATCTTTTATATAGTAATCCCTTGTTTCTTTCTGTTTTTCAGTTCCACACCCATGATAATTTCATTTTCATATTAATAAATATAATATACAGTAGTTTTCAAAATAATAGCAGACTATGGGGACGAACAAGATTAATCACTGATAATAATATTTTTATTGATACATGGCAATCAAGTTACCACTAGGTGCAGTATATTTTCCAAAAACAAACAAGACCCAACATTAATGATATGCACGCTCTTAAGGCTGTGCAATTGGGCAATTAGTTAAAAGGGGTGTAAAATAGCAGTGTGGCTCCTATTTAAGGGTGAAACCAGCAGTTGTTGAACATCATTTCTCTTTGAAAGCCTGACAAAAATGGGTCGTTCAAGACGTTGTTCAGAAGAACAGCGTACCTTGATTAAAACGTTAATTGGAGAGTGGAAAACTTACGAAGAAGTGCAAAAATGTTTTGCCTGTTCAGCTAAAATGATCTCCAATGCCTTGAAATGGAGAGCAAAACCAGAAATACATGGCGGAAAACGGAAGACAATAATCAAAATGTATCAAAGAATGGCCATAATGGAAAAGGCTCAGCCAATGATCAGCTCCAGGATGATCAAAGACAGTCTGGAGTTACCTGTAAGTACTGTGACAGTTAGAAGATGTCTTTGTGTAGCTAATCTATTTAAAAGAATCCCTGGGTGCTCTAATTTCGTGGGTGGGCAGTGTGGGGCATGCCGCTCAGTGGTAGTTTCGTCTTGCTTTATGCTGAAGAGGACATGCTCTTAAAATGGCTGTTTCTACAAGACAGTCATCCCAAACAAACCAAGAAAATAAATGTCATGGAGTGGCCAGCCCAATCCCCGGACCTTAATCCAATGGAGATCTGGGGTGACATCAAAAATGCTGTTTCTGAAGCAAAACCAGGAAATGTTAATGAATTGTGGAATGTTGTTAAAGAATGTTGGAGTGGGATAACAACTGAAAGGTGCCACAAGTTGGTTGAGTGAATGCCACACAGACGTGAAGCACTCATAAAAAACTAAATATTAGCCTAGTCATTCACAGGATTGCCAAATCCTAGAAACAAAAATGTTTCCAAATAGTTTTGAGTTTGTAAAGTCAAGGGCAGACACTGGTATTTCTTGAACACCCCCGTTTCAACTAAAGGCCCAATAGCACAGCCTTAAGAGTGTGCATAACATGACTCGTTTGTTTTCTGAGAATCTACTGCACCGACTGGTAACTTGTTTGCCGTGTAGCAATAAAACTATGCAAAAAAACTATACAGAGATTAATTTGGTTAGTCGCATTGAAGCTATTATTTTGAACACTGCCGTATTTGTAGTTAGAGCGTAGAAAACCTATTTAATACCTTCTAATTATAGTTTGAAATGATGTTATAGTCGTCTAAATATGAAATAACACCCCTATAGTTGTCTTTACCTTTGTATTAACCAATATAGTAGATATAATAGGACATGTAAGACAAAAATAAAACATTATTAAGGCTCACAAACTCACATTGGAAGAGTGCATTGCTGTCTGTTACTTTTTGTTCTGGACAGTACTTCCTGTGGTGGCTATTGACCTATTAACGTAACATTATTGTCACCTAAGGACTTGTCTATAATACTACACATCTTCACGGTGTTCTTTAATGCATCTTCCGAATGTCTTGTATCTGAGTTCATGTAACAATTCTTATGCTTGAAAATGCTTAACTTGTGTGGAAAATATTTTAAAAACTGCTGAAATAAGCCACAAAACAATGCTAGGCGATGATATATTTCTGGAAAAACTCGACCCATTACAGGACGACTGTAATGTTCTAGTTTTTGTACGCGCCAGTTTTTGCATGATTTGTTCTTGTTGCCTTGGTTTTTGTTCAGTATTGCAGGGATTTTGAACGAATGAAAAACAAAATCAGAGGTACAAGAATCCCTTTGTGCTTCTAATCACTTCACTCTTTCGGTTTTTCAAAAATAAAATAAGAAATCATATTGTTTAGTTATAATACATTGTTGGTATTTTTGCTGACATTATTCATTTTCAAGCATAAAATTACAAAATGAACTGAAATACAAATCTAAAGCATTCGGGACACATTTAAAGATGATGCTATGTTGCATTCTACATTGTTCGCTTGGTGTCAGTGACTGCAATGATGAGACACACAAGTGGAACCAGGTTTTAGAACGCAGTCTTGGCATAAATACCCTTTTCTCAAAGATGAATTGAGTCTTGAGATAAATATTTAAGTACATTTTCTATGTAGGAAGAGAAAAAATAGTTAAGTGATGACAACGAACAAATATGTTTGTTAAAAAGGTAGGTTTAGAAAAAAGCCATCTGCAAGTGATCAAATGCATAAAAAAAGATAGAAAAAGAGCAATTTTCCCCCTGGAAAAAAACCCGCTCGCACTACAATTCCCATGCTCCTTTTGTGAGGAGCTGACCAATCACTGAGCTCCAAAGCTTCAGGCAATCGAGCTCCGCCTTCACTTCCTGTTAGCTACTTCCTGACTGAAAGACCGCATGGCTGTTTCATTCCCGGGCTGAATTCCGAGTCAATTACCATCCTTAGGAGAGCGCGATCAGCAGACGGCTGATCGGACAACCGATTTAAAGAGACCCACTCATTGACTCAACGGTCAGGTTTTTTTTGCCCGATTCATTCTAGTGATGCACATGGATCGGAAGTCACGCCCGACCCGGAGCCCTTCAGCCTTTCAGGCTGGATTTGAATTGGATGTTCACACCCTGAAGCCCTGAATGATTCCCAGTATACGCTGGGTGGCGAGCCACGGACCCATGAGTAAAAGTCTTTGCGCAGTCTCATTTTCCCTTCTTCACGGATTGTGCGGTAGGATCCACGAGCACTAGCATACTGACACCGGAACAGGTACCGGTACTGTCATGACACTGATTTAAACTGAAGAAAAAAAGGGCCCCAACGAGCAATAAGACTATTTTTGGAACTGGGTTTCTGTCTTTATTGATGTCAAACCACTGGCTCTTAAAAATTTAGCATCTTCGGTTACTGGTCCAAATACTGTGGAAGATAACTATTTACCTGTTACGCTATCGTAAAAAGGGTTACACAAGCACCAGACTTGATCCCTGAAACACAAGGCCTTTAGTGCACTGAGTTGTCTCACAACAGGTAGGATAATAATGTTAATAAAAACCTAAAAAAAAACCACCAAAACCCACGCAAAACTGAAACACAATTCTGAATTTTTGAGAACATTTCCTGTCCGCCCGCCACTAAGGTCGCACATTCACAACAACACATACAAGAACTTATTTTATCTCATTATGTCTACAATATTAGGAAATATAGTGTAAAGAAAATAGAGTGTGAAGGTGACTATAAGGGGTGTTATTTCATGTCTGGAGGGCTCTAACAATGTTGAAAACTGTTTTGAAGGTTGTAAACATCCATCCATCCATTTTCCTCCGCTTATCCGGGTCCGGGTCGCGGGGGCAGCAGCTTCAGTAAGTGGACTTCCCGGTCCCCAGCGACCTCTTCCAGCTCCACCGGGAGGACACCAAGGCATTCCCAGGCCAGCTGTGAGAAATAGTCCCTCCAGCCTGTCCTAGGTCTTCCCAGGGGCCTTTTCCCAACTGGGCATGCCCAACAAACCTCACCAGGGAGGCATCCGGACTAGATGCCCGAGCCACCTCAACTGGCTCCTCTCGATGTGAAGAAGCAGCGGCTCTACTCTGAGCTCCTCCCGGATGGCCGGGTTCCTCACCCTATGTCTTAGGGTGAGTCCAGCCACCCGTAGGAGGAAACCCATCTCCGCAGCTTGTATCCGCGATCTCGTTCTTTCGGTCATGATCCATAACTCATGACCATAAGTGAGGGTGGGAACGTAGATCGATCGGTAAACAAAAAGCTTTGCCTTCCGGCTGAGCTCTCTCTTCACCACGACGGTCCGGTACAGCGATCGCATTACTGCAGATGCTGCACCGATCCGTCTGTCGATCTCACGCTCCAACCTTCCCTCACTCGTGAATAAGAACCCGAGATACTTGAACTCCTCCACCTGAAACAAGACCTCACTCCCAACCCGGAGGGTACAGTCCACCCGTTTCCGACTGAGAACCATGGCCTCGGATTTGTAAGTGCTGAGTCTCATCCCAGAAGCTTCACACTCAGCTGCAAACCGCTCCATTAAACGCTGAAGGTCACAGCCTGATTAATCCATAAGGGCCACATCGTCTGCAAATAGCAGAGACAAGATCCTAAGGTCACCAAGCTGGACTCCCTCATCGCCTTGATTGCGCCTAGAAATTCTGTCCATAAAGATTATGAACAGAATCGGTGACAAAGGGCAGCCTTGACAAAGGCCAACGTTCACCGGAAACAAGCTCGACTTACTGCTGGCAATGCGAACCAGGCTCCTGTTTCGATTGTACAAGGACCGAATGGCACGTAGTAGCGAGCCACCAATCCCGTACTCCCGGACCACCCCCCACAGGACACCACGAGGGACTTGGTCGAATGCCTTTTCCAGGTCTACAAAGCACATGTAGACCGGTTGGGCAAACTCCCACATACCCTCGAGTACCCTTGCAAGGGTGTAGAGCTGGTCCAGTGTTCCGCGACCGGGACGAAAACCACATTGCAGCTCCTGTAACCGAGGTTCGACTAACGGTCGTACCCTTCTCTCCAGCACCCTGGAGTAGACTTTCCCAGGNTTATAGGATTTGGCAATCTTGTGAATCACTAAACTAATATTTGTAACTTTCAGCTGTTATTCCACACCAACATTTCTTAGTTTTGCTTCAAAAAACAGCATTTTTTAATGTCACCCCACAAATTCTCCATTGGATTAAAGTCCGGGTATTGGGCTGGCCACTCCATAACAAGCTTCTGCGGGTTTACTAGTGTGTTTGGGGACATTGTCTCGTTGAAACATGAGCTCTTTAAGTATTTTGACATACGCAAACTGATCCATGATCCCTGCTGTGTGATAAATAGGACCAACACCATAGTAAGAGAAACAACCCATATCTTGACGCTTGCACCACCATGCTTCACTGTGTACTGTGGCTTGAATTAAAAGTTTGGGGGTCGTCTCACAAACTGTCTGCGACCCCTGGACCCAAAGAGTCCACAAAATGTTTTTCTTTAGGCCAGTTGTGTTATTTGGCAAATTGTAACCCCCCTATGCAGCCTTTTGTTAACAGAGGGACTTCGCAGGGAACTCTCGTAAATAGATTAGCTTCACACAGAGGTCTTCTGTCACAGTACTTACAGGTAACTCCAGACTGTCTTTGATCATCCTGGAGATGATCAATGGCTTGGAGTCTTTGCCATTCTGATTATTCTTTGATCAATTTTGATAGTTGTAGTTATCTGCCATGTGTCTCTGGTTTTGCTCTCCATTTTAAAAGGGCAACGGAGATCATTTTAGCTGAACAGAAAAAATTTTTTGCACCTCTTCATAAGTTTTCCCCTCTCAAATCAACTTTTTAATCTAAGTAAGCTGTTCTTTTGAACAATGTCTCAAACGAACGACCAATTTTCCTCAGGCTTTTAAAGAGAAATTCATGTTCAACCATTGCTGACTTCAGTCTTAAATAGAGGCCACCTTATTCACACCTGGGTTTTTTTCACAAAACTGATCACTGATCATTTCGGTCGGCCTCAAAGAGGTTCTGGCAAACCGTCTGACACCTCAGAAAGGGGAAGCAGCCCCCAGTTCACACGGTTTATAGTGCGGACAGGTGCTTGCTGACCTCGACTGTGGAGATAGTTGGTCGGTGGAAGAAATACTTCAAAGCTCTTCTTAATCCCACTGACAAGCCTTCCGTAGAGGAAGCAGAGTCTGAAGATACGTACGTGGACAGTTCTATCACCGTGGCTGAGGTAATTGGGGTAGTTAAATCACTCCCCAGTGGCATGGCTCCGGGGGTAGACGTGTTACACTCGGAATTCCTCAAGGCTCGGGATGTTGGGGGACTGTGTTGGTTGACACGCCTCTACAACATTGCATGGAAGTCGGGAACAGTACCTCTGGACTGGCAGACCAGGGTGGTGGCCCACATTTTTAAAAAAGGGTGACCGGAGGGTGTGTTTCCAACTATAGGGGGATCACACTCCTCAGCCTCCCTGGGAAAGTCTACTCCAGGGCGCTGGAGAAAAGGGCACGACCGTTAGTCGAACCTCGGTTACAGGAACTGCAATGTGGTTTTCGTCCTGGTTGCGGAACACTGGACCAGCTCTACATCCTTGCAAGGGTACTGGAGGGTATGTGGGAGTTTGCCCAACCGGTCTACATGTGCTTTGTAGACCTGGAAAAGGTCTTCGACCGTGTCCCTCATGGTGTCCTGTGGGGGGTGCTCTGGGAGTACGGGATTGGTGGCCCACTACTGCGTGCCATTCGGTCCTTGTACAATCAAAGCAGGAGCCTGGTTGGCATTGCCAGAGAAAGTCAAGCTTGTTTCCGGTGAACGTTGGCCTCCGCCAAGGCTGCCCTTTGTCACCGATTCTGTTCATAATCTTCATGGACAGAATTTCTAGGCGCAGTCAAG
This sequence comes from Oostethus manadensis, assembly GCA_024372805.1. Taxonomy (NCBI): domain Eukaryota; kingdom Metazoa; phylum Chordata; class Actinopteri; order Syngnathiformes; family Syngnathidae; genus Oostethus; species Oostethus manadensis. The sequence continues at coordinate 8,956 of QODF01000156.1, forward strand.
GTGTTGAGGGAGTCCAGCTTGGTGACCTTAGGATCTCGTCTCTGCTATTTGCAGACGATGTGGTCCTTATGGCCTCATCAGGCTGTGACCTTCAGCGTTTACTGGAGCGGTTTGCAGCTGAGTGTGAAGCTTCTGGGATGAGACTCAGCACCTCCAAATCCGAGGCCATGGTTCTCAGTCGGAAACGGGTGGACTGTACCCTCCGGGTTGGGAGTGAGGTCTTGCCTCAGGTGGAGGAGTTCAAGTATCTCGGGTTCTTGTTCACGAGTGAGGGAAGGTTGGAGCGTGAGATCGACAGACGGATCGGTGCAGCATCTGCAGTAATGCGGTCGCTGTACCGGACCGTCGTGGTGAAGAGAGAGCTGAGCCGGAAGGCAAAGCTCTCTGTTTACCGATCGATCTACGTTCCCACCCTCACCTATGGTCATGAGTTATGGGTCATGACCGAAAGAATGAGATCGCGGATACAAGCGGCGGAAATGAGTTTCCTTCGTAGGGTGGCTGGACTCACCCTAAGAGATAGGGTGAGGAGCTCGGCCATCCGGGAGGAGCTCAGAGTAGAGCCGCTGCTCCTTCACATCGAGAGGAGCCAGTTGAGGTGGCTCGGGCATCTAGTCCGGATGCCTCCCGGGCGCCTCCCTGGTGAGGTGTTTCGGGCATGCCCAGCCGGGAGAAGGCCCCCGGGAAGACCTAGGACACGCTGAAGGGACTATGTCTCACAGCTGGCCTGGGAACGCCTTGGTGTCCTCCCGGTGGAGCTGGAAGAGGTCGTCGGGGACCGGGAAGTTTGAACTTCCCTACTGAAACTGCTGCCCCCGCGACCCGGACCCGGACAAGCGGAGGAAAATGGAATGGAAAACCGCTCACTGATCTAATGCCACACTGCTATTACATACCCCTTTCAACTGCCCAATTGCACAGCATTATTAACATGAATACTGGGTCGTTTGTTTTCTGAGAATCTACTGCACCTACTGGTACCTCGTTTGCCATGCAGTAATGAAAATGTACTGAAAACAGTGATTAATTTGGTTAGTCACGTTGCACTGCTATTATTTTGAACACTAATGTACATGACAAATACAGTGCATAGTTGAGCAGTTAGCTGAACAAAGAAGATTTAACATTACAAGGAGGGTAAGTACTTTTTATTTCTACAAGTACAACAGCCAGCGTAGTCCTGAGAAGGTATGTTGGTGTCAAGACAAGCAAAGAATGGGCAAAGAGATTGAAGATGGTGAAACATCTTCAGTAAGTGGGCCTGGGTTGCTTCATGTTATAGTGAGCCTCAGATGCGGACACATAAGCAGACTCGGGAAAGAAATCCTCGTGGAACTCAGCCAGAAACCTACATGACAGAGAGGGATAAGAAAAGAATAAGGTATTTGTAGGTATTGAACATGACCTGTTGTCAGCCCACATTCAGCCGGGACACGGAAATATCTCAAATGTAGCAGTCTAATAATTTTGGTATCCTTTTTCCTCGATATGTCTTATTCCACAGAAATCCCAGACTCGATGCCCTCCATCTGGAGGTATACATGTCAAAGATAAACCCTCCTCATCTATGTCCATACCACCGGCAGCGGCGGAATACACACTGCATCAAAGGAAGACAGAACATGACCGACCAGCAGTCAGCATGAACCCACCCTTTTCCCAACCCTCCTCCCTCCCATCTAATCAGTTACGGAGAAAACTAATCCGGAATCTTCTTAGTATCCGCTACTCGGCCAAATCCTCTAAATCTTGCCATCTCATCTTAACTCCACCGTTCCTCCTAATTTCAATGCAAACAAATTATACTTATCAGAAAGAAAGTGAAGAACGCTTTGACGACGACAAGTCAAGCAAAGGATGAGGGTAGGATGACAAATGCACGTGGCGCCTCACCACTACTTCAAAAAGGGGAACCCCTAGACAAAATATAAAACAATCATTGATTTAACAGAAATGTGTATTTTTTCCTGCCTTAACTTACCTGAAAACTCTCATTTCCAATCGTTTGTCACTGAGTGAAGCGCCTTAGCAAGTGCAACCACTAATGTGACGACTGTGACAATCTCATAATGTCAATGCAACATCGGAGTCCTCCCATCCTGTAAATAAGGAGGTACACGCTCGAGGTGTAATCCTTTCATGTTGCACATTACTGCCAGCTTAAGCTTTGGCTATTTTAAGACCACCCATCATTTAACGGTCTGGGTCATTCTAATGTAACATCTTTATTGTTCAGTTGGGGAGCGGTGCTATCTTTGCCACCATTCTTGGTGGGTTTTGGGAGTGCTCCACAGCACAACATGCTGGCTGAAGGCAGTACTGCATGAGTTTGATTAGAGACCGAGGACCAAATCCCTTAGGTTTGAGAGCAGCTCAACTGAAGATCGCTCGGGAGGATTTAAAGATTAGACTCCCGTGCTTGTGTAACACCTACTCATCTCCCTCCCACTAACACATGCGCTATCTCTCCCTCCCTACCAACCACTCATGGTGTCATTTTATTCCTCCTTGACATGTTTCAAAGCTTCATTTTAGCTTTTCTGGTTATTTCCTGATGATTCTCAAATATGCTGCTTTTTACATCTGGATTCCCTGGTTGATTCATAAATAGACATCAGTCTGTCATTGTGGTCTGTGAATTTTGCTGGTTCAAACTCATGACAACCAAGAATTCAGTACAACAGAATAAATGTCATGACTATAACTGTACCCACCCACCCCAAAATATCCTTGGGAGGGGTGAGAACTCATTTATGAATTTAAATGGAAACATTTATATATCTGCAGAGTCACTTCTCGTTTATTGCGGTTAATTGGTTCCAAACCATAGGCAGCTTTACACTACGTATTATCCAATACAGTACGCGTAAGACAAAAAAAGACACAATATAAACTCGAACGTTAGCATTCGGAGTGTTCCTTGTTGTTGTTTCTCTTAATTCCGGTTTCTGTACAGTACAGTACTACTGTGGTGGGTATTGTCTCATAAATGTAACATTATCGACATCTAGTGGTCAGTATAGAGTATGACACGTTATGTGTCTTGATTATTTCAGATATGTATTCTGGCTTAATTAAGGCCAAAAATATGCTGTGGCATGACTCTAAAAAGTTGGTTAATGCTGGAAAACCCGCAAATGTGACTGAATTACAACAATTCTTCAAAGATGAGTGGGCCGAAGTTCCTCCACCGCACCGTAAGAGACTCGTTGCAAGTTATCACAAATGCTTGATTGCAGTTGTTGCTAAGGATGGTCAAAAGAGTTATTAGGTTTAGGAGGCAATATTTTTTTCACACAGTACCATGTAAGAATACTTTATTCTCCCTTAATACAAAGTTTCAATTAAAAACTGCATTTTGTGTTTGGTTGTTTTGTCACTGACAAATATTTGCCAGACTGCGATTGGCTGACGACCAGATCAGTCCAGGGTTAACCCTGCCTTCCGCCCAAAGTCAGCTGGGATAAGCTCCATCATATCCCCTCAACCATAATAAAGATCAAGTGGCATAGAAAATGAATGACTGATTTAGTGGATGACTGTAAAATCTGGCACACGCATTTGTCCCAATGGTAGTCTCATATGTATAGTGCGAGACTCCTAAATTATGGCTTGTAAAGTACTTGCCTTGGGTCGGCTGATAACAGTACAGTAATTCAGTTTAACAACATGTATCACCGTATCCTCCCACATTCCAAAAACATTCATGTTAGTTTAATTGGCGACTCTAAATCGTGCATAGGTATGAATGTGAGTGTGAATGGTTGTATGTCTTTGTTTGTCTATATGTGCCCTGCAATTGACTGGCGACCAGTTCAGGGTGTGCCCCGCCTCCCGCCCAAAGTCAGCTGGGATAGGCTCCAGCATACCCGCGACCCTAATGAGGATAAGCGGCATGAAAAATGAATGAATGAATGAATGAACATGTATCACCTGAGAAAGAGCTCCAGATGTTTGACCAAAGCTCGGAGGTTCCTTTCAGGGATCTGCATCTTTCCAAGGATCTCGGGAAGCTTCACTGGATGAGTAAATGAAACAAGATGCAGAGGAGCGAGATAAACATGTCAGTCAAGCAACTGGAATCACAAGATTAAAAAAAGCCGGCCGCACGGTGGCTGAGTGGTTAGCACATTGGCCACACAGTCAGGAGATCTGGAAGACCTGGGTTCCAATCACCGTTGGGCATCTCTGTGTGGAGTTTGCATGTTCTCCCCGTGCGTGCGTTTTCTCCGGGTACTCCAGTTTCCTCCCACGTTCCAAAAACATGCATGTTAGGTTAACTGGCGACTCTAAATTGTCCCTCAGTGTGAATGTTTGTATGTCTTTGTTTGTCTATATGTGCCCTACGATTGACTCGCGACCAGTCCAGGGTGTACCCCGCCTCACGCCCAAAGTCAGCTGGGATAGACTCCAGCATCCCCGTGACCCTAATGAGGACAAGCGGTATAGAAAATGACTGACCAAACAGCCGGAGAAGGTGCTGCACGCCATACAGGTAGGAAGGTGGAGGAGGCTGATCATTCAAAGGATAGTTATCAGGGGTCAGCTTCCAACTCAGGACCTGACAGACAAAAATGAAGAAAGCGTCTTACAGGAGGTGACACCAAATAGTTGTTGCATTGACAAGGCAGTCCTATTGTCTGAATAAATAGTCCAAATATCATGTTTTTAATGTAAAAGCTAAATGATGTTAACAATAACACTACGGTGTTTGATTCATTTATATTTCACCATCCATTCCTATACTAAAACGCTAAAGGGCAAACTTATTTTGACAATGAAGTTCTATTCTATTCTAGAACCAACACACTGGTTTGTCACCTCATTGAGCTCGTTGTTTCGCCGGCTCTCAAGGCCATGAAAAAGCCCGCTTCTTTCTTTACTTGGAGTCAAGGGCAATGGGGAGGATGAACCACTGTGCACTGGAGTTTCTGTACAAGGAGGTTAAGAGATTACTTTAGAGCTCATCTCAAACAGTACAAGTGAGGGGAACAAAAGCAAAACTTAATTTAGCTGTTCTTCCTTTCGAGGGCGTGTCAAAGTTAATCAGCAGCGGTGGGAGATGTAGAAAATGTGGCAACTAAAGTGGTGTTGCTCCACCTATTGGGCCATCCATCTTATCACACTAGCAAATCAATTTTAAAATGTTGGGTTTCAATTATTCATTTTCTATACCGCTTATCCTCATTAGGGTCGCGGGGATGCTGGAGCCTATCCCAGCAGACTTTGGGCGAGAGGCGGGGTACACCCTGGACTGGTCGCCAGTCAATTGCAGGGCACATATAGACAAACAAACATTCACACTCACATTCATACCTATGGACAATTTAGAGTCGCCAATTAACCTAACATGTATGATTTTGGAATGTGGGAGGAAACCCACGCACGGGGAGAACATGCAAACTCCACACAGAGATGCCCAACGGAGATTTGAACACAGGTCTTCCAGATCATTTGACTCCTGGCCAATCTCCTGGCCAATGTGCTAACCACTCAGCCACCGTGCGGCCATGTTGGGTTTCATATATTTGAAAATCTATCAAAAAATACAAAAATAAATACTTTGACCCTCACTTCTGTCGAGGTTGAGGATGAACTTTGATTGGGATTGGGTGTCAATCAAGCGGCGTTTGAGCTGTGGCGACGCTGTTGCGCTGCCTCCACCTGTCAAAAAACGCTCCCTTTCAGAAAAATGTACAATAATCAATGCTACTAAGCCTCCACTAAAAGATCTTTACCACAGCTGCTCCCTTCAGCTGGGCGCTCTCCGCCTGGTGTGTTCCTGGTGGAGCGCCTGAGAGACTGGGACTGGTATGAGATACAGTCCATGTCAGGGTGGCGGCGGCGCTTTGGTGTCGGGGCAGTGGGTGTCGTGGCGGAAATGTCACTCAGGGCAGGCTGGCTGTCGGTTGATTGAGGCGTCGGAGGGTTGTGACCCACTGGGCTCGGACTGCGTTCTCGCTGGGCACTTAATGCAAACAAAATGTCTCACATGATGATTTGGACACTCTGTAAACAGACCTTTAGTCATTTCCACTTACTTGCTGGGGAAGGGGGATTCTTCATTGATGGCTAAGAAAAGCCGAGAAGAGCTGACCTTCTTGAATTGAGCTTGCTCACACGGGTAGAGGAGGATCATGGGTAAAGTGAAGTCAAAGGTAATCCTCAAGCCATCCACCATTTCCTTACATAACTCCTCACTTTAATTCAAAGACAATGGAGTTAACGCTTACTTCTTATGATCTACTCTTGTTTTGTTTTTGTTTTTCCTGATAATACTCACTTCTTCTCTGGAGGGATAGGCTGAGGGCTGCTGCTCTGTGTCGTATTCTGTTGCCGCCGGTACCGCTCATTGGCCATGAAAGCCTTGTTGATGGCAAAGTGCTTCACATAAGACTCCAAGATGTGCACAACATTCATCTGACAAGGAACCATCACCAACTAGAAAAGGAAAAAAAGAGGTCATGAAGGAAGGGAGGGAAAGGGGGGCGATGCAATTTCCACACAAGTTCAACACCAAAAACACATCAAAAGCATTTAACAAGGATAAGGAGTAGAAAATGAATTAACAAATATTTAAAGACACTGTTATGCAGTGCACAAGAGTCTGCATGTTTTAGTGTTCGAAATACTAGTGGTGCAATGCAACTAACCGGATTAATCACTGTTATTAGTATATTTTTATTGTTACATGGCAAACAAGTTACCAGTAGATGCAGTAGACTCTCAGAAAACAGAAGAAGACCATGCATTCATGATATACACGCTTTTAAGGTTGTGCAATTGGGCAATTAGTTAAAAGGGCGATGTTCAAAATAGCAGTGTCAGCCAATGACTTTACAAACACAAAAATTTTTTGTTTCTCGGATTTGTCAATCTTGTGGATCACTAAACTTATTTTTAGTTGTACGACCACAGTTTTTTATAACTGCTTCATGTCTGTGTGGCATGGAGTCAACCAACTTTCAGCTGTTACTCCACTCCAAGATTGTTTAACAAAACTCCACAATTCATTAACATTTCTTGGTTTTGCTCTTTAGGCCAGTTGTTGTGTTCTTTGGAAAATTGTAACCTCTTCTGCACATGGCTTATGTTTTTTTTTTTTTTTTTTAAACAGCTGGACTTTGCGGGGGATTCCTATAAATAGATTAGCTTCACACAAATGTCTTCTCACTGTCACAGTACTTTGAGGTAACTCCAGACTGTCTTTGGAGCATCCAGGAGCTGATAATTGGCTGAGCCTTTGCCATTCTGGTTATTCTCCGATCCAGTTTGACAGTTATTTCGTTTTGTGCCACATGTCTCTGGTTTTGCTCTTTTAAGGCATTGGAGATCATTTTAGCCAAACAGCCAAAACATTTTCGTTATGTTAGTGTAATGTTTGGTGAGGTACAAGCACCTGACCTAATTACTGAAAATACAGGCTTTTAACACATGTTCGAATTATCTCACAACAAGCACAATTCTACAGACTACTGTTGCAGTCGTAACCCATGGCAAGTTAAAATTCAATTCTGAACTCCCGACGTCAACTCCTGTCCATCCCACCAATGGTCTCCCCGTACCACTGGAACACAATTACAGCAATATACAAGTCCATTTTTGTCTTAAATGGTTTATTTTCTGTTATGTCTTCTATATTGGGTAATACGAGTGTAAAGGTGTGGTATATATATGGGGTATGTCTAGAGCGCGTAAAAAATGTTCAGAAGGCTTTCTGTGCTCTAACTTTGAAAATATGCAGTTTTAGGAATGTCACTTACCACAGTATGGAAGTATGGAAACAATCAACCACAATAAATGAAGGATTACTGAATCACATTTTGGGTGGAAAACTAAATTGTAACTTTAAAACACCTATTGAAACCAAAACATAATGTTTAGAAAATTTTGAGCACCCTTCTTTTTAAAATCCAAATATTCCCGGCATCACATGTTCAAAATACCTTCTTCCTTTTATTGATGTAAAAGCAGTCATCCTCCAACTTCTTCTTGAGAATGTCCGGGATACTGATGTCAACGTGGACAATTTTGTCCTCATTCTCCCTCTTGACATTGATATCTGGCTCAACCTTCTGCAACAAACACATATTTTTATTTTAAAAAGAATGCTCTCGGAGAAAACATATTCTAAAAAAACTGACAAATATGTGCAACCAGACAAGGTGAAGAATGTTTACAAGCATATTTTGCCTCACAGGGCCAGCTCCCCTGCACAGGAGATTTTATGCCTTTTTTTAATGTTATGTTGATTAGTTCTGTTAATTTAAACAAGGCAAGGAGCTGGTTAATATGCCCGTGCATGTGCATGAGCTCAAGCCAGTGGAGTTACCGAGAGAGGACCGTTCACCATTTTGTTGACGTCCTCAGAGAAGGCGCTCTCTCCACTATTCGAAGATTCTGCTTCAGAATCTTCGCCCTCGCTGCTGCCAGATGATGAAATCAAGCCTGAGGACAGAATATGCAGGAGAATATTAATTGATTATTACGTGCAATATCAGATAAACTAAACAGGAGACCTCTCACATGTGTCATCACTGTCATCTTCCTTAGGAAGAGTCTTCGCAGAGGGTTTAGTACCAGAATGACGACGCCGCCTCTTTGCCCATCCCTTTTTCTTCCTGCCACAAGGAAAGGAGATACATACTTCAAGCACTTTCTCATGGACTGTATGCCTTCAAGTGAGAGACTTGTGTGTCAATAACAACTCACATGCGACCAAGAGCTTCGCGCGCCAGTTTACGTTGCAATTTCCGGCTTTCCTTAGTGTCTCTTAGGACATGGTCCTCTGCAGCCCAGCGGTCCCAGCTGCACATGCACATCCAAAAAAAATCAAATTAAATTTTCGTTTTACAGTAGTTTAGTTGTTATGGTTACACCATCTGTTGACAATGTTAAACACTGTTATTAGCACAAGTCTTATAAGTAGGATCACCTTCGGCTCCAACCGTTAAAATGAATCAAGTACTTCGGGATTCGTCTTCCATGTTCATCTTTGCCGATCAGTACATCAAGGACCTGCAATTAAACATGCAAAGATGCAGTGCACTTAGCCAACTGATTACTGTTTGTTTGGAGAAGCCTTACCAATTTTGGCACAGGTACTTGTCACGGTCACGTCTGGGTATACAGTAGACAGTTAAAAACGACACTGTCATTGTTTTGGCATACAAAGGGCAGTTCCTAATACCTTAGCATGCTGCCGCGTTAATGGTGGTGTTTCAAGAGACGGTCTTTAAGTCTCGTGTACGCACAGCATGCTAACCGGAAGTCGTTAGGTAGAGCTAGCAAAGCCACAATAGCGCGATGTAAGTACGCGCCCGCTTAAAGTCGTTTTCAGTCGAATAGTATTTGCTATAAAATCACAATTATAAGATGAAGATGGTTACCTTTGCATCATACAACACTTTAGCCTTGGACGGATCTGGTTCGAAGCACAGGACTCGTTCTCCTTTATGGAATTTAAATTTAATTCCCCGCGAATTCATTTGTTCATGGCTACGTGTGTGAGAGGGGTGTCAATCTAAACTGCAACATATTTATCAGCCGTCTTTTAGAATGAAACACTCCCGTGATGGGGGGGGCGTGTTCTTCTCTCTCGGACAAAAACAAAACACGTTTGGCGAGGACGGATGGCGTTGTCGACTCGTGCGGTCAAAGCTCCCTCTCGTCACTTCCGCTCTGCCTTTCAGTTGCGCACTTCCATGTTACGCGTTTAAGTGCATAAGTGCGTTCCATTGTGAAGTATCAACCGTCAGTACCCGTATGTTGCACTCAATACCGCCCGAATGGTAAGTACGCAGGGAATTCTAAGCGCCCTCAAATCATCGCCATCTTGGCTACGTAAGGTGGGGCTGAATGGTTGCGATTGACAAAATGAAATGAAAAAGGAAAGAAGAGAAGACTCATTTCCGATAAATACGCAACGAGGCGTGGCGTTGGGACAGCGCCACACTGTCAAAATTCGTGCCCCCAACAAGCGCGTACCCAACGCACATACATGCACAAAACAAGCAACACTGCTAACTAGTGGCCACCACACGCTAGAGCACTTTCAAATACCGCTTTTTAAGGTCAACATTCTCAGATGGAAAGAGAAAGCCTATCTTACTGCTAACAAAGAAACAATTGTTGACGTTTGGAACACTTATTGGTTATTAACCATACATGAGAGTAAAACATGTTGAGAAGTTCGTCAGAGAAATAATGGTGACATGTTTTATTGTTCATAGTTCATATTTTTGTTGCCGCTGGTGTACCCAGCATGCTTTGCGGGGACTTGGAGATTTTTTTAGAGTTAATTTGTATGTTTAGTGCTTAGTTTATCACCCATATGGTAGTAGTTGATTTAGAACTTGCTGTGAATGTGTTGTTTTATTTCATTGCACCGTGAGAAGGTATTTTGTTCTGTTTGATGGCCACCTATATAAGCCAAGTTTTTGAACACAATGTGGCCCGCAAGTCAAAAAGTTTGCCCATCCCTGTGCTAGCTACTAGCTGGCGTTAGATATGTTAGACCATTTTGAAACGTGTAAAACCAAGTATAACATGACTTGGACTTTAATTTGACATCTCGCTCACTTTTTTCCCACAAGTTTTAAAGAAGTTAGAGCAAACATCCTAGCAGAAATGGTGTCTTTGTTTTCCCATTGTTTTAACATTATGTCAAGACCAAAGCTGTGATTGACACAATGGCCTTGGCAGGATACTACAAAATATACAATAACTTACGCTGTGATCCATCCATCCATCCATTTTCCTCCGCTCATCCGAGTCCGGGTCGCGGGGGCAGCAGCTCCAGCAGGGAAGTCCACACTTCCCAGTCCCCAGCGACCTCTTCCAGCTCCACCGGGAGGACACCAAGGCGTTCCCAGGCCAGCTGTGAGACATAGTCCCTCCAGCGTGTCCTAGGTCTTCCCTGGGGCCTTCTCCCGACCGGGCATGCCCGAAACACCTCACTAGGGAGGCGCCCGGGAGGGATCCGGACTAGATGCCCGAGCCACCTCAACTGGCTCCTCTCAATGTGAAGGAGCAGCGGCTCTACTCTGAGCTCCTCCCGGATGGCCGAGCTCCTCACCCTATCTCTTAGGGTGAGTCCAGCCACCCTACGAAGGAAACTCATTTCCGCCGCTTGTATCCGCCATCTTGTTCTTTCGGTCATGATCCATAACTCATGACCATAGGTGAGGGTGGGAACGTAGATCGATCGGTAAACGGAGAGTTTTGCCTTCCGGCTCAGCTCTCTCTTCACCACGACGGTCCGGTACAGCGACCGCATTACTGCGAATGCTGCACCGATCTGTCTGTCGATCTCACGCTCCAACCTTCTCTCACTCGTGAACAAGAACCCGAGATACTTGAACTCCTCCACCTGAGGCAGGACCTCACTCCCAACCCGGAGGGTACAGTCCACCCGTTTCCGACTGAGAACCATGGCCTCGGATTTGGAGGTGCTGAGTCTCATCCCAGAAGCTTCACACTCAGCTGCAAACCGCTCCAGTAAACGCTGAAGGTCACAGCCTGATGAGGCCATAAGGACCACATCGTCTGCAAATAGCAGAGACGAGATCCTAAGGTCACCAAGCTGGACTCCCTCAACACCTTGACTGCGCCTAGAAATTCTGTCCATGAAGATTATGAACAGAATCGGTGACAAAGGGCAGCCTTGGCGGAGGCCAACGTTCACCGGAAACAAGCTCGACTTACTGCTGGCAATGCGAACCAGGCTCCTGCTTCGATTGTACAAGGACCGAATGGCACGTAGAAGCGGACCATCAATCCCGTACTCCCGGAGCACCCCCCACAGGACACCACGAGGGACACGGTCGAATGCCTTTTCCAGGTCCACAAAGCACATGTAGACTGGTTGGGCAAACTCCCACATACCCTCGAGTACCCTTGCAAGGGTGTAGAGCTGGTCCAGTGTTCCGCGACCGGGACGAAAACCACATTGCAGCTCCTCTAACCGAGGTTCGACTAACGGTCGTACCCTTCTCTCCAGCACCCTGGAGTAGACTTTCCCAGGAAGGCTGAGGAGTGTGATCCCCCTATAGTTGGAACACACCCTCCGGTCACCCTTTTTAAAAATGGGGACCACCACCCCGGTCTGCCAGTCCAGAGGTACTGTTCCTGACTTCCATGCAATGTTGTAGAGGCGTGTCAACCAACACAGTCCTCCAACATCCAGAGCCTTGAGAAATTCTGAGCGGAACTCGTCTACCCCCGGAGCCTTGCCACTGGGGAGTGATTTGACTACCCCAATTACCTCAGCCACGGTGATAGAACTGTCCACGTACGTATCCTCAGACTCTGCTTCCTCTATGGAAGGCATGTCAGTGGGATTGAGAAGGGCCTCGAAGTATTCCTTCCACCGACCAACTATATCCACAGTCGTGGTCAGCAAGCCCCCGTCCGCACTGTAAACAGTGTGAACTGGGGGCTGCTTCCCCTTTCTGAGGTGTCGGACGGTTTGCCAGAACCTCTTCGAGGCCGACCGAAAGTCGTGCTCCATAGCCTCACCGAACTCCTCCCACACCCGAGTTTTTGCCTCGACCACCGCCGAAGCCGCGTGCCGCTTGGCCTGCCGGTACCTGTCAGCTGCTTCGGGAGTCCCGCAAGCCATCCATGCTCGATAGGACTCCTTTTTCAGCTTGACGGCAGCCCTAACCCCCGGTGTCCACCATCGGGTTCGGGGCTTGCCACCACGACTGGCACCGACCACCTTGCGGCCGCAACCACAACTGGCTGCCTCAGCAATAGAGGCACGGAATACGGCCCATTCGGACTCAATATCCCGGTCCTCCCTCGAAATGCAGGCGAAGCTCTGCCGGAGATGAGAGTTGAAGACTCGACGAACGGGAGATTCTGCCAGACGTTCCCAGCACACCCTCACTACGCGTTTGGGTCTGCCAGGTCTGTCCGGCATCCTTCCCCGCCATCTAATCCAACTCATCACCAGGTGGTGGTCAGTTGACAGCTCAGCCCCTCTCTTCACCCGCGTGCCCAGAACATGCGGACGCAGGTCTGATGATACGACCACAAAGTCGATCATAGACCTGCGACCTGGTGCCAAGTGCACTTGTGGACATCCTTATGTTCGAACAAGGTGTTTGTTATGGACAAACTGTAATTTGCACAGAAGTCCAGCAACAACACACCACACGGGTTCAGGTCAGGGAGGTTGTTCCTCCCAACCACGCCCCTCCAAGTCACACTGTCATTGCATTGTCATTGTCATTGCTGTGTTGTTTGTTGTAAATGTCAACAAAGTAGCCATTTACACTTTTTTTATCATCAAAAAGTCCAAGGATGAAAAATAAGTATCATAATTTTCATGTAGGACTTGCACAAGCGGTATTTGTGTCCATGCCAGACTACAAATTGCATGTACACAGTAATTCATTCATTCATTTTCCATACCGCTTATCCTCCTTAGGGTCACGGGGATGCTGGAGCCTATCCCAGCAGACTTTGGGCGAGAGGCGGTGTACACCCTGGACTGATCGCCAGCCAATCACAGGGCACATATAGACAAACAAACATTCACAGTCACATTAATACCTTTGGACAATTTAGAGTCACCAATTAACCTAACATGCATGTTTTAGGAAGGTGGGAGGAAACCGGAGTACCCGGAGAAAACCCACACACGCACGGGGAGAACATGCAAACTCCACACAGAGATGCCCAGCGGAGATTTGAACCCAGGTCTTCCGGATCTCCTGACTGTGTGGCCAATGTGCTAACCACTCAGCCACCGTGCGGCCTGTACACAGTATTTCCGGGGCAAAATGAGTACATTTTGCACCATCAGATTTTAATGAATTCTGATCTGCGTAAAGATAATAAAGTCATTTCTAGCCTATATACCTTTTATCTTGTCCTGAAGCTTCGAGCCATAAGTTTGAACGGCTTTCAGTTGGACATCACTTTCAAGGCGATGTGGTTAGAAGACTCAGCCCATATTCTTTGAAAAAGTTGCATTTTCAGATTTTACCGTTGCTTGAATACGGGGCATTTGTAGTGCAGGCTTTCATTTCTATCTTGCTACACTTGCTACATAAAAGCAATGCACCCAGGAAGGAAGTCCCAGTAATGCTTAAAATGACCAAAATACGGCAACATACTGTAAGTATTCCATGTTATCATGACTGTACCTGTTATTACACGATTAGAGCATGTACAGTGAGGGAAAAAACTATTTGAACCCCAGCTGATTTTGTAAGTTTGCCCACTAACAAAGAAATGATTATTCTATAATTTCAATGGTAGCTTTATTTGAACACTGAGAGACAACAATGACAAAAAAAATCCAGAAAAAAGCGTTTCAAAAAGAGTTTAAATTTAATTTGCATTTCCATGAAGGAAATAAGTATTTGATCCTTTTGAAAAACGTGCTTCAGTACTTGGTGGAAAAACCTTTGTTGGCAATCACAGAGGTCAGCTGTTTCTTGTAGTTGGCCACAAGGTTTGCACGCATCTCAGGGGGGATTTTGGCCCACTCCTCTTTGCAGATCCTCTCCAAGTCATTAATGTTTCGTGGCGGATGTTTGGGAACTCGAACCTTCAGCTCCCTCCACAGATTTTCTATGGGATTAAGGTCTGGAGACTGACTAGGCCACTCCATGACCTTAATATGCTTCTTCTTGAGCCAGTCTTTTGTTGCCTTGGCCGTGTGTTTTGGATCATTGTCATGCTGGAATACCCAACCACGACTCATCTCACCCAACACTTGACGGTACATGGCCCCATCCATCCTCCCTTTGATGCGGTGCAATTGTCCTGTCCCCTTGGCAGAAAAACACCCCCAAAGCAGAATGTTTCCACCTCCATATTTGACAGTGGGGACGGTGTTTTTGGAGTCATAGGCAGCATTCCTCCTCCTCCAAACACGGCGAGTTGAGTTTATGCCAAAGAACTCAATTTTGGTCTCATCTGACCACAACACTTTCACCCAGTCTTCCTCTGAATCAGTCAGATGTTCAGTGGCAAACGTGAAACGAGCCTGTAGATGGACTTTCTTGAGCAGGGGGACCTTGCAGGCACAGCAGGACTTCAGTCCTTCATGGCGTAGTGTGTTACCAACTGTTTTTGTGGTGACTATGGTCCCAGCTGCCTTGAGATCATTGACAAGTTCCTCCAGAGTGGTTCTGGGCTGATTCCTCACCGTTCTCATTATCATTGAAACTCCACGAGGTGAGATCTTGCATGGAGCTCCAGACAGAGGGAGATTGGCAGTTAATTTATGTTTCTTCCATTTGCGAATAATTGCACCAACTGTTGTAACCTTCTCACCCAGCTGCTTGGCGATGGTCTTGTAACCCATTCCAGCCTTGTGTAGGTCCACAATCTTGTCCCTGACATCCTTGGAAAGCTCTTTGGTCTTGGCCATGGTGCAGAGTTTGGCATCCGGATTGATTGATTGCTTCTGTGGACAGGTCTCTTTTATACAGGTAACGAGCTGAGAGGGCTGACAATGTCAGCTCGTTACCTGTATAAGATCCACCTGGGAGCTTGTGTTTTGCTGACGGATAGGAGATCAAATACTTATTTCCTTCATGGAAATGCAAATTAATTTATAACTCATTTTTCTGGATTTTTTTTGTCATTTTTGTCTCTCAGTGTTCAAATAAACTTACCATTGAAATTCTAGACTGATCATTTCTTTGTTAGTGGGCAAACTTACAAAATCAGCTGGGGTTCAAATCGTTTTTTCCTTCACTGTATATTAAACCTTATTGGAGTTTTTTGGAGCTGTTTTAGTGGCGTTTTTTTGCAGGCAGAATCGTTGGTCCCTTTATGCGCAGTAATGAGCTGTCTCTTTTGATCTGTTTTTACATCTTTAGAACGCACGTAAAAGAGAAAGACAAAGACGTGTTCATTTCTCATAAGGATTGTGGCTGACGAGCAAAATTCCCCCCCCAAAAAATATGCAGTTTTCATTTAAAAGGAGAGCAAGTGGGGTGTTCAGTTGCAACATTATGTGCTCTTAACTGACGTACTGGCCACTAGTTGGCATTGTTGACTTGTTTTTGTGCTTAGTTTTCCTTTCAAGTTTTCCTTTGTCAGAATGAAGTGTTTTGTTCCAGTTGACTGATGCCTCGGAGTACTTTTGTAAATAGTAAAATATAAAAAGACCAACGGGCTGAATACACATGCAAGGACTACTACATTTATACATATACACTGATGGTCTAGTATTGGTTAACTACTTGTTCCTTGTAGCAACTAAAATGTTTGCTGTACTATACGGAACTAGGGTTTGGACTACACAGTTTCACGTTCCAAAAGTAGGTCAATCGGTCATTTGATTTCTTTCGTTTCGAACCTTGTGACCCTTGCACATTCATACAGACTGAGCTCGGGGCCGGAGAGCATGCCTGTGCAGCTGCAGCTGAAGAGCTCGTTGGCCTGAAGTGATTTCACGCTGTCTAATATTGTAACACCAAATATGGTCAGTGTATATATCATACTCAACAAAACTGGCTTGCGAGACAGCGCCAAATACCTATTCCCTTCTTGCAGGCGGTGCTTGATATATTTGGCATTCAGTGTTTTCCAGTGTCACATATGAGTAAGATGAGAAAGAATCTCAATTAGTCTCAGCAGGAGGGTGGGCAGAGAAAGAACACAGGTTTCTAAAGCAGCTGAATTGTAACATTTAGGGACTCTATGTATTTTTTGCTTTAAAATTTTAGAGCAAAAATGTCTCAGTTGATATTTCCATGCGCTTGGTTTTCCTTCCCTGTTTTCTCACGGCCTCCTTCTCCTTCCCTGTAGACTGTTTTTAGACGGGTCAAATCTGTCTCAGCTGTTATCAGTGTCATGTCATGCTGTGTGTGTGTGTGCGTGCAATGTGTGTGTGTGTGTGTGTGGCATGCAGTGAAGTTTCATACGCTCCATTATCACACGTCCAGCACCCTCCTCCTGCTGTCTCTTTTCATTTTCTCGATGCTTTCACACACACATGCCCTCTCCCATTAGCTTATGCTAGACCGAGACTTTTTCCACTGAGGCCCACATACTGGAAAATGAAAGGATACAAGGGCCACTTTCAACCTGAGTAGAGACGCTGTGTTATATATATTTCAAGAAAAAACTGCTGAATCTTAGCTGAAAAAGCATATAATGAGTATGAACTTTGGTCCCCCCCCCAACATGTTGCTGTTGTTTAAAAAAAAAATCCAAATATTTCAACTTTCTTCATGAATAATCTTTGTAAATTTAATTTTCGGTATATGACTTTATTCACCTGTTATTACATTCTCCATGGAGGTTATGTTTTTTCCAGCGTTTACCTGTTTGTTTGTGTTGAAAATAACCTAAAAGTTCTAAAAGGATTTGGATGAAATTTTTAGGAATTATTGGTAATGGGATATGGAAGAATGGATTAAATTTTGGGGGTGATCCAGGAATCCAGGAATCTGAAAACATTCTTTAATATTGCAAAATAGGACCATTCATTGCAACTCCACTCAACTCCACAAAAAATGGTCAAAGCACATGGAAAAAAATACGAATAGTTCAAAGCGACAAAAAGCTAAATGATCCTGGCCCTTGAAATCTGGGTGCACAATTAAAAACTGGGCCAACTACGCTGTTGAATGAGGATTTGATATCATACGGCACCTTGAAGGATGCAATGAAAGAGAAACTGGAAGTGCTTCATCAGGGAACACGGCAAGATCTAAGATTGCAGATTGACATCCTCAAGGAGGAGAAGCTCTGAGCAACAGAAGGAGACAGAGCAGATCTAAAAACACAACCTGTCAACCTCAAGGGGAGCTTCCCTGAGATGCTTGATGAGGTCAAGAACCTTAGGGAGGAAAATAGAGCAGTCCTCAAAGATGTCAAGGTACTACAGAATGATACCAAGGTACGGCAGGCTTGAAACATGGAATATTCCAACGTAACCCGTATGCATGTTTGAAATAAATTAAACCATACCTTTCCATGTTAAGACATATTCCCTAACCTAACTTTCCAACTATTTTTCAACAAGTTTAGACTTTATTCCCATAAAATTCCAGCACTTTTTTTTCCATATCTGTTGTTGTTTTTAAATAAAACGTCATACTTTTTCTTGCTATATTATGACATTTCCCCCAACCTAATTTTAGAAAATCTACAAATTCATTTACATTTATTTTTCATAATACTCCGACTGGAATGAACCATTTCTGTTCATAGACTGCCTGGCATATGTGCTGTTGAATAAAGAAAGTCAGTGGGTATTAATTCCTTGACTAATCATCATGCTAATAATAGCCTTGCAGTTTCCAAGCAGCGAGCTGGATTAATGTGAGACAAAGATTAATTCCCATATTTACATCCATGATTAAATCCTGTCCTTCACGGTGACTGGTTGCCTGTCTTAGTGCTGACTGTTACATTACAGGGGAAATATCGGATCAATGCTAGCAAGTTGAGATTGTTTTGAAATCGCTTCAAGAAATAAGTTATTGAACGTGGGAGGACTTTACGGGCAAAAAGCCAAAGGGTTTGAAAAAGAGCCAAAAGTAGTTATTTTGTTCATATTGTTAATTTCAATCATATTAATATAATTATTTAAGTATATATTATATAACTTTTTTGTGGCTAAAATTGTATTCCTGAGTTTTTTTGCTGATTGTAAAATTCAAACAAATGCAAATTGATATCCGCAATACTTGCCTGGTATTCACTTGATATAAATAATTACCCCTAGTAATTTGATGATCAGTCATAGCAATAAAAAGAAAGATCAGGTTTTGACCATCTGTGCAAATGATCACTTCATTTAAAAAAATACGTGGACTTTTTCCTGCTTTGGCAGAACTACAAGCTCCTTAAAGAGACATTATTTTCCCCATAGGGACACTTACTCTGGGGTAAGTATTTATTTTTCCAAGTGGAACGGGTGCTGCCAAGCTGTAAAGGTCAATTGTCAAGGTAAAAAAAATAAAAAAAAACACCATGAGCCATTGCATCTTTCTGCAGCACTGAAAAGAGGCGCACACACACATACATGCCTGTTCTGGCTGCTCATTAGGATATAAACCAGTTGCTCTATTAAATGTATTGCCTACTGTATCAACAACATGACTGCAAATTGTTAATCTACTCTCTTAGACTGATTCTGTGTGTGTGTGTGGAGGCACTACTGATGCGTATGTGCATTTGTAAGTGAACTCTTATTTGGTTCCAATGCCAATTTACACACAGTGTATCTCGTAATTGTGAAAAAAATAAACATTTTGTGGTCTGTTTGGCTTTAGACAAGCTTTTATTTATAACGGGAAAGCAAAACACAGCAGTTGGCCACAAAGAGGTTAGCATGGGTTAGCATCGTCTCAACCCTACTCTCTAGTATCTCACCCTTTCCACATACGCTCGCCATTTCATAGCGGCCTCAGGCAACACCTATAAAGTGATGGTACGTCTTTTATTCTCGTAAAGTTACAACTTTACTCTTGTAATATTATGAGCTTTTTCTTTTAAATGTCTAGAGAGTACTGGTGAGATGATGTTAACCAGGTTGTGTCCAACTACTCTGTTTTGCTGTCCTGTTATATAAAAAAGCTTGTCTGAAACCAGAGGGAAGTTTACTTCCTTCCTGTGAGTGTGAACTGTGCGATATTTTCCCTCAATGCCATGTAAAATTCCGACTTTAAATCTCGTAATGTACGACGTCTTTCTCGTAAAATTAGTACTTTTAATCTTGGAATTTTACCACTTTTTTGAGCATAAAATTATGACTTTTAATCTCTTAATTTTCTCGTAAAGTCAGAATATTGCGACTTTTCTTCTCGTAAAATTACTTACGAGACTTTCCCCCGTAATCTGACGATTTAATTCTTGTAATCTGATGATTTTACTACGCCATTTAACAGGCATCGCTCAAGACATCTCATATTACGATTTTTAATCTGGAAATCGTAACTTTTTTTAAAAATATGGCCCTAACAAGCACTATTACTTTTTTGCTCAGATTTTGTATTTTTCAACAAATATGTATTCTTTTTTTATCTGAATATTATGACTTTAGTCACATATTTTAACTTAGTTTTCCAAAGAATATAACCTTATTCACCTCTGCCCCCCCCCCCATAATATTATAAATTATTTCTCATAAAATAGCACCTTTTACTTGTAAGATTACAACCTTTTTCTGTCAATATTATGAATTTATTATTTATTACAAAATCACCCCCGGACATTACTTTGGACTGCTTTAAAACGTTGCTTGTAAAAAATAAACTTGATAAATTCATAGTAACAGTCCCTTTCAAGGGTCTGGTGTTGATCGGATGAGGGGTGGAAGTTGAACTTTTTCTGGCCCCCGCCCTCCCAGCTCTTCAACACAGGTCCTTAAATTGTCTTCACTCCCCACTCCCGCTTGGGCATGACCGCCGTGCAGATGAACTCGCACCGCACTGACGCCACGTCTCTCCTCAAGGATCATCGTTGTAGTTGGCGTGCTGGAGGTCTAAAAAGAAGAAGCCATGTCTGCAGCCCAGGGGCTTCTCAACAGCGTCTTCTCCTGCTCCTCTCCAGCCTCCAAAGCCTTGACCAAGCGGAGGTTAAGGCAGACCAGGAGTTTGGACCCCGCCATCATCCGACACTGCGACACCGGGACCGAAAGGGCAAGTGGCGCGCATCCGTGCGGGGCTGCGTCCCAGGACGCAGGTGCGTCTTTGAAGCCGGCCACACGCGCCAAGACTTTAACTCTGAAAGAACCCATCGCAGCATCCATCTCCTCTCCCTCCATACCCCTGGACCTATCCCCTTACTCCAACTTTCACTTTGACTATGAGGTCGTGAAGCGCTCCAAACGGAACACTACCGGCGATTTACCGCAGCTTGTTCGGGGCGCCGCGCCATCTGGGAGCACCGGCGCGCTCTTCTCACCTCGGAGGTGGCTGCAGAGGAGGACGCAGCCACCGAGCTCGCATACTGACGTCGTGTGGAAGTCAGAGGTAATTTTATTCCCAATAAACAAAATTCTTACTGTTTTGCAACTTTTTTTTTACATTATTTATTTCTACAAGACATGAAATAGTTCCACCTGTTCTGGCATCTGCACCAGGAAGCTGCTTCACAGCAGTTGTCTTGACCAAAGGGCACATTGCTTATTACTATGGGTCAGACGGAGGTGGTTCTCAAAATCCCATCGAAAAAAATCTTTAAGGCGAGCTCTTAGGATGCTTTTTGGATCAAATAATTCTAACAAAGGGTGCATTCAAGTGCACAGATAGATTTTCCACCCGGTGGTGCCCTCATGTAGGCAATCGGGCCTCGAGCAGGCTTGAAATTGAGTGAGGCTACGTATGAAATCTTTACCAAAACATACTTTGGAGACTTATTTTTAGCAGGGGGGCTTTATAGGGTGCATAGTTGGCACAAGTCCACACGCACTAGTGGGACTGTATGATGATTTTCCCACTTGTTTTGTAGACTCTTGCTGGGGTGGTGAGTGTTTTTCCTCTTTGTTTGCTGCTTTACAGTGTGTGTGTGTGTGTGTGAGGATTTTAAAGGACTCTGTTCTCACGCTTCGGAAAGGGCGCAGGGTCAAAAACCAGGCGGCCCCTGAACAGCTCTTGCATCACTTCCTGTTCCAGGGATTCGCTCCTCTACTCTGCTTGGAGCTTGTCTCACACTCATTCCCAATAACGAAAGTGAATTTGCCCGCATCCCCATCCTTCTCTTACCCGGCAACAGAGGATTAAACGAGGCCATCAATTTGGCATCGTGAGTCTAGCCTGAATTGTAAAGTTATTGCACCTCAGAGCCCCTCAGAGCGTATGCAAAAATATTTGAGTTGCTGAGTAGGTGCAAATGCAAAGATTTATAGCTTTGAGTTAGAATAGAAGAGCCAATTTGCCTTAGCAAAAACAAAACCCTTGGTAATAAAACCCAGCTACCATGATGGTTGTGTAAATTAGTTTGCCTGTTCAGTACATTGGCTGAAGGACCAGCATTGTTGCAATTTAACCTTTTCTGTTAAAGGTCAAACTACCTTTGCAGACATTTTTCAGTCATGGCCATTTCAACAAAGGTATTTGAAAAAGCAACATCATCTGCCAAACGTTCAATAAATGCTGAAGTTTTCCACTCGTATTAAGATGAAGTGCCTCCTTTACACATGTTGTTATGGGAATTCTTCATGGCCAAACTGTATAACTAGAATGCCACTCAGTAGAGCGTAGACCTTCACCAAAGGTTTCTATTCTTACCTTTATCCTTTTTTGGGCTTCTGTTTAAAATGATTGCTGCGAAAAGGTCACTTTGCTGTCTCACATACTGCTGTTTAACAATTCGTCGTAATAATTACGCGGTGTCACGTGGTGTAGCAAATTATTATTTTTTGGCCATGTTCCTTGAATAGAACACCTTTGCAGATGTCTGACTAACATCTTCATCCAGTTTTCAAACCCCTGAGTAACATGTTTGAGAGTAGAGCTGCAACAATTCATCTAGGAATTTATGGTTAATCCATCCATACAATCCATCAACAACCGCTTAGTAATTGTTTTTTGATTAAAACATGTAAATATCCACTGATTTCAGCCTCTCAGATGTGATTTCTTAAAATATATGCAGTCATCCATGATAGCAGACATACTATGTTTGTGTTTTAGGAAAACTATATATTCACACACATGAGCTTTGACTTTGGAAAACGATGGTCAACATTTTTGCATCTTTTCTGATATGTTGCGGACCAAACCACAAACTGTGTTTGGTTCCTATTTATGTAGTTTGTCTAGGGCCTAAATGACTAAATGCAGCCCTACTTAAGTATAAGTAATGAACAAAATGGCTGAAAAATGCCTGAATAACATTTATCTCTATCTAGTACACACCTAAGGGCCACATGGTGGCCTAGTGGTTAGTATGCTGGCTTCAGAAAATCTGGAAGATCTGGTTTTGATCTGGTTTGCGTGGGTTTTCTCTGAGTACTCTGGTTTTCTCCCAATTTCCAAAAACATGCATGTTAGTTTAATTGGCAACACTAAATATATCATAGGTCTCTATCATAGATCTTTCCCAAGTCAGCTGGGATAGGCTCCAGCTTAACCTGCAACTCTAAAGACGATAAGCCGCATAGAAGATGGATGGATAGTTTGCGTCTAACCTCAACAGTCACAGCAGTCCTGGATGGTCCACATTTATTGTTTTGAAGTTATATTTGGATCACTATTATTATTACTATAATTTGAGGTCCTACATAAAGGTACTTGCCAAGCCCCATAAGCCCCATAAGAAATATGTTAGTATATATGATGTCATGGTTGCGGAATTATGCTTTTTTTAATCCTATTGTTGTCGAAATGTAGTCATGTTGTGTATATAGCGAGTTCCGCTGTAAAATTAAAAAAAGCACAAAAATTTTGGCAGAGTGACGGAAAACAACACATTTCTAGAGCAACACATGTGAACCGGCAGTCACTATCCAAATTTTGCCATCTGACATTTGTTATAAGATTGGAACAACTAGCATCACCTGTCAGCGTCTAGATGCATCTATGTAGCAGCTGGAAAAACGACGTAAAAAGTCTTAAAAAACATACACTTTCATTTTTCAGAAGGAATCGTTACATGGCGCAGTGGGAAGTGCTGCAAAGCAACAAATCTGGGGAAGACGATTGCACAGTACTGCATGCCATTTATGTTTTGCAAAGGGGCTCCCCCTGGTTTTCCACTGTTTATACTGCACAGAATACAAACTGAAGGGCATTAAAACGGGTCATCTGCATCTCTTGAGTTTTGTTTTTCGGCCCAATATGGCCAATGTAGTGGTCCAAAGAAAGGAATCGCATCCAGCAATGTAGCAGTTTTATGTGCTTGGGTTGCAATCCCGGGTATACGTCGTTTCTGAAGCATTTTATTTCTATCAACAACAACTTGAAATTATTGCTACGAGCAGCAGGAGTGTAAACGGAGTCTTGAACTTGTGAACATGGTTTGTTTCACCATTCCTCCTGCCGAGTTCCTCCCTGAGATCTAAAGTGAGGAGGCTTGAGGCAAATGACCATGAAAGTCTGACATTGGTGGAATGCTGATATTAAAGTCCTAGATGAAACAGAGCAAAGACAAACGGTTCCGCAAGGTACCACTCGAGGAAGGGTGCCGACCTGTTTGCAACACTAGAAGGTCATGTGGATGAAAATACAGGATGCAAACTGTTGCAAAAGGACAGCAGGCATAATGGAGCAAAGGCAGGTTTTCTTTGGCTTGCATTCTTTTGATTTGCTGCTATTTTCTCTGCCTCAGCTGTCAACCTTTTTAAGATGTAGGGTTACCGGTGGTCCAGGAAACTAGCCATTAATACAAATACTTAGTCAAACGCTGGACAGATCTACTGTTTGTATTTTCTGCTTTCTGAGATGTTGTTGTTTCTGCATCTGGTTGTGTTGAACAGTCCTGTCCCTCTGGGAAAGTGGGTCTGCTGTGGTCTTTATTAAGTTTAACTGGTCTCTGGTAACCAGCATGTCCAGCCTAATTACAGATTTTATGCCATTGCAGCCCTTGTTGCTGCGTTTACCATGTTGTTTTTCCTGAAATGAAGGTTGCATATTGTGCAACCTACTCATCCATACTTTTGACCTCATACATTAAAAGTTAACTAGAAATTGAAAATTGTGAACCGTGAGAGATGATGCTGCTAAATTCAAATGTGCCATGTAAAGAAATGAATTGAGACTGTAAATTATCAATGCAAAGTCATTTTTGATGACAAATGTGTTTTGATGACAATTTTTTTCCAATACATTGGGAAGTTAACCACCTATACACAGCACTGTCTTTTGTGTTTGTGTGTGCCCACTCACAACAAAGTACAAAAAACACAAATACAGTGCTTCTCTGCAGACCTCGGAACTCTGATGATTGCTGTTGTTGTTTCTAATGTAAGGCAAAATGACATAATGCAGAATATATAGTCAAGTGTAGTGGTCTGAATAAGCTATTATAACTATGTTTGGCAGAGTCCTGGCTTGGGTGATCTCACGTCTCCTCTGGGATGTTTTCTCAACAACAAGTGAGAAAATAGAGACCAATGTAAACATTAATTTCCTCAGGCAGAATCTCAGTCTGCTGCTGATTAAAGCTTTCCTCCAACAAGCGTGCAGTGGTATTGAGTTCCATTTTGGATGCAGGAGGCAGTGATCTGGTAGTGTTTCTTTTTTTAATCCTTGGAGGTCAAACGTTTTGTATTTACTGTATTGAAACTACACACCGTGACATCAGTGAAAGTTCAGTGTCACGCAGACGCCTCCCTGGGGTGCCACATTCGACCGGTAGGAGGGCTTGGGTAAGACCCAGGACACCTTGGAAAGACAATTTCTCTCACATGGTCTGGGAATACCGGGGGATCCGCTGTGAAGATTTGGACGAACTAGCCGGGAAGAGAAGGAAGTCAGGGTTTCCCTGCTTAGGCTGCTGCTCCCACGACCCGACCTCGGATAATCAGAAGATGGGTGGATTTGGCATGGACTGACTCCTCCCTTCCTTAGGTATACAAGGCAGGAAAGCGGATCGTTAGTTGTTTTGATTTGTGGTGGATGTGTTGTTTGGATAGCCACTATGTATAAGCACAATTAGTTAATCTCACAAGAAAAAAATGATGAATGAACGAGTATCCTAAGGCGATTTTGATTACTTTTTTATTTAGTTGTGTTTAGCAGCAGGATGATTTAAAGCTGCAGGGAGGAATCTCTGGAGTGTGTTCCTGCGTGTGTGTGAATTGATGTGATTTCAGTCATTGGAAGGCTGACACGAATCAAGACTGTGTACGTGTCTATTTAATGTTTTCCTGCTGACCCATGACAAACCACATGAAACAGAACTGGGTCACTGTAACACATATACTGTATCATTCAGCACGCTTCAGTGATGTCCAGCTCGCAATGAAAGGGTATACAGTATCTGATCTGTTTGCTTACACGTGAACATCTGATTCCTATCTACGTATGATGGAGGCCAAATTCGAATGTGTGTATATCTGGTTCTTTGCATTGCTTTCTGCTCAGACTGCCGTGATGCATATCCAAACTGGCCCACATGGGAGAAACTCAGAAAGTAAGTTGAACCATGTGCTATAAATTTGGTCTGCATGATGTGGAGGATTTCACATACAAACTCACACCATGTTCAGGGTCAAGGGCGTTTTAAAGAAATGCATTTCTTTGTTCCACTTTAAAGACATTTCCAATAATATTTCAGAAGGACAGCTGAAAAAACCATGCTCACTTCCTCTACAGAAGATGAATGCACATAATAACGATAAATCCAGTTAAAAGTCAGTTAGGTAATGTGATTGCTCCTCTCAAGGGACGAAAAATGTTAATGGCGTTGGTTCACATTGGGTAGAATCGGGGTCCTTGAGTAAAATGGCAACGTTTGTTTGTGATGCTCGTTAAACAAAACTTTCATTTAGAGATCACAATTTTTTGTCTGATTTTTTTGAAGCCCTACCATAAATCTTGCATGTGTGACTACTGTATCTTTAGCAACTTGCTTGCAATGAACATTCCCTATATTCCCTCTAAATGGCTCAGCGGCCAGACTAGCCATGGCCATGGCCAGACTAGACACGGGCTCAGTCAACCCTGTAGTGATCCTGGTCACAAGGAGCAAAACATTCTCAACTCATATACAAGTAATGTCTGTGTTCTCCTTCACGTACCGATTCAATTGAAAACATGTTTATAACGCCAGCAAAACTCTACTCCTGCTTAAATGCAATTTTGTTTTACCTATCGTAACAAGCTGAGAGGAACTGGTAAATGTTTGTTCGCCACAAGAAGCCATTATTACATTTATATTTATTACATCTATGCCTTTGCTCAGACACGAGCACCATTGGAGCCGTTGCAAAACCTCAAATGCATCATATTGTAATAGATGTCAAAATATTTATGTACATTTATAATGATGGGCCTACACGTGTTTTTATGAAAATAAAATAAATGACCTTTTTTCTTACACAAAACAATGAGGTGGTACTATTTCCAGGTACAAGGAGAGGCAAAGAGATATAAACCTAAGGACCTCTCTTCTTCCCTCTCCTTGTGAATCTGACAGACAGCGAGAAAGCAAAACACAGGGAGACAGGCTGCAGCTATAAATAGAGAAATAGCTGGGTGAAGGAATGGGTCATGCCACTGAAAATGAATTTGCACGGTGTTGTGTGGATTGTTTATTTATGCTTTGCATTTGTAGTTTATTTGTGGGTGAGAGAGCTAAATTAGCTCATCACCATTATTGTTTTTAGGCCACCAATTAGCACGTTACTGCCACTTAGTGGACACTTTCTGCAACCGGTAATTTTGATATAACAGCTGGTCAGGCCGAGGTAGAGAAATAGCTGCGAACACCAACAAAGAAGAAGCCGGCAAGCACCAAGACGTAGAAGCGGGTTCAAAATCTGGCTTAATGTCGTAAAAAGGGCAGTCTGCTCAGTGCAACATTTCCATGTCTGTGCCCCAGGATTGGACGTCAACCAGTCCAGAAAGTCGTCCCAGAGGGAAGCCTCTTCTAAAGATAATGCACGAAAAGACAAACAGACTTAGAACATGGATTACTGGAAGCATGTCCTGTGGTCTGATGAGACCAAGATAATTTGGTTCAGATAGTGTCAAGAGTGCGTGGTGGCAATCAGCTGAGGAGTACAAAGTAGAAAGACAAACGCATCTTGCCTACAGTTAAGCATGGTGGTGGGAGTGTTATGTGTGTTGCATGCACTGGGGAGCTACCGTGCATTGGGCCTTATTCACAAACTGTTGTTAAGAAGAAATTTGTTCTTAAGGGCTGCTTACAAAATTCTTACAAAGATGGTGGCATTCACATGTTCTTAGGTAAGAACAAATCCAAGAACACTCGGGAGGAGTGCATATTTCAGTGCCGACATGTGTAGTTTGCTTTTGTGCAGCTCATTAAAATACGACTTTAGTTAAATGTCATTTTTGTTTTGCTTTGTTTTTCATTCTATTTTTTGCTAGTAAAAAAAACATGTGGTCGGCATATGGTGAAAACATCTTGGTGAAAATATACTCATCCAGCCCGAGTCGCACACACACACACAGCCACACTAGCATGCGAAACGAAGCTAATCCTGGTAGCTTCCATTCACCCTCCTTCAGGGTATTCAGAGGATTCCGCCCTGACTGAGCTATTCGCCAAGGAAATAATTTCCCACACAAACGTTCCTTCTCCTCACGAGGACAGCATTTCATTCAAATTATGTAATTTTTCATATAATTCTGCCTTTTTTCCGTTTTTAATGGCCAATTCCGCAATTCCGTCCACAATTCCATTAATGTGGAAATCATAGGGTGCTACACTACAACCTCAATGGATGTATGTATGTATCTTGAGACAGACTATGCCAATCGAAGAGGCATGGGACCAAGTCCGCGTGGAGGTACTTCCGCAGGATGGTTCCGTTTCTGCATCAGGTTGGCTCAGTGGATCTGTGAAAAAATCAATTCATTTTTGCGGCCCTCAGTCCAATACTACAACACTGGGACCTCTCACTGGGATCTCACACACATACGGAAACTCCTGCTTTTAGGACACACGTCTTAGAGGAAAAGGCATTTAAAAAAATTAAAATGGAAGCGTTGCCTTGAGGCCCAGGTCTGTAGACCAGACTCACAGTTGGTGGCCCTCCTTGAAAGCTGGGTGGGGGAGTTAAATTTAATAAAAAAATATTTTGATTTTCCCCATTGCTTACCTGAAATTGCCATCTCCCTGATGATGGCCCCGATGCACTGGTCCCCCTCCTGTCCATTCCTCCTCCTATTGCCATGTTTTCTGGTTTTGGTGTCAGATTTTACTCCTAACGGTGCTCACTGCAAGTCCGACAGCCTCCCATGCTTGATTTTTGTTGGTGTAGTCTGCGCTAAGGCTACTGATTAGAACCCACCTCTGTACTTGCAACATTTTTTTTCTCTTTACCTGCTTGCGCTCCATTTAATTTACTTTGATTTCATCATTTTGTTCACGACCCTGCAGTCTCATGCCCTTTTATAGGCATTGATGGGCTGTTAGTAGGGATTTCGAATATTGGCTTTTGCTGATATTGTCCAACTTTAAATTTCTGATTTTGATATCAACCGATCCCGATATGTGTAATGTCACATATCCCTTGTCATTGAATTAACACATATCTGTTATGAAGGTAATGGATAGAGCAACAGCAATTAGCTTCTCGACGGGGCTGTAAACAACATTGTAAAACATCTGACAAATACTTGCAATTGGGCAAGGCGTAGTGTGGCTCCAGGAACTCCACAAGTTTGGTGAATCTGCCGTCTTGCATGATAGGAAAGGGCTTGTTATCCAGTGTGATGCACTCCATGATTTCCGATGAATAGCTTTCGCCCTGAGAATTGGAAGTACTGAAGGAAGAAGTTTTGGTTGCGCCTCGCAAAGCCAGCACTTTGGAGTCATTGCAAATCACAAGTTTAATATCCAAAGAAGATGTTTGAAAATCATTTCAAACCACATACATAACGTTAGTCAGACACAGAGCGAGCTTATTACTGCAGCCACCAACGCTTGTTGACGCGGTTTGATGAGGTCATCATTTGCGCGGCGGGAGCCCATTGGCCTATATACAGAAGTTTTAAAAATTGGTTTTCATTATAGGGAAAAACAACAATACCTATATTTACAGATATTACATTTTCATGCCAATCTTTGCATCTGTGGTGCATCCTCAAACAGAAGGTGGAGGAGCGCTAGGTGTCTGACATCTACCACATCTGTGATGTCATCATGGAGGAGTGAAAGAGGATTCCAGAAGAAACCGTTGAAGTGCTAGTGAGCTCTGTAAGCAACAGAGTTAGGTCAGTGCTGGGAAATCACGGTATCCACACCAAATATTAACACTTTGGGCACAATTTGGACATTTTCACTTAGGAGTACGTTGACTTTTGTTGCCAGCAGTGCGAACATTAATGTCAGTGTGAGGAGACAGCAAATGTACACTTTTACAGGCTGTACACTGACTACTTTACATTGTATCAAAGTGTCATTTCAGCGGATCAGCCACCTTCCATCCATCCATTTTATTCTGCTTATCCGAGGTTGGGTTGCTGAGACACCAGCCTAAGCCCAGACTTTTCTCTCCCCGGCCACTTCGTCCAGCTCTTCCCGGCGGATCCCGAGGCGTTCCCAGGCCAGCTGAAAGACATAGTCTCTCCAACGTGTCCTGGGTCTTCCCCCGTGGCCTCCTACTGGTCGGACGTGCCCTGAACACATCCCAGGGGAGGCGTCCAGGAGGCATCCTAACCAGATGCCCGAGCCACCTCATCTGGCTCCTCAATGCGGAGCAGCAGCGGTTCTACTCCGATTCTCTCCCGGATGACAGTGCTTCTCACCCTATTTCCAAGAGAGAACCCAGCCACCCTGCGGAAAAAACTCATTTCGGCCGCTTGTACCCGCGATCTTGTCCTTTCGGCCACTACCCAAAGCTCATGACCATAGGTGAGGGTAGGAACGTAGATCGACCGGTAAATTGAGAGCTTTGCCTTTTGGCTCAACTCCGTCTTCACCACGACAGACCGATGCAGAGTCCGCATCACTGCAGACGCCGCCCCAATCCATCAGTCTATCTCACGTTTTTGAACAAGACCCCGAGATAGTTAAACTCCACTCTGGATCTCATCCCCAACCCATCGATGGCACTCCACCCTTTTCCGGGCGAGGACCATGGACTCGGACTTGGAGGTGCTGATTCTCATCCCGGCCGCTTTACACTCAGCTGCAAACCGATCCAGTGAGAGTTGAAGGTCACTGCTCGATGAAGCCAACAGGACCACATCATCCACAAAAAGCAGAGACCCAGAACCCCTCGACGCCCTGGCTGCACCTAGAAATTCTGTCCATAAAACTAATGAACAGAATCGGTGACAAAGGGTAGCTCTGGGGATCACCCACCTCCTCTACACATATGCCAATGAGTATGACTTGCACAGAACTCTAGAAGCTTCCAGGTTTATAAAGGTATATTTTGAGTACATACAGTACTTTCTCATTACATTATGCTTTTTTGCTGTATTTTTTTCAATTTTGTGGTTTATTTTATTTCTACAATGGAAAGTGTGGAAAAGAGGTGAAAAAGCATGTGCAGGCGGGCTGAAATGGGTGGAGAAAAGTGTCAGGTGTGATGTGTGATAGAAGAGTTTCAGCAAAAATGAAAGGAAAGGTGTACAAAACTGTGGTGAAACCAGCAATGTTGTTTGGTTTAGAGACAGTGCCGCTGAGGAAAAGACATGATATAGCAGAGATGAAGATGCTGAGGTTCTCTTTGGGTGTGACCAGGATGGACAGGATCAGGAATGAGCACATCAGAGGGACAACTCATGTTAGAGGTTTTGGAGATAAAGCCAGAGAGGCCAGACTGAGATGGTTCAGACATGTCCAGAGGAGAGATAGTGAATATATTGGTAGAAGGATGCTGAGTTTTGAATTGCCAGGCAGGAGGCCTAGAGGAAGACTAAAGAGGAGGTTAATGGATGTAGTGAAAGAGGACATGAAGGTAGTTGGCGCAAGAGAAGAGGATACAGAAGACAGGGTTAAATGGAGGCTATTGATTCGCTGTGGCGACCCCTGAAGGGATAAGCCGAAAGGAAAAGAAGATTTTATTTCTACAATGTGCCACAGGCTGCGAATGGCCTCAGAACTGCACCCTTGGGCAAGGCTTTCCCAGGCTTTCGGGATTATTTCTCCAGCCTTATTTTTTATGCTTGAATCAGATTGAAATGGCGTTATTGCTGTACTAGATAACCCTTTTTCTCACAAGAAAGTATGTTTTTTTCTACCAACCTTTGGAGTATGCCATATTTATTTGCTGGAAAAGCTCATGCTCCACGCTTAATCCTGTCAGCATCATTTTTGTAAATGGTGTATTTGACCAGTAGGGGGCGCCGGTTAGCTCCAAAACATTTGAGCATGACTCACTAACCCCAGATATTGTCTGCATCATCTGGATACACGTGCAAGCACGCGCACACGCTTTGCAGATGATGAATCATGCTGAAAATATGGGCGGGCCAGATAGAACTGTACACATCTGTGTGCACGACCCTTCTTTGTCCCGAGTATCTGACACACAAACATTACAACAGCTGTGCAGCACAGGCTTTATGGCCAAAAAAAAACTATTTTACAGCACTTTGCAACTGAATAAACCCCAAATTATTTGATCTCGAACGCTAGAACGATTTAACTTACTTTGGACATTTGCTAAAACACTGCACAGACAATACGTGCATGCCTTTCCAGGCCTCACACACATGCACACAGACACACACACAAGGATAACAACGTGTGTTTGTGTTGCTTTGGGAGGGAACAGCGTCACTTCCAAGCACAGATCCTATTCTCCCCTGCTAAGTAGCTTCCCATAAATTTGTAGATTCAGTGAGCTCTAAAATATTCCAAAACACCACATCCTTTGCCCAACTTTACTGGGCTGGAGTCCAACATTAATTATTATTTTTTAATGAATTTCCATTTCCTGTGTAGAAACTGATGGGATTTATGACTGCAGCAGCGATGCAACAGCAATGATAAAGCAACAGTATTGTGCCACGTCATTCAGCATCATCATTGCAATGCAAACCAGATGCTTTAGCTTGTCTGAAGAGAACCTTAATAAACTACATATAAGGCCCAAATCCACAGGCAAGTCAGATTCAACACCAGAACCAGAACCACCTGGCTGTGAGACATGTACCCCCATTCTGCCCCTATCGCTGTCTTCTCAATCCACACATACTGTATGTATCGCTTTAGAAAGCAGTATAGGTCAGTCCATGAGCACTTGCTTAGGACTGGAGGGTCAACCGTTCGAATCCAGACAAATATAAATTGCTAACTGGTTGGAGAAAAGATGCGGTTATGCTTCCTGAGCACCAGTGGCTTCCAGAAAGACGCCAAACTCCCTCCGACTTATCTTAGTAGCGCAACACGGTGGTGTTGCCTGCGTGTGAATCGGCGTGTGGTCGGTTTCTGCGGGGTGTAACGCCTTCACAGAAGGCCCGCGGTTTACAGGGTTTCACACGTGCGCCCATAAATGAATAAGAAATTAAATTTATTTAATTTCTTATTCCGTAAATACAAGACTCGCTCAATAATTTGTGCTCGATAATGGCCGCGCAACCATTAGGGGGCGGACGAGGAGGTTGTTGATCAACAACAAAACAGGCAACTGTCTGACAAACCAGGCAAAACAACATCTGCAGGACAGACAGAAGTAAGTCACAAAATTCTTTGACACTACTGTACAGTGTTACTCCCAAGCTTGGTTTTTTTTGTTTCATTACTTATTTATGCAATTTGTGGGTTCTGCGCATAGTGTTTGTGAGTGACGTATAATTTTGAATAGTTTACGTGTAAAATCCGACTTTCACCAAATTTTTACTTGACCAACTAGGACTGAAGTTAGTATCATAAATATGTATATGTTGGACACCAAGATAATTACACCTTTTGCAGTGCCAAAAAGGTAGAGTAATGTTCCCAGTCCTTATAGGTCAAGTCTCAAGGGTACAAAAGCTTTGGCAAATGAGCATCACAGTGACACATGCATTGTTCCTAATCAGAAAAGCTCAAGGAGTGGCCAGCCTTATCCAGACATGTGTTGTTGTGATGCTCAGGGAGGGTAGAAGGTGTGCTTCCAAACAGCCACAAACATACACCTGGCTTGGATGAACTCAAACTGGCAGGGAGTCTGTGTGTTAATGGGGATTTAATCGGCTCTAAAATGACATATCACAGTCGCAGTGTGTGTGCGTGTGTGCGCGCAGATGTCTTCATGCCTTCTGACTTTATAGACTTATTAAATCTTTCCGTGTTTTTTCCTGCTGACGGTTGGCTGCCTTTCAGAGGCAATCAGAACCCTTGGGTTAGTCGTAGTGCTAGTCAATTGTGTGTCAGCATCTACTTCCATGCATGAAGGAGTAATTATTTTAGTAATTCAATTACAGTGGCACCTCGGATAGCGTACGCCTCGGTTAACATGTTTTTTCAGTAAGGCAGTTTTGTTCTTAATGTATGCTTCTAGAACGAGCAGCCTATTAGCTTGGTAATACAATGGAGTTCAAGTTCTGCCTCCACAAGCCTCTGCTTTGCTTTTGTTCGCTGCAAAGTTTGCTGCAAAGGCATGCAAATTCTTAGCTTGCATTACCTTTTGAGGCCGCATTTTAGCTTTCCCTGGTATTTGACCATTCTTCTCCTTTCTTTCTACTTGTGTAAAGGTAAAGTTTTTCCCCGCTTTCTCTGCACGCTCCATCTGGCTAGCTAAATACATGCCCTGCTCTGATTGGCTTTTTCAACGAATGAGTACATCCCTGATTGTGTCAGTCAGAATTCAGCGACGTGAAAGAACTGGCAAAAGATGCTCAAAGCGGTAGCATATGGGTGTAAAACCAATACGAGCTTCTTAGCGAAATAAGGCTGGGGATAATAATTCCTTGCCCCATCGAGCAACTCGACAACACTTGCCGCGGGCAAGCAGTAATGTCAAGCACCGAGTTGTTGATAATACAATTGCATTATCCTTTCCAGTGCTAATTTAACATATGTTTCCTTTTGTTATACTGTACATAATCTCACTCCCCACATAGTGGAATGAATTAATGGAAAAAAACACAATAGAAAATAGAACTGGCAAGCCAACCTTTAGATACCATACCACTTCCACTAATATCCCAGTGACTGATACCAGTAAGTGGTGTGGTACCGATCAATTTTCCTGTTGCCCTTCACAACATTTAACAATGCAAAGACTAAAGCAGCGGTTCCCAAACATTTTTTGCAGCACCCCTTTTGGTGATAACATTTTAGCTCCGCGTCCCCCCTTTCATAACGCTGTGCCCCCCCTAGGGCCCCCCCCCCATTGAAAACCACTGGGCTAAACCCCACCAAACTA
The DNA here is from genome assembly GCA_024372805.1 of Oostethus manadensis. Lineage (NCBI taxonomy): Eukaryota > Metazoa > Chordata > Actinopteri > Syngnathiformes > Syngnathidae > Oostethus > Oostethus manadensis. The sequence continues at coordinate 43,880 of QODF01000156.1, forward strand.
TAGGATGTATATTTAAAGAAAACAAGGCTTAATTAAGGCATCCATGTGTCCATGTGGTGTGGACAGGCACGAACTACGTCAGACTGCTTTGCACACGTGACATTTTCTTCTCTGTTACCCCCCCAAAAAAATCCCTTCCTGTGAAGCACGGCACAGTTGCAGGGTGTTGATGCTAATCCTCTAAAGTTATAAAAAACAAAAAAAAAACCACTCTGCAGCCTTCTTTGGCTGCGAGGGTTGATCTGTTGCCTCGGCAACAATTCAGTGATGTAAACATTGGCTGTAGGAATGAGAACAAATAATGCGTTCCTCTCCGAACGTAATGCAGGGACAGTCAGTTTACACGATGAAAAGGCTCTGACGCAGTTTGTGAAAATTGTCGGCAATGGCGAAAAAAAACAGGTGACCATGACCAAGCCGTAGAAACAGCAAAGATACTGAGTTGAGCATCTGTTTTTGGGAAAAAAAAGTGTCTCTATCTGTCTGTCTGTCCGTCCGTCCGTCTGACATTTTTACAGCACGAGGTTATGTAAATCTGAGAACAATTACATGTCAGAATGCACAAATGGATATGCAAAAATTGGTAACCGACAGCTCTTGTACATATCCTTGGAGCCCATAAACTATGCAAAGTAGGTCATGTTTCAAAAACAAAAGAGTGTCACCTATTTTCTGTGATAATTTTGTTTAAAATATAGAATATTTTTTGAAAGATAAAGCATTTTTGTTCTCATCAGACCCCATGGGCCTAAAATATAATGAAATCTGACTTTACATTGCTTTTTAAACATACAATTTGAATAATTTTCACATTAGCCTCAACGCTGTATTTATTCAGTCTGCACGCATACAAGCATAGACCGGAGAGCAAAAGAAGAAATGGAAAGGAGTTTTTGACAGGAAAATTTTCTGGAGGCGTCATTTAAGTTGGACAGGTCAGAACAGGCAGACACCTTCCCTTTCCCGGTTTAAAATGACCCAACTGACGAAAAAATGAATGTGTGAATGTGTGTGTGTGTTCCATGACATGAGGGGGATACTGGGGAGTCCAGCTCGCATTCCAACTGCATTCCAGCAAGAAAAGAAAACATGAGATGGATCTGTCAACTCGCAACTCTTTTTTCTTTACTCTTAGTTAACAATGAATGCATCCAAATTTATTGTGAGGTAGTTAAACACCGTTTTATTACATTTCTACCAAATTACTATAAACGAGTGAAGTAGAATTGAAGGCGAGAACGCCTCAGCATTACGCTGTATTGATTAGATCATGTGAAATTGCTTCAGGATGTCTGGCATAATGCAGCTGCACGTGCAGACTATCTCTAACTCACATTATCTGCAGGGAGCGTGAGCGCAGCATTCCTAGAAGGTCGCTGTGTTTACAGTGGAGACTAAATATTTGAGTCGACAAAAACTCCGGCTGGATTAACTCGTACATAAAGCACACATTGGTAAGAAATACACCCGCGACCTTAATCAGGATAAGCGGTAGAAAAAATGGATGGATGGATGGTAAGAAATACACAACACACTCGCATGACATCACTCGCTGGGCATTTTATTGGTTTGTCCCCTGGGAGCCCACTCCAGCTGTTACGGCAGCTCGCTCAAGAGTGGGCCGTCAAAATTTTTGTTGCCTGTTGACGACTCATTTTGGACAATTTCTTTCCGAGTATTTGTGCCTTCATCAGAATAGTTTAGGGAAGGCTTTTTCCTAGTCCAGAATGGCTGTCGAGGTCCATAAAGACGCGCTTGGATGACGTTGATGTGGCCTCAGCCCCATTTAACACCTTTGAACGGAGCTGGAACATAGCTTGGAAAGCTGTTGCGTTAGTGTTATTGCTGCAGAATGGAGAACAATACCATAATAATACACCTTATATCCATTTGTTTCAGTACTATTCCGTCCATTCATTTTCTATCATTTAAAATGTATAATGGGGCCTGGGGAGCTAGATCCTGCACCAGGTGATTTTGGGCAAAAGTCATAGGCATTGGCGTTTCTAGCTGTGGGCCATATGTGGAATTGCAGTCATCAATCAAATCATTAAAGTTGCTGTGAAAAAAGTCATATTTAGATCATATTCGTATAACTGCTTTGCTGAGACGCTTCTTAATTTGGGGCTTTGGCGGGAATGAAAAAACGTAAAATATGTACTAAAAAATACCCCAGACCAATCATAGGTCTGCCAACTGCGTCACAGTTTACACGGTGATGGAAATTTTTGGAAGTTCACGTCAAGCTCCATCGGATGGTTTGAATTGGAGGAGAGGAGCTGGCCGGCAATGCCGTGACTCAGTAGCATTATGAAGGCTTTTGTGTTTCACAGTATTTGTTGGGCCCTATGATTTCCGCGTTAACGGAATTTACTGTTAAACGCGGAATTTCATGGAAATTGACATCATGTGACTGAACTGCTGTCACCACGAGGAGAAGGAAAATGTGTGTATGGAATTATTTAGAGTAGTGTTCAAAATAATAGCGGTGCAATGCGACTAACCAGATTAATCACTGTTATTAGTATTATTTTGTTGCTGCTGTAAACAAGTTACCAGTAGGTGCAGTTGATTCTCAGAAAACAAACAAGACCCAGCATTCATGATATCTTAAGGCTGTGTGTTTCTGCCGGTGACTTTACAAACTTTACAAACACAAAAGGGAGCACGACTTTCGGTCGGCCTCGAAGAGGTTCTGGGAAACCGTCCGACACCTCAGAAAGGGGAAGCAGCCCCCAGTTCACACTGTTTACAGTGCGGACGGGGGCTTGCTGACCACGACTGTGGATATAGTTGGTCGGTGGAAGGAATACTTCGAGGCCCTTCTCAATCCCACTGACATGCCTTCCATAGAGGAAGCAGAGTCTGAGGATACGTACGTGGACAGTTCTATCACCGTGGCTGAGGTAATTGGGGTAGTCAAATCACTCCCCAGTGGCAAGGCTCCGGGGGTAGACGAGTTCCGCTCAGAATTTCTCAAGGCTCTGGATGTTGGAGGACTGTGTTGGTTGACACGCCTCTACAACATTGCATGGAAGTCAGGAACAGTACCTCTGGACTGGCAGACCGGGGTGGTGGTCCCCATTTTTAAAAAGGGTGACCGGAGGGTGTGTTCCAACTATAGGGGGATCACACTCCTCAGCCTTCCTGGGAAAGTCTACTCCAGGGTGCTGGAGAGAAGGGTACGACCGTTAGTCGAACCTCGGTTAGAGGAGCTGCAATGTGGTTTTCGTCCCGGTCGCGGAACACTGGACCAGCTCTACACCCTTGCAAGGGTACTCGAGGGTATGTGGGAGTTTGCCCAACCAGTCTACATGTGCTTTGTGGACCTGGAAAAGGCATTCGACCGTGTCCCTCGTGGTGTCCTGTGGGGGGTGCTCCGGGAGTACGGGATTGATGGTCCGCTTCTACGTGCCATTCGGTCCTTGTACAATCGAAGCAGGAGCCTGGTTCGCATTGCCAGCAGTAAGTCGAGCTTGTTTCCGGTGAACGTTGGCCTCCGCCAAGGCTGCCCTTTGTCACCGATTCTGTTCATAATCTTCATGGACAGAATTTCTAGGCGCAGTCAAGGTGTTGAGGGAGTCCAGCTTGGTGACCTTAGGATCTCGTCTCTGCTATTTGCAGACGATGTGGTCCTTATGGCCTCATCAGGCTGTGACCTTCAGCGTTTACTGGAGCGGTTTGCAGCTGAGTGTGAAGCTTCTGGGATGAGACTCAGCACCTCCAAATCCGAGGCCATGGTTCTCAGTCGGAAACGGGTGGACTGTACCCTCCGGGTTGGGAGTGAGGTCTTGCCTCAGGTGGAGGAGTTCAAGTATCTCGGGTTCTTGTTCACGAGTGAGGGAAGGTTGGAGCGTGAGATCGACAGACGGATCGGTGCAGCATCTGCAGTAATGCGGTCGCTGTACCGGACCGTCGTGGTGAAGAGAGAACTGAGCCAGCTGTCTCACAGCTGGCCTGGGAACGCCTTGGTGTCCTCCCGATGGAGCTGGAGGAGGTCGCTGGGGACCGGGAAGTCTGGACTTCCCTACTGAAGCTGCTGCCCCCGCGACCCGGACCCGGATAAGCGGTGGAAAATGGATGGATGGATGGAGCTCATATTCTTGTTGCTGCTGGACTACCCAGCATGCCTTGCGGCCGTTAGGAAATACCCATTTCAAGTTCCGTGTTATGTTTATTGCTTAATGCAGGGGTCGGGAACCTTTTGGGCTAGGAGAATCATAAACGACAAATTTTTTCAAATGTATTTTTGTGAGAGCCATATCCTATTTTTTAAAAAGGGAATACAACTAAAAGTGTGGATGGATTCAAGTGCTGAGAAGGGTTTTATATTTTGAATGTTATTTTTAACACAGTGATTCCTGTCATGTTTTACTTTAAAATGTCAGCAAAAAAATACACAAAACATTATAAAAGTATATTTTAATTGTAATATTATGATTTATTCCCACTTTATTTTAAGTTTATTCCAAAGTGAATTTTTCCCCAACCTAATATTCCAAAAAATGTTTTAATATTCATTCATTCATGCAACATTTAAAAAATATAGATGAACTGTTACAAAAATTACATTATTTTTACTCATAACATTACAAGTTTTTTCTCGTAGCAATTTTTTCCATTTCTACTGTTTTTTTTATTTTCCAAATTTTTCAGCTTTTTTTTTCATAATTATGACTTTATTCCTGTAATATTTTGACTTTATTCTCCTAAAATTATAACCTTTTCCACAACCTAATTTTCCAAAAATGGCAACTTTTTTTGGTTAGATTACAACTAATTTCCTCTAAACTTTTGACTATATTTTTTGTAAAATTACTGCTCATTTTTCAATTTTTGCTGTTTCCTTCAAGTTTTTTGATAAATTGTAATTTTAAATTGTGCCACAGGCAAATAAATCACTCAGACCGCACTCCGAACACCCGAATACATGTTCCATATATTTTAAGAAAAAACTAAATTAAAATAAATAAATATTATGTTGTTTACAAACTTCTGAGAGCCATATGTGGTCATCAAAAGAGCCACATCTGGCTCCCGAGCAATAGGTTCCCTACCCCTGGTATATGGTCATTTAACATACCTAAAACAAATCTCAAAAGAGCAGAGTACTGTATACAGTATAATTGCAAAATTTTGTTCATAGGATACACACATATACATACACGCCAGTATGGTCTGGATTCAATCTGAATGCTTATAGTTTTCTATACCATAGCTAACGAGAGCAAGGAGGCAGGATGTGGAAAGGAATGTTGTGTATAGAATACGCTTCCACTGCACTGTACTTCCTGTAGATGTGTCCAATTGGACGGTTATTCTTCATATTCTGTGTGAAGGATTTGAAGGATTTTCTTCTCAGTGTCAGTTCCATGAAGGGGCATTGCATAATGGGAGAGACTGTAAGAAATCTGTTTTAGTTTTTCCCAAATTCTGTTTTTTATGTTTTTAGAATTTTGTTTTTTACATTTTACACTTATTTTTACCAGCAAAGTGTGTGTGATTTTTGGGTTACTGTTAATCTTATATTTTTATTGCTGCATGGCAAACAAGTTACCAGTAGGTGCAGTCGATTCTCAGAAAACAAACAAGATCCAGCATTCATGATATGCACGCTCTTAAGGCTTTGCAATTGGGTAATCAGTGGAAAGAGGGTGTTCAAACATTAGCAGTGCAGCATTCAATCAGTGATCAGTGTTTAATATTATTTTAAAAAACAGGTATGAATCAGGTGACCTCTATTTAAGGATGAAACTTACTGAGCATGCGTTTCTCAAACACACTAGTAGACCAGCAAAATCTTGTTATGTTGTAATGTTATGGAGTGGCCAGCCCAATCCCCGAACCTTAATCCAATGGAGAACTTGTGCGGTGACATCAAAAATGCTGTTTCTGAAGCAAAACCAAGAAATGTTAATGAATTATGGAATGTTGTTAAATAATCTTGGAGTGGAATAACAGCTGAAAGGTGCCACAAGTTGGTTGACTCCATGCCACACAGATGTGAAGCAGTTGTAAAAAACTCGTAATTCACAGGACTGCCACATCCTGAAAACAAAAAAGTTATAAAGTGTATAAAATACTTTTGTGTTTGTCCATCCATCCATCCATTTTCCACCGCTTATCCGGGTCCGGGTCGCGGGGGCAGGAGCTTTAGTAGGGAAGTCCAGACTTCCCGGTCCCCAGCGACCTCTTCCAGCTCCATCGGGAGGACACCAAGGCGTTCCCAGGCCAGCTGTGAGACATAGTCCCTCCAGTGTGTCCTAGGTCTTCCCGGGGGCCTTCTCCCGACTGGGCATGCCCGAAACACCTCACCAGGGAGGCGCCCGGGAGGCATCCGGACTAGATGCCCGAGCCACCTCAACTGGCTCCTCTCGATGTGAAGGAGCAGCGGCTCTACTCTGAGCTCCTCCCGGATGGCCGAGCTCCTCACCCTATCTCTTAGGGTGAGTCCAGCCACCCTACGAAGGAAACTCATTTCCGCCGCTTGTATCCGCGATCTCATTCTTTCGGTCATGACCCATAACTCATGACCATAGGTGAGGGTGGGAACGTAGATCGATCGGTAAACAGAGAGCTTTGCCTTCCGGCTCAGCTCTCTCTTCACCACGACGGTCCGGTACAGCGACCGCATTACTGCAGATGCTGCACCGATCCGTCTGTCGATCTCACGCTCCAACCTTCCCTCACTCGTGAACAAGAACCCGAGATACTTGAACTCCTCCACCTGAGGCAAGACCTCACTCCCAACCCGGAGGGTACAGTCCACCCGTTTCCGACTGAGAACCATGGCCTCGGATTTGGAGGTGCTGAGTCTCATCCCAGAAGCTTCACACTCAGCTGCAAACCGCTCCAGTAAACGCTGAAGGTCACAGCCTGATGAGGCCATAAGGACCACATCGTCTGCAAATAGCAGAGACGAGATCCTAAGGTCACCAAGCTGGACTCCCTCAACACCTTGACTGCGCCTAGAAATTCTGTCCATGAAGATTATGAACAGAATCGGTGACAAAGGGCAGCCTTGGCGGAGGCCAACGTTCACCGGAAACAAGCTCGACTTACTGCTGGCAATGCGAACCAGGCTCCTGCTTCGATTGTACAAGGACCGAATGGCACGTAGAAGCGGACCATCAATCCCGTACTCCCGGAGCACCCCCCACAGGACACCACGAGGGACACGGTCGAATGCCTTTTCCAGGTCTACAAAGCACATGTAGACTGGTTGGGCAAACTCCCACATACCCTCGAGTACCCTTGCAAGGGTGTAGAGCTGGTCCAGTGTTCCGCGACCGGGACGAAAACCACATTGCAGCTCCTCTAACCGAGGTTCGACTAACGGTCGTACCCTTCTCTCCAGCACCCTGGAGTAGACTTTCCCAGGAAGGCTGAGGAGTGTGATCCCCCTATAGTTGGAACACACCCTCCGGTCACCCTTTTTAAAAATGGGGACCACCACCCCGGTCTGCCAGTCCAGAGGTACTGTTCCTGACTTCCATGCAATGTTGTAGAGGCGTGTCAACCAACACAGTCCTCCAACATCCAGAGCCTTGAGAAATTCTGAGCGGAACTCGTCTACCCCCGGAGCCTTGCCACTGGGGAGTGATTTGACTACCCCAATTACCTCAGCCACGGTGATAGAACTGTCCACGTACGTATCCTCAGACTCTGCTTCCTCTATGGAAGGCATGTCAGTGGGATTGAGAAGGGCCTCGAAGTATTCCTTCCACCGACCAACTATATCCACAGTCGTGGTCAGCAAGCCCCCGTCCGCACTGTAAACAGTGTGAACTGGGGGCTGCTTCCCCTTTCTGAGGTGTCGGACGGTTTGCCAGAACCTCTTCGAGGCCGACCGAAAGTCGTGCTCCATAGCCTCACCGAACTCCTCCCACACCCGAGTTTTTGCCTCGACCACCGCCGAAGCCGCGTGCCGCTTGGCCTGCCGGTACCTGTCAGCTGCTTCGGGAGTCCCGCAAGCCATCCATGCTCGATAGGACTCCTTTTTCAGCTTGACGGCAGCCCTAACCCCCGGTGTCCACCATCGGGTTCGGGGCTTGCCACCACGACTGGCACCGACCACCTTGCGGCCGCAACCACAACTGGCTGCCTCAGCAATAGAGGCACGGAATACGGCCCATTCGGACTCAATATCCCGGTCCTCCCTCGAAATGCAGGCGAAGCTCTGCCGGAGATGAGAGTTGAAGACTCGACGAACGGGAGATTCTGCCAGACGTTCCCAGCACACCCTCACTACGCGTTTGGGTCTGCCAGGTCTGTCCGGCATCCTTCCCCGCCATCTAATCCAACTCATCACCAGGTGGTGGTCAGTTGACAGCTCAGCCCCTCTCTTCACCCGCGTGTCCAGAACATACGGACGCAGGTCTGATGATACGACCACAAAGTCGATCATAGACCTGCGACCTAGGGTGTCCTGGTGCCAAGTGCACTTATGGGCATCCTTATGTTCGAACATGGTGTTCGTTATGGACAAACTGTAGTTCGCACAGAAGTCCAGCAACAACACACCGCACGGGTTCAGGTCAGGGAGGCCGTTCCTCCCAACCACGCCCCTCCAAGTCACACTGTCATTGCCCACATGGGCGTTGAAGTCTCCCAGTAGAACTATGGAGTCACCAGCTGGGGTGCTCTCCAGAACCCCTCTGATAGACTCCAAGAAGGCTGGGTACTCTGAACTGCCGTTCGGCGCATAGGCACAAACCACAGTCAGGACCCTTTCCCCAGCCCTAAGGCGTAGGGAAGTAACCCTCTCGTTTACTGGGGATGACTCCAACACAGAGGCACCAAGCCGGGGGGCTAACAATAAGCCCACACCAGCTCGCCGCCTCTCCCCAGCGGCAACTCCAGAGAAGAACAAGGTCCAGCCCCTCTCAAGGAGTTTGGTTCCAGAGCCTAAACTGTGGGTTGAGGTGAGTCCGACTATATCTAGTCGGAATCTCTCCGCCTCTTCCACAAGCTCGGGCTCCTTCCCCACCAGAGAAGTGACATTCCATGTCCCAAGAACCAGATTTGGTCGCCGAAGCCCAGGTCGCCCGGACACCCGCCCTCGACCACTGCCCAAATCACACAGCACCGGACCCTTATGCTTGCCCCTGCAGGTGGTGGGTCTGCGGGGGGGAGTTCCCGTGCGGCTTCTTCGGGCTAGGCCCGGCCAGCTCCCACGGGTGAAGACCTGACCACCAGGCGCTCGCCTGCGAGCCCCTCCCCCAGGCCTGGCTCCAAGGTGAGGCCCCGGTATCCCACGTCCGGGCGAGGTGCGGTCACTCCTCATGTTTCTCTTCATATGGGTCTTCTGAATCACTCTTAGTCTGGCTCGTCACCTAGAACCTGTTTGCCTTGGGAGACCCTACCAGGGGCATAAAGCCGCCGACAACATAGCTCCTAGGATCACTCGGGCACTCAAACCCCTCCACCGCGGTAAGGTGGTGATTCACGGAGGGGTGAATATGAGCTATGAACAAAAAAACATTGGATATTAAGAGTTTGTTAATTGTGCCCTGCAATTGACTGGCGACCAGTCCAGGTTGTACCCCGCCACTCGGCCAAAGTCTGCTGGGATAGGCTCCAGCATCCCTGTGACCCTAATGAGGATAAGCGGTACAGAAAATGAATGAATGAGTATGTTAATTGTTTACTTCTCTGATGACATCTACAATGTATTTTTCAATTAAGCAAAAATGTGACAATCACAGCAAGACAACAGTATGGGTAAATATATGGGTGTTTTATTGACATTGGTATTGTTCGTAGACGTTTATTTGTATGTCCACATGGTGCAGTAGGTGGGTTACTTTGTGCGACGTGTGGTGCTGTGGTGTTGGATCGCTTTTTTGTACAAGCTACAGCTTACATCTGACTATTTTGGCAAATGAACTGTGCCACAATAGGATTGCAAATCATGTTGCTGGCTACAGTTTTGATATTATAGGTTTAAAAATGGAATATGGAAATGCCCCCTGGGCCCAATTAAGACGCTTTGCTGGCCTGATGTGGTCCACCGGCGGCGGTTGGCCCCCGCCCCGCTTTAGTCACATCTTGATTGCTTTATTTCCAATCCACTGTGGTGGCGTGAAAAGTGAAAAACCATAGGGACGGTCTCTGTCAAAATACATCTGGACATACTTTACAATTATGCATGGTATATACAATATACTATACACATTTCAGCTCATTTCCAGAGGGAAATTGTGGTCTGAGGTCACTGACAATAAATTAGTTTGTTCACAATTTGTGTTTACACCCTAAGCAAAAGAAGGAGCTCACATATTTTCTCTTGCACACACACACACGTGCGCTACTCACACATTCCCCAGTTGTGAGGTCATCCCCAGCAGCTGCTTTGTTGTGCGTCTGCTGTATATTCGTTCAGGTGCACCCCCTTTCTATTCCCTACAATGTCTGTGGAAGCCCTCTTGCACTCCTGAGAAAGCAACCGAGGAGGTAAACCCTACTGTTGTGAATAGATCCACCATCCAGTTTAACGTTTTTTTTTGTTCTTTTTAAATCAGCTGTATCATTTTTTTCACATGGTGTTGTATTAGAAGGGTGTGGGAAAGAATACAATTTATGTTTTCAGCTGTTCCATGTCAAGAGGGATCCTCCCAAGTGCGGCTATGAGGTTTGTTCCATGACCCTCCACACCCTGCATCCTCCGTGTCAGCTTGCTCTGCTTGACGCAACACACGCAAATGCCTCCATAGCACTCGAAACATCTATTCAGTTAGTTTATTAAACACATCCAAAGCTTGTTGTCCGTTGCCCAGTGGAGCATCTTCCAGCATTTCAAACGGCATACTTTCCACTCTGCTTGTGGTGTCACACCACACAGGGTGGAATCAAGTTGCATAATATTATTCATTTTAATTGCAACCTGTAATTGGAAGATTGTTTGGCTAAAAGTTGCTCATTCCTGCATCACATGGGACCTGCACGTCCATGGAGAGCATGAGCTCCTCCCATCGATGCACAAAACAAACAACATTCTGCCTTGCAAATGAACTTCAGTGTAAATTTCCTCTCCATCATCCTCAAGAATGTCTAATTTAATTTTGTCTAGACCTATTTATTAAATGTCTGTTTTTCTTAAGGCTAGACACCGTAATTCCCACTCTTTGACTGACATTTGTGCGATTTGCCGCTGCTGTGTTAACCTTGAGGTACAGAATAATATAAGCAAAAATGGTTACAAATGCATCCAGAGGTGCTGCGCCTGTTCGGAACACACCGAGCTGCACCATAAAAGTATGAGCTGGCCAAAAGGAGGGGGCATGTGCAGGAGCATGCGTCAGCGGCACATTCACTATCAGTTTGTATAAGAAGCACAGTGACTGTTTTACAATTCCTCTCAGGATTTTTATCTCATTTAAGATATCAGTGCAAAGAAAGTGTTCCGCTCCAAAGATCTTGGAATTCTTCAAATGTTTGACTCACAATCTGATCAAAAAGAATTCGGCATAGGAGTTGAGGAGTCTCTTCTTCTCCATGTATCCATTCTCCTTGTCCACACGACGCAATGTCTCAATTGCTTTGCATGTTTCTGTTTTTACAAGTGATAACTGCCAGCAAAGACTTTGACAGGATGCCCAACATCAGTTCCACATTAAGGATTGCATAAACCCAAACAATTCACTCCCCCAGGTTTAAAGCCCTCCAGTTGTGTGTTGCTATCGCGGCCCTGTTTAGGAGCACATTTGAAAAAGAGATGCTCTTCAATTCATTCATTCATTCCTTTCTTTTCTACTGCTTATCATGTTGTGGGTCACTGGTGAACTGGAACCCACTTAAGTCAACCTCACTCATGTCTCCTACCCGTCTATGTCGAACAGCTCTTATCAGCATACATAGTCGATTATATTTCTATCAAAAATTGGTCAGTGTACTTCGACATGGCTTAATACATCATGCTGTGTTGTGGTTGAATGCGGCTCTATATGAGTCAAAATGTGCATATTAAGGCAACAGTTTTACGTATTTTCTTGCCTAAATAAAGCCTTTTCAAGCATAAAGATGCTGTGTAGTATTTTACACTGGTCACTCGGTGTCAGTAATGTTACTATAATGTTCGGTGAGGCACCAACAACAAAAGGCTTTTTACTGCAGGTTTGAATGTCTCGCAATAACAATAACATTACTGTTGCAGCTGTAATACTCTACAAGCTAACACTCAACTCTGAGCCCCCGATGTCACTTCCTGACTTGCACACGTCCAGAACACATTTATTTTAGTCTTATTTATGTCTTATGTGGCTTATTTTCTTTAACTTTTTTAATATATCTATTATCTTGGGTAATACAAATGTAAATGTGACTGTAGGGGTGTTATTTCATGTCTACAGAGCTCTAATGATATTAAAACTGCATTTTGAAGATTGTGAACAGGTTTTCTATGCTATATTATATGAAAATATTTGATTTATAAATAAGGAATCCTACTCTGCGCAAATTCATTTATCAGATTTGGGTTGGGAACCAATTATCCGCAAACAGGGATTACTGTTTTGCCAACTTTGTCGTCATCGCTATCGACTGTCTAGTTACACTTTTGTAGATTGTTAGCCACCAGAAGGAAGATTTTTGTACGTAGAAAAGCTTCATTGTTGTCGTAGGGTGTGTGCCTTTGCAAGACATGTAACAAAATTAAAAGTGTAAAATATCATATGAAAATATCCTTCCTCTGTATGCAGTTTTCAGTTAACCTAACGAGGATGCTTCTGTTTGTGGGAGCTAAATGGAGTACCCAGCAGGGGATCCTAGCTAACCACCATCGTGCTGCCTCTTTTAGAAGGAGAAAAACAAGAATACAGTGGTATCTTGGTTTTCGTACACCCTGGGTTCTCATAGGCAGGGACCCCAGCCCAGTTGGGGCTCCCCCCCAACAGCAAACAAACTTGTTTATATTGGTTATTGTACCGCCAAACATTGTAATAAACCTGTGCATCATGCAGCGCGATCGAGGTCCCAAAGAATCCCACGCATTAGTGACTCAGTGTTATTATTAATATACGTTGTTAGTCCAACTGTGTTCACAACCGTCTTTATTACAAGCTATCAGCTCCCACCTGACAGTCATTCTCCCCCAGAATTTAAATTGTCCATAGTTCTGAACGTGAGTGAATACAGTGACTTATCTATATGTGCCGTGTGACTGACTAAAGACCAGGATTTAGTTGCCCAAAGTCAGCTGGCATGGGATCCAATTGAACCTAGACCCTAAAGACGACAAGCTCAGGGGCGCTGCCAGGAATTCTGAGCCCTAAAAATATCACCTTGAGAAGACAGCAAAATTATTTACCTCTATGCAGGGGCCATGGGCCCTTGAAATTGCCAAAACTTTAAATAGTTAATATCTCAAAAACGAAAGCAGCACAAACGTTAACTTGAATTGCACAAAACAGCACAAACGCAGCACAAACAAAGGGGATTATTTGGTTTCATTTGGAGTAAATGGGGAGCTGGATAAATTTTGGTTGACCTATTAAAGAAACTATAATAACTTAAAAACAAAAGCGGCACAAACATAAATTTTAATTGCACAAAACAGCACAAACGCAGCACAAACCAATGAGACTATTTGACCAGAGTTTTGCGTGGAGTGGGGGGCCAACTTCACTCAGGTATTTTACTGCTCCTCTGGACAAGCAGTATATAGAAAACAAATAGCTGGAATTACACCAATGATGACCACTAGAATAGATGAATGCTTTTGCTTTTAATTTCTTATCTTTTTCAAAACATCTAAACAGCTCCTGCAAGCATTCCGCCCAATTTTGTAGTGCAATACACGAATGGAAATGCAGTTCTACCTACAAAATAAAAGCACAAAACATACGTAAGTGTAAGAGTGGGATAAAAATACAGTTTCCATAAAGTTTATATGCTTACTTTTGATTGTGATGTAATTGTCAAACGTTTTGGAGTGGTATGTAGAGGTGTAGAACTGCATTGGATTATACAAATATTTTTTTTCCGCTATGAAGAGCACTCTAATGACAATAGTAGGTTAATGACAGTAATAGATAGCAAAGGAGAAAATATCTTGTGTTGTATTTGATTGGATTAATCATATGTGACTGGTGTGACTGATGAGTGCTGTGAAGATAATTGCAAACCTTTAATTTGAAAATGTGCAGCGGAAGCCGCTTGTGCAGTCACTTTGATCTTGACTGGACTCTGCCTGCCTCTCCTCGCTTGGTTCAGCATCTCGTCCTCATCCGGGGCCGCAGAGCGCGCAGTATGGATCCGTTACGCATGACGCACGATGGCGCCGTGGACAGCTTTCTGACACAACCATCTGACGGGTGGAGAAACATCAACAAGAGCCTCGTCGGCGCCTTACAGTGAGAGAAAAGTCCTTTTATATTAGAAGAAGGAAAGATCCCGTCTGACGCGCGCACTTTTTGGACTTTATATTGTGAGACGGGCTCCCGTCTGCTCCAGTCACATTTTGGAGTGTTTATTTGTGGATTTTCTGTCTTTGGCCATGGGAGACGCCGTGTTCCTCGACAGGCAAAATTCCTACCTCGTAAGTCCTTCTATTATTTTTAATGATTCACTTTTGCCAGCTCGGCCTGAGTGTTGGCTGTCCGAATTGTCAATCTGTTTTTGAAAATCTAAATGCGTGCATTTAAAAACCAATCCTACAGCGAGTAAATAATAGTGACTTGATAGTGATCAAGTGACACAAAGCCAGCAGGAGGAAAGTGCACATAGTCTTTGTGGTGGAATGTTTCACTTGTCATGTGGCGTGTGTGCAGCACCTACACAAGACCACACAACATTTCCTGGTTTCAAGTGATGACACCAGTGCAGCCGAGAGCTGCAGGTCGTGGTGTTTGTCTAGATGCGGGCAAAACAACCAACATGGGTGCAGGCCGATGAGATCATTTGAAAGGTGCAGAAGAAGGAGAGACGGGTTGCCTGTGCTTGGAGTTTTTACACACATGTGACACTGCAGCTTTTGGGGGTACCCTTCAAGGAACATTTAACATTTGCAGTTTGGGAACAAAACCTTACCCTAAAAGGACCACTTTGAAGTGCAATACATAGATAAACTTAAATTCCACACTAATTTTCATAAAAATGTTTTTCGTTTAGATTAAATTATTTAATCTTTAATTTTGTCCTACGGAAAATGCTAGACAGTTGTCCCTTGCCATTTTGTGCTTTGAATTTGGCGGTTTTAAGTAACAGGCAGAATAATCTCTAATAACTGGACTGGACAGACTGGGCCGCGCAGAGCTGAAACTAAACTCTGAACATCACTTCCTGTCCACTTCTTTCAGGCCCCCCTGGGAACCCATTTATAGTAACACATACGAGTATGAGCCTTGTTTATGTCTTTAAGGGCTTATTTTACTCTTATGCTGTCTACTACATTAGATAATACATGTGTAACAACAGAAGAGCAGTTTCAGTGGCAGATTACTATCACCATCCTGCTCCACTGATAGACGAGAGAAGGTCATTCCTCCCCTACGCCATGTGGCTTTTCAACAGAGGGGAGCGATGCCAGCTCACACAGGACTGGGCTTTTTACCCAATTGTGTATTATATTATTGTGTTTTCATATTATTTTTTATTATGGATTATTGCACTCCAAATTGGAAGCGAGCAATTACGAATTAGTTTGAATTCTGTGTTCTTATTTTTTTCTTCCTATCTCTCCTGTCTTGCCTTGATTGTTTTGGTCTGTTATTAAGTTCATTATGACATTTTTGGAGAGCTGTTTGAAACGTAGAGTTCTCTTGGAGATTATTAAAGTATCTATCTATTATCACTAGGTGACTATAGGGGTGTTATTTCACAGCTAGAGGGCTCTCATGTTAAAAACACCATTTTGATTGTTGTAGCTTTTCTATACTCTAACTATGAATTTACTAATATTAAAGTGGGAATTCACTTATCACAGTCTGGTCTGAAACAAATGAACCATGATAAACCAGGGTTTATTGTATTTTCTTTTAATTAAATCTAATCTAATGTTGTATTTAGTTACACTCACAGATGGAAGATTTTATTGCCCTCAAGAGAGAACTCATTGGCTGGCCACTAAAGATCTTGAATATATATTGTAGTGACATATTTGCTTAGGTTGAAAATGCTGCCTGCCCCTCCAGACTTTTGACTTGCTGTTGCCCACATTGTGAAATCAAAGATAATCTGAATTTTTGGGGTGGGATTCTGAAGCTAATGCGATTGGTTCAGACAATGCTCGCAAGCAAGGACAGCCTGGGACATCATGCCATTGTCAGCCAGCAACTTTTTGCTGTCTCATAAATCCCTCTGTGAACTCATCTGAACTAGGTGCAAGAATGTAATTGAAAGCAGCAGGCCAGGAAAAAGGAGATTTTGTGTTAACGCTGTGTTCGGCGGTCTTTATAGTACGACAGTAAATAAGCTCCTACAGGGGCTGATAAGTATTTAGGATTCTGGGTTACTGGACCGGAGTAGCCACGAATGGTTGGGAGTCCAAGAGTGAGCGTGGGATGCATATGGCACCACGTCATAGTTGCCAGTGTGTAACTGGTAATGCAGTCTTGCTCACAAACTAAAGTGTGATGTATTCCATTCCAGGCACTTGGGCGTTAATGTGATTCCTTCGGGGAAATTTGAATTCGGGTGACTTAGTTTACCACTATGGTTTACCACCATGGCGTTTATACTTAGGGTGGATTAGAGGAATGATACAATGGTGATGCACATGTCATATGTACTGTAAAGATAGTACAAGAGCCTGCCAGTGACTGCCGACCAGTCCAGGGCGTACCCTACCTTTCGCCCAAAGTCAGCTGGGATAGACTCCAGCATACCCACAACCCAAGTGAGGATAAGCGGCATAGCAAATGGATGGATGGATGTTCATAAAATTACTATAAAAGTTTTTAAGGTATGCGATAAAATTGCAGGAGAAAGTGCAAGTAGCAAAGAAAAGTTCATATTATCCGTCTGTGGAATTCCAATTAAAATTGCGGAATAACTTTGTTGAAGAATGAGTAATGAATGAAAAATATAAATGAACAATGAAATTGATCCTCTAATTATTTTATGACCATAGCTCACAAAAATATTAACATGACTGAAAAAAATCTCCCAAAATAGGCTTTATCCATGTCGATTCCCAGTCACCCAGGTTATGGTAATCCACAAAGGTTGAATCGCAGAAGCTGGACTCTTTTGTTTTTGAAGCCGTTTCATCGTTAATCAAAAGACTTCTTTACTTCTAACGATGTCAGTGTCAAATTAAGCTTTATTTATCCATAACAGTGTCTATCAACACATGAGACAAAAAACACAGCTAAAAATTGTGCAATATTAAAAGTACATAAAACCACAAGCATTATCGTTTTATTTATGACCCATGAGTTGCAGACAATCGTGGTGTCTGCTATGCATTCCAACACATAGCATGTACTGCAGCTTTCAGTGGGGAACTGTTGGGCGGGATCTTGACCACCGATTGTTGACAATAAGTGACGTTATCACACATTTCGACATATCCAGCAAAATAAACAATGATGCGTGGATGTGAATGTGCAATATTGGAATGCATTTTTTGGTTAGAGAGTTGGTTTACACACGCTACCGGACAAACTTGTGTGGTGAAAATGACAATGTTTGGTCAAAATTTGCATGTTAGGTTAATTGGCGACTCTAAATTGTCAATTGTCAATAGCAATGAATGTGAGTTTGACTGGTTGTATGTCTTTGTTTGTCTATATGTGCCCTGTGATTGACTGGCGACCAGTCCAGGGTGTACCCCGCATCCCACCCAAAGTCAGCTGGGATAGGCTCCAGCATACCCGCGACCCTAATGAGGATAAGTGGCATAGAAATTGAATGAATGAATGGTGCAATTGCACTGATATAGAACATACTGATACCTTTTCTTTTTGTTAAACTAAATGGCCATAACATGAGAGCATGTCATTTCTGTCATCTCTACAAGGTCACGCATCTACAGTTTCTCATCTGCGGCTCTCTTGCATGCGGAGGAGCAATCGCATTAATAGTAATAATAATAATTCTGATTAGATAGAATTTTAGTAACTATTGTCGCCTACAGGTTTGGCACGCTTATGACTGTGGTTCCTGATGCATTTATCGAGTTACGTGAGGATACATTTTTTTTTAAATACGAGGTGGTGTTGACACCATTTTTTCATAAACGGGGAGGGAGAAATATGCGGTTTTACAAATACCCTGCTACATGTGGACAAGGCCTGATGAAGCATCCATCCATGCTTTGTGAATGAAAGCTAGCATACCATGTTTTCACCGTGTTGTGTTTTCCCACTTTAATTTTAAAGTTTTTACCACTTTAAAACTACTAAGCTGGTAAACTAAAACTTTACCACCGTTTTTTACAATGCCCGATGACGACGTGCAGGTTCTGAGTGAAAAAAGACAAGAAGCATGTTTATTTTTGCACCCATCTTGATTATTCTATTAATCCTGAATACTTAAATATTGTTTAATTATAATCATCCACCTAAGACAAATACATTGACTATTTACAGCAGAATGGAGCAAAGTCTGTGATGCACACTGATGCAAATATTGATCCCCCGACTGAATTTAAGCCCCATGGACTCCCGTAGTCTTTGTGCATCTGTCTCTCATCACCAGTCATGGACACCAAATACCTTCTCTTCCTGTGCCGTTCGTGTTTATAGAACGGCGCCTTGTCTTCACCATGATGACACCTCGCTCACTCTACTTGCTTGGAGCTAAGTCTTATAACCCGTCTGTCATCTCGATACCTGCAGATGTGTTTGTTTTACTGCAACGGCCGATCCCAGCGCAAACAGCAAAAGAAGGTTATTCAAGTGAAGCACTTGATGGTTCCTTTGTTTTCAAATTTATATATGTGTCTGTGTGTGTCAGCAGCCGAACTTGTGACCTCTTAGTCACTGGTACTGCTAATTTGCATTAATTTGCATTGATCGCAAGTTTCCTTAGCATACTTGCATGGACTGCACTGTTCACGCTCAAATTTTGATTCAATCCATTTTGGGAGGAAGTGACATGCTTCATAAGGATATGCATATGTCATGTGACTCCCTTTGTGTTTATTGACTGGGGCGCTTGAAGAAGTTCTTGCTGTGGCGCAGCTTGGAAAGAGTTTAAGAGTGCCTCTTGGCGTTCCACAGTCGTCACTTCTAGCTTGTCATGACAACACCGCCCATCTCTCGTTTTCCTCACCAGAACCTGTCGCATGGGGGAGTGCGTTGGGGTGGAGCGGTGCTTGTTTTATTATCAACAACGAAAGAGAAGTCCGCCCTCCTTGAGTCTTGTCTTTTTATGGAGACGTACGAAGGCTTCAGGAAGGGAAAAAAAGTCAGAATGCACAGTGGAGAAAGTTCTAAAAAGGGTTTACAGATTAAGCTCATATACTGATATAGGTTCCTGTTCCAGCATAGATTTGCTGATTTGCATTCTTTTCCTTTAAACTTAGATGTAAGAGCCTCACATCATGCGGTTGATTCATTTGTCTATTATGCACATCATGCAAGGAGTTGCCGAGAAAAGTATTGGACCTGATCACATGATCAGATGACTGATTCCTGCTCGGGGAACATCGGCGTTGGGAGTAACAGCGTTAAAGTTTTAGAATTTAGAACCTTTCAGGGAAGTAGGGTCTTGGGCGAGAACTGTGTTTTTTCAAAAACAGTTGCTGACAGCAATGACACAGCAACCATAAACAAGGAGAGAAGTATTTCTTGAAGTAAAGAAATATTGGCACTTGCAACTTTGTTAGGTTCCATTGTGGGTTATTTTGCAGCCGTAATCAATAAGATTACGGCTGCAATGGAGACTTGTGGCGGAACTGAGTCTATTAGAAAAGAACTACAGAGTCAGCTGGTGATGACATCATAGACAGACGACAGAGCCGATTCAATGCTAAGCTGCTGCTAACAGCCACGTTTTGTACTCTTGCTGTGTACACGTATGAATATTACGACAACCAAAATAGTGTATGACAACCGAGGCAACATTTTTGCGTACCATTTAAACATAAACTGAAACATACACTAACCGGGGGCGTACGCTAACTGAGGTTCCACTGTAATTATTTTCCTAGTAACAACTTACAGTACGTTTATAAAGGAATACTTCTGTTACTAATTCAGTTACTTTTTTGAGAAAGTACATATCAACCATAATGTTTATATACCGGAATACATTCTTCCAATGATACGAAAATTACTTACACAGGTATATTTAAAATGGAAAACGCAGAGTCGATGACATTTTTTTCTTGCAACCGTGCGCCATTGCGCACTGTATTGACATGGCTGAAGGCGGAGGAGAAGCGGAGACTACAGACAAACAAATTGTTGCTAAAAGGGGGGGGGGGGTACCTCTGTAATATGGAAGTGGTTTGTGTTTGATAGAGTAGAAATATGTGTAGCCGAGTCCTCATGGTCCATATACTGTACATAAGCAGCGACTTTACTTGGAAGTTGTCTTGTCTCATGTGAAAACATTTCAAGTGAGTTGAAATGTTAGATGAAGGAAACAAGTGTGAGTAACTACTGTCAGTGGATCTAAAAGACTGGCTTGCTTTTGACATTCTCTTTCCAGTGCCATGGTACGCTTCCTTATTTTTAACAAGACTCCACTGAATTTCATTATATCATCATATTAAGATACATTACCAAAATATTGTGATACATGCTAAGGTCCATATCATATATATAAAGTATTTTGCCCAACACTGTTCCACACATCATACTTCTCCTCTCTGGTTGACAACAGCTGTGCATCCCAGCTAAACTTGCCAAAACTGTTAAATGATGATTCAATGTCTACATCTGGCACAATTTAAAGAATCAAGCAGTCTGCATAACAATCCAAAAGCGACAACAGGGGCATGCGCGGAATCTTTCCTCTAATTCCACAACCAAGAGCATCTAATTTTCTCTGTATGAGAAATTTCCAGGAAGTCAAGCTCAAAAAGGGCAGGCGTCACGGATCATCTCCCTAATTGATTCAACGTGTTTGCAGGTCAAAGGTCATTAAGTAAAATGTCTGT
This sequence comes from Oostethus manadensis, assembly GCA_024372805.1. NCBI lineage: Eukaryota > Metazoa > Chordata > Actinopteri > Syngnathiformes > Syngnathidae > Oostethus > Oostethus manadensis. The sequence goes on from QODF01000156.1 coordinate 64,929, forward strand.
CACTGCTAATGCACATCTGAAGCTCATACTGTCTGATCTGTGCAGAGTAAACGGGGATTTTATTGTATTCATAAATCTGCCTTTTTATGAGAGTAGTGCCTTGGCTACCTACTACATTCCTGCAGCTTAAGAAGTAATGTATGTGTTCTCACTCCCTCGATCAGCATCACCCAGCAGGGACTGGACGATAATCCAGTCAAGGAATGTGTTTCAGAAAATTTATGTACCTGGCGCTCTCCCCGGCCATGCAATAATTGAAATTGCCCAACAGGGCCTTCAACTGTGGCCTGTTAACCTACATCTGAAGCATTTTGGGCTTTGTAGAGACCAAATGTTAAGAGTTAACAGTGTCAAGTTAGAATTTACTAATTAAACCCAAACAAAATTAGTCCAAAATTTCCCGCAAGCACTTTTTCATCTGCTGAGTAGTATCTCATATAATATCCCACACTGTAAGACGATATGACAGACTATTTTAGCTGCTTTGAAACCATTACTTGGAATTACCGTGGTATATCTTGAAACCGGTAACCTGACCATGCCTCGTTACAACGAATAATTATTTTTGTAGCCAATTAATCTGAAAATTGTTGTTGCGATTATTTAAGTAATCGGCGCGTCCCAAGAAAATATCAAATCCATATGAACCAAACCCCAATTTTTTGTGGTTTGGTTCGCAACATGTTATGTTAAAAATATCAACATATCATGAAAAAAACATGTTCGTCACTGTTTTCCAAAGCCAAACCTATCTGTGAACATTTTTTGCCTAGAACACCAAGATATTATGTCTGCTTTCATGGATGACTAAGGAAACCTAAATTATTTACATTCGAGAGACTGAAATCAGAAGATATTTACCTGTTTAAATAAAAAAACAATTAACCGAATACCAGAATATGTGTTGATTAATTGGATAATTTATTAATCATCGCAGCTGTAGTTGACCAATGCAAATACTCCGCATTTCTCTGCTGTCCTTATTGTTCATGGCCGCGAAATAACCCACAGTAAAACCAAAGTAAGTGCCAGTATTTTGACAGCGAAGGTGATAAACACCATTGAATTCAAGAAATAACTTGCCAAACAGGAAAGTGGTGTCTGAGTGTACCTCGCTGCCACATCACTGTCTTTGTCAACAATCACGTCTTCAATCAAGGTAAAAGTGACATTAAATGTTCATTTCTCCCTGTCATTTATCATTTATATGTATTTTGAATTGTCTATATAAAAACACCTACACATCACAGTGCAATTAGGTTTTTTTTCGGCCCCGTCCACTGCCTGGTACCGGTCCACTAGAGGAATGAGGAGAAGCCCAGATAATACGATGTCTTGAACATATTTCTTTGTTTGAATTAAAGCCCCATATAAACCATGTTTTGTTGTTAAGATCTTGTCAAGACAACTGAACTCTTTGGCATCCACCCATTTGGGTGAGAACCATATTGGAAGGGTACCGGCACCTCTGTCAGCATCAAATATCACCAGTAGTGATTATTTTTCATGAAAATCATATACACATTTAGAGTATACAGGATACATGCTTATGCATGTAATGGCTTGGTGTGCATATATACTCTTGATCAGCATTTTAAGACCAGTTAAAACATTGCAAGAATTTACATTTTGCACTGTTGGATCTTAGGTTCTAAGAGGTTCTATGTAGAGCTTCATAATGCAAAACAATGAAATGAGAGTGAGACCCCCNAAAAAAAAAAAAAAAAAAAAAACTGACATAGAAAGAAAAGTAGCTGCACCATTGTTGGTAATCACCCCAAAAATGTGTGTTTCCAGGAGGTTAGTGGGAGTGATGGTTTAGGTGGTGAAGATGGCTTCACGAAGGTGATGTTTGGTAAACTTCCGTTGCCATCCTTCCCCAAATGTTCTCATCTAGACTTAGATCAGTGAATGGTCCAAAGGAGTGACCTTAATCCTTTGAAAGAAGTCCTTTGACAGGCAGGCATTGTGATCTGTACCGTCGTCCTGTTGAAAAAAACAATCCTTACCATACAGAGGAGGACCTTCAGTCATAAGGATGCCCCCTGAAAAAAGCACCCCAGATCATGATGGTTCCCCCCTCCACTGTGCTGTGTGGAAAATGTCTTAGGTGGGATCTCCTTGTCATGCCAGTAACAATGGAAGCCACCAGGATTGTCAAGGTTAAATTTTTTTAAATCAGAGAATAAAACTTTCTCCCACCTTTCAATGTCCCATGTTTGGCAAATTCCAAACAGGCAGTTTTGTGGCGTTAGAAGACATTTTTTGTTCTTAAACTCCTTCTCCCACAGATGCCGTCTGATGGTTAACTTGGACTGACATCTGCACTGGTACCAACTCTCATTTGGGCCAAGATCATCCTGTGTCTTGACAGACAGCAATATTGGATTTGCCATTTGGGTCCACCGCCTGACTTGCTTGTTCCATAACCAGGGGATCTTTTGGCAAATTTATGATGACTGTTTTACTGCATTCAACTTCAACAATCCAGGTTCAAAGAGAGAAATCTTTTTTTGCCTTTGCCTTCTAGAGATTGCAAATGCCTGACAGAAAACAGCATTAAATCCACGTTTTTGCTTTTTTTGGCTTTTAAAAGCTCAGTCTTAAACCTTTCATCCACTGATGTATAACCTCTTTCGCTTTAATGCTTGTTTGCAGTAAATTACTTACTAAAAATGTTTTGTTCCCTACCATTTTATTTTTATTTTTTTTGTTTTGCACTTGGAAGCTCTACTTAAAACCTCCTTAAAATCCAACAGTGCAAAATATACATTCTCGAAATTGATCACCTGGTCTTAAAACCATAATCAGGGGTGTATCTGCACATCGAACAAACAGTATAACAAAGTATAGTAGAGTGTGCCTGTGTGTGTGTGTGTGCCAGCGTGACCTAAGAGTTCAAGGGGCCATTGACTAAAACTGGATTAGCTGCTCTCAAGGCTTCCAAAGGAATGTAAAGATCAACTCACATGCACACACGCGCGCACACACATTCTTCACACTCAGTCACTATTTACCTACGACTCAAATGCAGTCCATTAATGTTTGCTCTACTTGTTTTGAACCTCGGTTCTATATTGAGCGCATCGTCCGGGGGTACCGTGCTCGAAATCAGCGAGGATCATCTCCAGCATTCGGTATAGAAAATGTTTAGATTGATGTTTGGTTAATTATTGTGGTTTGTAAATAAATCAACACCTCTCTGACAATGTCCAAAACTGTGTTTTATTGCCTTGGTAATTGCATATAATTACAGATCTTGTATTTGATATTATTATATTGTTGTTGGTAAAGGTAACTGCACTTACTTATATTGATGACATGAGAGATTTTGTATGTATCTTAAACTGCCGCAGCATCACTTCTAATCATATTCAACTACCAGCTTCCACTCTTAAGTGAGCCGGATTGAGAAGTAAACAATGCGACGTCCTTCCAGGAACTGGTTTGGCCGGTTTGAAAGAGCCACAGCACTTGGGAGGGGAGGGGTTGCTCTTTTTCCTCTTGGAAATCAATAATAGCTGACTGCATGTACATGTGCACACACACATACAGTACACAGAGAACAAAGCATCGCTGGACCTTGTTGGGTGTGGTGATTTTTCTCCAGGAAGTTACACTTGACTCAAACTTCCTGCGCTGTGTATCATGAAGTCTGGACTGCTACTTTGCTCAGTTTTATGTCACATATTTACAGTTTGTAAAAAGCCCTGTAAAGAATACCCCAGATGAATCCTTTGCTCTAAAAAGGATCTTCTGTGTACCGTTCCAAATGCTAGCAAAGTGATGTTTGATGTCCGCATAATCCTGTGCTGCAACGAGCAGTTGGCTGAGCATCATTGCCCCACTGGACCTACAAATCAGTGTTCCACTCATACATTTCTCTTATACTGTGAATCTTCATTAAAAGGAGCATGGCCCCTGGGGCCGGAAAACGGGCCCCGACATTGGTGATGTCCAGAATAGGGTACTAGAATTTAAACACAACAATAGCAAGCTCAGTCTTGGCTGGCAAAGTATTTCCTCCTCTATACAAATAGCTAATAATGCTTTACAGTACTGTGGATGTCTCCAAGGCCACCAACTTTGGGTGTGTGTCCTGCCTTTTCTTTTGTGACACTTTTTCCTCAAGAAAGAGTAGCTTCCACACGGATTGTTAAAAGAAGATGAGCAAAAAAATATATAAACGACTAGAAAAGCACTCAGAGAGCGCTGACGTCCGCCAAGCGCCATAGTGTGATTAACACCAAAATAATACTACTACATTTTTCATTTCCAAAGGTCCCCTGTTTTTCATATTCTGGATCAAAGTATGCGGAATAATTCCATTGTCTGGATCAGTCTTTGATATTTTGTGCGTTACATGCACAAATGCCCAAAATGGTTCTATGTTGCAATGCTTTAAAAAATTCCTGGAACCAGACGGTGATCCAGATGACACCCAAAATGTAATCAGTTCTTCCATATCCCATTTCCAACAATTCCTGAAAATGCCATGCAAATCCATTCAGAACTTTTCAACTTAAACATATGAACAAACAAACAGATAAGCCTGCAGAAACATAAACTCCTTGGCGGAGGTAACAATGTGAAATTGACACATACTGTTAAAGTTAAAAGAGTTGTATTTATCATGTTTTTACATTTTCACAGGCCGGAATGAATTGTGTTCAACCAAGTTGAAAATGCAAAGGTGTCCGTGTTTTGTCTGTATTGTTCTTTGCAGAAAGCTCTTATGGGCTCCACACACTGAAGCGACGCCTCTAGTCTTTATATTTTCACTGGAAGCTGCACGACAGGGCGATTATAACAAGTCACCATCCAGCCAAGCGACGAGCAAAATTCATGTGTGTTAAATTTTGTCGTGCACAAGGTAGCTTAAAATGCGGTCCCAGAAAGTGTTCAAATGTTCAACTTCTTTATCGCTGTCGCCCAGATGAGGACCAATCAGCGGGAGTTTCATTGATCATCCAGAGAGCAGACCGGATCCCAATCATGGAGGAAAAATAAAACTTGCCGTGTCAGATTTCCCAGAGCTACAGTATGTGACATTTCTAAAAATAATATAAATATACTGATATAAAGCAGCGGCTTGAGAACTCTTTGGCGCCACAGTAAACATATCGGCCAAGTTTACATCAATTTACATGGACATTTATGTAGTTTATCTTCAATACTAGTGTGGGCCGCTTTTCTTCTTCTGAACTGCTTCGATACCCATAAATTCCATCCAAATCTGACAGCCAGTCCAAACCATGGGAGACTCTGGTCACAGCCGCTTTCGCCAGTGGCATTTGTTTTTCGGCTGCTGTGTGTGGAGCCATTACTTGTCTGCCGAATGTAATTTAGCAAATAAAAATAAACTAGATAATTTTGCATGCGTGATCACTCTGTGCATCTGTCTTAACAATTGGGTTCTGCAGGAAAATGAACGTAGTGAGTGAATCGTCCGGTCAGTCATTTAGTCTTTGTCCCAGTGGGGGGAGGCAAGGTGTTAGAAGAGCGTAATAGAACCAATAAAATTGAGTAGTTTGGATCTATTTTCCTTATTTTGTATTTATATTTGAAAGAACAACCCCATGTGGGTCTACCAACTGGTTTGTATTGTTTCAACATTGAACATTGAAGGTGTATGCCATCAATTATCAGTTAAAATAAATGGTATCGGTCCAAATCGCAATCAGCAGGTCAGAGTTTTCAAAAATCGGTGATTGGCCAGAAAATTGTCATCGGTGCACCCCTACCTGTAGCCCTATCATCAATGCTAACAACAGTCGAGAGTCGTGTACAATGGTTGAATTTCTCATAGTTGGTGGAAAAGAAAAAGTACACTCTGCAACTGTAGGGGGAGCACGGGAGCAAAAACAAAAGCCAAGTATTCCTTACTGCTCCTTAAGCTGTTCAGAGACGCTGTCATGTGACCACAACCCAGCTTTTAACACTGTCATCTCCACCAAGCGACATCATCCGGATTTGTCGGGTGGACCATTGTGCTTTAATTCTTCCACTCCTTAACTACCACACAGGATTAACAAGAAATTGATTGGAGCTGGGGATGTAGCACCCATGCGGAAAATAGAGTCTTAGAGAGACTTTGCTCGGATCCTGCTGTGTTAAATGGAGACGGTGGGAGAAGATCAGAAGGTGGAACGCAAGGGAATGTGCTTTACTTTTGTTGGCTAATGTTCTTGCCGCTGCCGTGAAATATAAACTAACGGTTCCTTAATAGGATTAGCATAAGCTTGCATGAGCCGAAATCAGTAAAAAAAACATGGCTACTACTGAGAAGCACTAACAGAAGACACAGCCAAGGTACAGCCGTACGCTGACTGTGCTGACAACTGGTAAAAAAGAATGCCACCAACTAAACTGCTACTGAAACTAAACTAATATCTTATAAATGGTAACAAATTCTGCAACAATAAGTGAAATGATTTAGGCTTGCAATGATGAAGCATTAAGGGGGCTTTTGCATATTTGCATGTGATCTGGGAATTGCTGCTGCAGTGCAATAGTATCTGAAAGGTATCTATTTCAAAGGCATCTTTTTCTTAAGTGTACCTCGAGGGGTGTGATCCCTCCTGCTACGTCTTATTATTATCTGACAGGCCAGCTGTGTTTGAGGTGTGTTTATCAAGCAGAGTTACAAAGACAGTCCCATTATAATGTGTTTATGAGCGAGGGTTTTGTGGTGGTTACATTTTTTGCGGGGAACACTGATCAATGTGCTTTGATGACCTATTAAGTATTGACACTCGAATAGTCATGCATCACATGAGCGAGTGGACAGGCACGTCTTTGTTTTCCATGTGATGCTGTCTGCTGTAAGACCATTTAGCAAATTAAGACTGAATCACTAACTGCTATAATTGCAGTAACTTGCAAAGAGTCTCTTACAGTACTGTGAAAGAATGTTGGCCCACTCATCTTTGCTGAATTGTTGTAATTCTGCCAAATTAGAGGTTTTTCCAGCATGAACCAACTTTTTAACGTCATACCACAGCATCTCAATACAATTCAAGTCAGGACTTTAAACTAGGCGACTCCAAGGTCTTCTGTTTGTTTATCTTTAGCCATTTAGGTGGACTTGCTGGTGTGTTTTGGATCATTGTCCTGTTGCACAACCCAAGTTAGTTTCCGCTTGAGGTCACTAACAGATGGCCAGACATTCTCCTTTAGCATTTTTTGGTAAACAGCAGAATTCAGGATTCTTTTTATCACACCAAGTCTTCCAGGTCCTGAACCAGCAAAACAGCCCCAGACCATCACACTGCCACCACCATATTTTACTGCAATAATGATGTTCTTTTTCCTTTTTCTCCCAAATGTAATGGGACACACGCTTTTCAATTTTTTTTTTACTTTTGTTTCATCAGACCAGTGTTTTCCCAAAGGTCTTTTGCATAATCAAAAATTTTCTGGCAAAACTTAGACAAGTTTTAATGTTCTTTTTGTACAGCAGTGGTTTTTGTCTAGGAATTCTGCCATGCAGGCTGTTTTTGCCCAGTATCTTTCTTATGCTGGAGTCATGAACACTGACCTTAACTGAGGCAATAGAGGCTTGCACTTTTTGGGTGTTGTTGTGGGGTTTGTTATGACCCTTTGGATGAGTCGTTGTCGCCGTCTTGGGGTAATATTTGTTTGCTGTCTACTCCTGGGAAGGTTCACCACTGTTCCATGTTTTTGCCGTTTGTGGATAATGGCTCTCGCCGAGGTTCATTGGGAGTCCCAAAGCTTTACAAATGGCTTTAAAACCTTTTTCAGACTGATAAGATCTCAAGTAATCTCAGTTAAGGTATGTTTTAATGGGGTGGGGGTTTCACACAGAGCCATGTAGGTTTGTGTTTTTTTCTGCCAAAAAGGTTCATTTAAAAACTGCATTTGGGTAAAGTTGCAAGAGTGACAAACATGCAAAAAATAAGAAATCAGGGACACTTTTTCCACGCCACTGTACGTGCCAGTACACTGATATCACGAAATACAAATAAAAGTAGGAGCCATAGAAAAAAACAACATAAGTCTGGTGTCAATGATACTTCATTGGGCGTGGTTTGAGCTTTATTATGCAAGTCAGAGACTGGACAGTTGGATTGGCAGCAGTGGTTTGTGTTTTCTCTCAATTCCTCTGAATTTTGGCGTGTGTTTTTGTCCGGCCTCAAGTGATGGACCATCAATAATTCCTTCCTGCTGTTCACTGCGGGTGTCATCTGCTAAGGCTGCTGCTGACCTTCCTTTGAGTGTCATTCACACATAACACAAGTGGAGGCATACGAAGGCGTGCACAAACATGTACAGTGTGTGTGCACGCCCCCCCCCCCCAACGAGATACAATCACATTGTCTCACGTGGGGCAAACAATACCTCTTTCTTATTCAAGAAGACACATAACTCCTACTCAGTATGGATGCACATACACGTGAAACTGTTACGAACTGCTCGGCGCGGCATGGCGAAAACCCCGGGGAAGAAGCGAGCAGGACGTCAGCCAGGTAAGTTGCAGGAGTCTTTTAATAATAGCCAATGCTGCGAAGCAGGGGAAAAAACACAAAACCAGGTTCACAGGAAAACGAAGCATGAATAACAGCTGACCATAACATAATCCAACAGCACTAGCAGTAGCACACCACAACATAACACTAGCAAACACAGTAACGCTAACAATGAAGCGACCCAAACTGGTGCACACACCTGAACATAAATAGCCCAACCAACAAATGAGGAACAGGTGCATGTAATCAAAGGAAAACTAAAGTGCAAGGAAACAGGAAAACACCACAACACAGAAAATCCCACTAAAAACCAAAACTGTCACGGGAACAACACCCGGATCGTGACAGTACCCCCCCCTCAAGGACGGATCCCGGACGTCCAAGACGATGGAAGAAACAAAAAACTAAGAGTCCAAGAGTCACAAGAAGATGGGAAGGGTGGCGGGAGGTCAGGTGGTGGGTCGCTGGCAGAACCCCTCCGGAGGTCGGCCAGGACGGAGACCCGGGCGAGGCCGGCGAGACCCCTCCGGGGGTCGGCCAGGACGGAGGCGCTGGCGAGGCCGGCGAGACCCCTCCGGGGGTCGGCCAGGACGGAGGCGCTGGCGAGGGACGGAGGCGCCCAGGCAGGACCGGAATCCTGGGTGTTGCTGGAAACACAGGAAGGCCCTGCGCCGTGGGAGGCGCAACAGGAAGGCCCTGCGCCGTGGGAGGCGCAACAGGAAGGCCCTGCGCCGTGGGAGGCGCAACAGGAAGGCCCTGCGCCGTGGGAGGCGCAACAGGAAGGCCCTGCGCCGTGGGAGGCGCAACAGGAAGGCCCTGCGCCGTGGGAGGCGCCACTGGAAGGCCCTGCGCCGTGGGAGGCGCCACTGGAAGGCCCTGCGTACTAGCCCCCCCTCCGGAAGGCGGATCCCAGACGCCGTTCTTGACCGTCGCAGGAACCAGGGAAGGGTGGAGGGAGACTTGGAGGAGGGCTCGCGACTCACCATGACAATGTCCCCGCGTCGGCACCGCGGGGCTCAGCGTGTGTGTGGCGGCCCTCAGCCACACTGAAGCTATGGAGACCAGCTTGCCGCCTGGCCCCCACATCAAGGTCTTCAGCTCCTTCGGTGAGTACTTCGCCATCTCCGCCTCCATTGCCTTGAAAGCTGGGCTGCGGCAGTAGTCATCCGAGGGGCCGTCCGGGAGGCCGTATTGTGGTCGGTTCGTTCTGTTACGAACTGCTCAGCTAGCTCGGCGCGGCATGGCGAAAACCCCGGGGAAGAAGCGAGCAGGACGTCAGCAAGGTAAGTTTCAGGAGTCTTTTAATAATAGCCAATGCTGCAAAGCAGCGGAAAAAACACAAAACCAGGTCCACAGGAAAACGAAGCATGAATAACAGCTGACCATAACATAACCCAACAGCACTAGCAGTAGCACACCACAACATAGCACTAGCACTAGCACTAGCACTAGCACTAGCACTAGCACTAGCACTAGCACTAGCACTAGCACTAGCACTAGCACTAGCAAACCCAGTAACGCTAACAATGAAGCGACCCAGACTGGCGCACACACCTGAACATAAATAGCCCAACCAACAAATGAGGAACAGGTGCATGTAATCAAAGGAAAACTAAAGTGCAAGGAAACAGGAAAACACCACAACACAGAAAATCCCACTAAAAACCAAAACTGTCACGGGAACAACACCCGGATCGTGACAGAAACAATCACATAACTTCCCACAACATTAGTAATGAGCTGACTTCAATAGTAGAGCACCTGTTTTGAGAGGCAGAGTGAGGGAGATAATAGTGCAAACTGGGAGTTTTCTGTGACAAGGAGAGCAAAGAAGGTCAACACATGGTGTAGGAGAAGAGATTATGGTTGGAAACACCCATGGAAGAAGAGGCTTGTAACATGGAGCTCATTTTGGCCCCGATGCATAAAGAAAGGTGGCATGCATGGATGCATTTGACTTCACAAACGCTTGTCTGACACATTTGGACACGCCGGGTTACAGATATCTCTGCTTCTGTTCTTAATATATTTTTCTTTTGGGAATAAATCATTCAGTGTATCATGTCAATAGATCCATCCATCCATCCATTTTCTTCCGCTTATCCGAGGTTGGGTCGCGGGGAAAGCAACCTAAGCAGGGAAGCCCAGAGGTCCCTCTGCTCGGCCACTTCGTCTAGCTCTTCCCAGCGGATACCGAGGCGTTCCCAGGCCAGCTTAGAGACATAGTCTCTCCAACGTGTCCTGGGTCTTCCCCGAGGCCTCCTACCGGTTGGACGTGCCCTGAACACATCCCCAGGAAGGCGTATGGGAGGCATCCTAACCGGATGCTCGAGCCACCTCATCTGGCTCCTCTCAATGCGGAGCAGCAGCGATTCTACTCCGAGTCTCTCCCGGATGAGAGTGCTTCTCACCCTATCTCTAAGGGAGAGCTATGTTAATAGATATAATCAACAAAATACGTAAGAATAGAGCTTGCATTGGATCTCATTCAAGTCTTCATTATGCTACAGAATCACGGTGCCACCATAAGCCATGCATCCCCCCAAAAATTCTCATGTTAATGGTGACACAAACCCGCTGTGATTGGTCAACTGGTTTAAAGTACATATTTCCAGTATGTAGCCCGTTCCCTGCCTCAACTCGTTGAGCAGTTCCAAGCCTATTTTTGCTTCGTCTTTCGGTCTACCTCATAAATTGGCTGGTGAGTGTGGAATAAAACTATCCCGGTGGTAGAAATATGATGGGTTAAAGGGGTTTTCAAGTAAAGAAAGGTGTTTTTAAGGTGATCAATTACCGTAACCAATCAACAGAAAACAACAAATTGCATTTGATTCTGCCTAAAAAAGGAAGAAATGACATGAACTAAAATTTTGTCCTGGGTATGGCGCTGTACTGGTGCACTGGCACCCCTCAATTACTGGTATGATGGAAGAGGACCTACTTGACCATTTGGCCTCATTTTTCAAGCAAGACCAAATCCCGGACACGCACAAGCTGATAGCCAATGATTAGGCGGATTCATTAAGTTTCTGTTTGGTTATGTAACTTTGGTAGTAATTTGTTTTCCCTAAAGCCGAATTGAGGACAACTTCAACTGGTTATTACTCCTCCAGACAGGTACATGTACAAACACGCATGTGCGTGCTTATGGGGAAACACACACACACACGCAAACACACACACACACGGGCTGATGAGTCAAGGTGGTCATAATTGCAAACAGATTTGAACCTTAAGATGGTTTCATGTCAGTAAAAGCAATCTATGACATGCACAACGGAAACCTACACAAAAAAACAACATCTTTTTCCACATCAACTTGTAGGACAGGAACGCTGTTCAAGGGTCATTTCAAGGAAGTGGAAAAACAAAATGAAAACTTGATCAAAAGCACGAGGAGAAATAATTTCCCAAACCTTCCTGTGGTATCTGTTTCCACAATAACGGCTCCCCTTCTGGGCCTCTGGTACCTGCCTGGAATATCGCAGCACATGCTGTACGCAATTGTGTCTAAAGCTGGCCAGAAAGACAATTTTGACTTGACCAGATGTGCAAGTGTTTTTTTCCATAGATTTGGCTTGAGTTACATCCCATAGGTACAATGCAAGCTTGTGCTCATACTATAATATCACCATGGTAACTATCTTGGTGTGTCTTCACACGGAAACAACACAGTAAAACACAGGAGCGTTTTTTTGTTCGCATGCAATATGAAAACATATAGTATGCCTGGCCAGTAGTTTGTGCACACCAACTACATGTCCTCTCAGGTCAAATGTGTAAAGTGGGGTTTTGTGCAACAATTCCTCCATTACCTCCACCTCAATTACAAAAAATAACAGTATTTTTTTTGTCTTGAGGAATCACCTACGTCACCAACACACCTATGTAGAGTTCATTTTGCGCTACAAAACTCAATACCTTTTAAAGATTATTTGTTTACTTCTAGTCGGCCTATCTAAGTTTAGGATTTATAAATGCACAGCCAGCAGCATAATGTAAAATTAAATTTAGTCTTAGTAATGTCTCAGTAAGGTAACGATTATTTCTTTCCTTTTCCAGTTAACAGATACGGTCTGGGATGGATAAATTCATCTACAAAAGCACCATCATGTAGTCTATGAGATCCAAGAAAATACAGTTTGTTCCTACGCACAATGTTAATTTAAGAAATAAAATAATTGATCACCTAAAAAAAAAAACTTTTAATTTCCACTTGTGCATTAGTAATTGCTCTTTAACCAAGCAAAAATATGTTTTTTCCGATTACGCGATTAATCGAAAACAATTATAGTAGAATACACAATTACTAAAATATTCCATAACTACAGCCCTAGATTATGCAACTCGCCGCTCTTTGCCAACGAGAGTCCTCAATAAAAGTAAAAGCTCATTTATCCTTTAGCCTTAGCATTTATTTGCGTCTTGCATTGTTTTCTGCATGTAAAACTATAATTGTTCAATATTATAAATGTTACGGAACATTTTGTTGTGTATAAACAACCATTCACAGTCACAATCACACCTATGCAAAGGACAATATTAATGTATAAATGAGTGGAAGACTGTGTGCGTGTGTGTGTGTGTGTGTGTGATGTTTATGAAGAATATACACTTGTGTATACTATACATGTTGTGTCACTGCAAATAATTCAGTGGGCAGTGGTGATCTACGCAGGTCGGACAGATTCAACTCAGTCACATTGAGAAACCCTCCGATTGGGAATAATTTATGCAGCGCATCATAGCAACAAGTGCTCACTGCTGGTGTGTTGCAGATGTGTTGCCATGGCAATATTTCTTTCACTCCCTGGCTCTTTAGACTGTCTCTGTATTGCCACGGAAACAAGTATATATTCTTTCATCTCTTTGTCTGAAAATAGAACACGCAATTACATGCTACAGTTCTCCATATGCCCAACACGCATGAGTCATCTGACTGCATGCTGAAGATTCAGTCAACACAGCACTTTTTCCACTGTGACATCCATCAGTTGCCACTACAAAACAGGAACAAGTGCTGAAAAGCAACCTAAATTGTGATAAACAGACAACTGAAGGGATGCAGATGTTTGTGGCTTTGGCGCTTAGCAAGCTGGTGTTTGGGAGGACAGCACTGAGACTGGATGGATTGAAATGGTAACTACTGTTTTGCATCTCGGTGAGCATCTAGATGATGGATTTACAGTTAATACGCGTCCCCCCATGATGGAGCAAGATCCTTGATGGGGATGGTTGAGCTTGAGTTCTCCTGAATCAACTTTTGAGTCCTGTGGTATGCTGATATCCTGATGGGTGGCTATCAGACAAAATTTTATGCCAGAATTCCAAAACTAACCACTTCTTAGGGTCAAAGAGAAAAAAAAACACCTGTAAAAAGACATGGCGTAGATATGGGGGGATATGAGGTACCAATAGTCTGAGTCTTCATACCTTTTTTTCTGCAGCAGCCAGCTTTACTTTGCAGCTCATTCCGTCGTACAAATGGTATTGAATTTTAATGTATTTCTGGTAGCTCTCAGACCCGGGTGGCTTCCATGAGTCACTCTCTGATCATGAATTCCTCCTCTTAGAGTGGTAATGGGGAGGTTGGGAAGAAGCACCAATTATCCTATTGCCTTATCCAGACAGGTGTCCTTGAATGTGTTTATACTGTAGTACCTTTATTGTGGTTCCAGCGGTGGAAGGGATGGCCAATGTGATTATTTTTCTACATATGTTTTGTTCCCTCATCCATCCAGGGTGACTTCACATGGACCAGCCTGTCCGGCCAGAGTGTACGTCTGACTTCGGTCGCCATTCAGAGTCTGTCGGAACTGGAGAGAGCCAGACTCCAGGAAGTGGCCTTCGCCCGCTTGCACCAAGACCATGACATTGGATGTCAGATAACTCTGCCAAAAGGTGGGTTTGCGTGTGTTTCCCCCGCACACTTACACGGCTTTTCAAATGGTTGCATTTAACACATGCATTTTAAACAAACTCAACCTGATATTTACATTTCCTTGGTTTACGGCATTCCATCTTACAGAGTTTTGTTCTTAGGAACCAGCTACCATAAATGAATTAAAAACTCAACTGTGGTTTGTAAACATAAGACTCACTCATGATGTAGTTACAGTGGAAGAATACACTACCGTCAATAGTGGACTGTTGCAACCATCATAAAGGATAAAGATCTAAATGTAATGTCTACCCAGACGTAAGATGGACGAGGAGGTGGTCGCTCAACAATCTCGTTTTTGCAAAACATAACAGACACGCCACTACTACTACTTACGAGCTACCTGTTGTAGACTGTCTAAAGATGGACACACGTGTTTCTGTTGAACAACTTTGACTAGTGTTTCAAGACTAACCATAAGTTAGTCCATGAAAACAGGAGCGCAAGATTGTTGAGTGACACTTTAGAAAGTGAGTTGTGATGATGATCAACGATTACTGTATCCCATGAACGTAATATAGCCACTCGCCCTGGGACAAAAACTAGTTAGAGGCCACCAGACAGGCAACATCATGTGAAAACAAAAATGCCAGAAAGTGGAATAGGATTGAAACATCAGCAGTGACACGTGCCAAAAAGACGTAAAGCATGCGACAAGATGTCCTCAATTGACTATACATTTTACGGGCTATTGTTCATTCGCCCTATAATAAGAAAAAAAGTCCAAGTCAACACAAGACATGTGGTGTATCTGGTCACATATTCTCACGTGTCAGATCCCGCTGCATGCTTATCAAAATAAAGTGCAGTGATATTTTTAGTTGTGGTAAATATGTGCGTACATATTAAGTGATGTATGTACTGTATTTATATACCATATATATCTGGTCATAAAATAAGTAAGTAATAAGTAAAAAAAAAAACATTTTTAAGGCGTGGCAGCTTTTATTTTGTCGTAGTTTACCGCCACCGTCATCAAGGATCAAGGACCCCCCCCCATGAAAGCGACAGTGACAACTAAACAGTTAATTACTGTTCCGTGTATTTCTTGTATTTAGTATTTTCGTTACTGTATTTTATGTCCATGATGTGTTTTATGTACACTTTTAGTGATCTAAGTGTTGATTTACTTTATTTAGTTTGGACTTGCACGAAATGTCAACGTACAAAGTGCCATAGCAACGGAACTAGCTGGTAACCTGAGGAACTGCTGTGTGCAATTTCCGCGTATTGAGCATTCAGCTTACTGACCTACTAAAACACAACATGAATATTTTTAATGAAGAGTAGAATTCCCATATACAAAGAATGAGAAGGTATTGATGTAATTCATGACCAGCAACAGCTAGTTATTAGGATTTCCTTGCTGAGAAACTCCCACAGCCAAATGAGATCAAATGACCAAAATCACCTCTTAGTGTTACTGAGGCACACAGCGACCAAATTAGATCTTGTGCGTGTAAACGTAGATAGGCGTGGAAAAAAAAAGATACCAAACTATTTTGGAAACCAGACTGTTTTTGTGCATGTAAAGTGTCTGATGTCACACTACATACATGCAGTGGCTGATGCAGGTGTCATCAACATGCAGTGCAAACACAAGCATCGTCAGGGTTTGCTGTTTGCTGCAAACTCTATGGCGGTGAGCTGAACTTCATCGTCTTCGTACCGTATGATATAAAAATCGATACAATTACAATGCAGGTGAGTGCGATGACTTTTAAGACTCAAATTTTGACCTACATATGTAAGTACGCATTTATGCAGTATGCGCTGCATAAGTACTAATCTACGTCCTCAAAGGTCTGAAAGTCAGCCCCTGTCCCCTTTGGCTCTGCCCGACTGACAGCTGGCAATCAAGCCTACCGCTAAAGCTACTGTAAAAAGAAGATTTCAGGAAGCGCGTTGATGGTCTTGGAAGCTCGGTATAGATAAAAGACGGGGACCATGGCTGCAAGAGGCGTGTTTATTCATGTGCACAGCACTTAAGCAACAGTCAAGAGACATTCTCTACACACTCAACACACGTCCGTCCTTCAAAATAGGAGCACGGCGCATCACATCCTGTTTATTTGTAACAACAACAACAAAACAGCTTACACTGCTGCAAGGAAAATAACGGAGTTCATGGCGTCAGGCTTTGCTGCCTGTCGCCAGCTTAAGACATTCGGTAAATCTAATGACAAAAAGGCAAATGGAAAAGTCAAGTTTTGTGTGTTTTAGCATGTCACAAGACAGAAAAAGCAGCACGCATTCACCAGACAGGTCTTGCAAAAATCTAAACCATCTCCTTTTTGCTGTCCATTACGTCTGCTTTCTCGTCTTTCACACACCAACTCCTCTCTGCTTCCCACCTACTCTTCTCTTGTTGTTTGTGGGTAATTGCATCAAAAAGAGCATGGTGAAACTCAAACGCTGGTAATGTTGACACTTTACAGATTTGTCAGTGAGTGATGCTCGGAGACTTAAGAAATTGAAAGCGAATGACATAAGTGCCTAATGCTGCTCTGGCATGTTTAGTGGGAGATGGATAAGTGACTCATTCAATATAGGAGAACATCTGGGGTTTAAACTGAGGTTGCTTCATCGGGATGCGGGACGACACGGTGACCCAATAATATAACAAAGAGATTTTCACGGCTTTTAAAAATATACGTGCTGCGACTCTGACTTTTTTGGTCACTAATGACCACACTAGGGTGCTATTTATCACGTTGCCAGCTGACTGTGGTGCCTTCCCTCCTTTCGAAAGACTGTAGGACATTACTCACATATTCTATTAAATGCAGGAAAGTTTAAGTCACAAGCCGTTTTTTCAAACAAATGACTGTGGACCACTGAAGAAGGAAACCCGGCCTAAAATCTACCAAACCAACCCCAACCTGTGCTACCACTCTAATCCAACAACAACATGATGTAACCATTATAAACAGTCACGCCTTTGAAAGAACGGATACCATGGAGCTGTGTTTGCATGGAGCGACTTACGACTTTGACCAAGCGTGACCATTGGTCTACAAATTGAACGGCGGAGCCTAACTGTAGAAGAATCTTTGTAAAAAAATACATTTTTGTCATATTTCAAATTAGATCAGGGAAAACCTCAATCTAAAGTCCATTTTGTTTTCAGTCCCATAACACCAAGAGGTATTTTGAAGGTACAGTTTCCTGAAATAAATCTCAGCCAACCCCAAAAAATACCTTTTTCTGAGTGTATTAAAAGTCCATTTGATCAGTAGCGCCTATTCAGCCTCTACTCCTGCCGTATATTGAATTAGGACATGCGTTTTTCTGTTTCTGTCCATCCTCCAGCTCAAGTCTGCAATATTTAGTCATTTTACAAAAATCTGAATACAACAGGAATATTGGTTAAGTATATCTTGTTGTGCAGATGGTTAGTTCTTGTCTTTTGTTCCTGCACAGATGGACAGAAGAGGAAGAAGTCGCTGAGGAGGAAGCTGGATTCTTTAGCCAAGGAAAAGAGCAAAGACAAAGGTATGCCGTGGTCTTTTAACAAGTATTTGGCAGGGTTTTCTTGATTTCGCCAACTCCCTTTTGTCCGCTTGCTGCCACAAGTCAACCCCTACCTTCCTCTGGCAAGACAGTCTTGAAGTGCAAGTGAAAAAGAGGCTATAAAAATTAAGTGTCTGTTTACAGTTTGTATTTATATTAAGCGGAGGGACTGCACGCTGAGCACAGCATATTTGGCGGCAGAACATAGGGGTCTTTTAGACGGGCAGACGGAGATTGGAGGTGGAGATAATGTGAAACAGGCTTTTCTTATCTAACTTGTGAGTCTCTGCTCTGATCTTAGTAAAGGCGCATTGAAATTAAAGAATGCATGCAACTATGCACTTAGCGGCGAGCCTCTCAGGCGTCTTGGCAGGACCGTGTCAGGTTGTTCACGCCATCTGGCATTGCACAATCACAGGCTGCGACAACCCTTAACTTATCACTTGAAAGGGAAAAGCATTAACTTGACTCAAGTTTAGAGCACATTTACACAACAGTCACACTTTAAAAAACAACACGTCACATACAGGTGATTGTTTTCAGGATTTACTTGAAAATAATCAGGATGCCATTTTAAAGGACCTGCTACGAGACGGTTTTTTTTGTAGTTTTCAGGTAAAACTCTTTTGTCAATGGACCTATAGATTGCATTGTATCCACCATCATTCTGTTTGTCATTTTGCACAACGCAGGTCTCTTTGGGGACCAGGGAGTAGACCAGCTCTCCATTGTGTTGCATTTTCCTGGTTTCAGTTTCAAGTTCAGTTTGTACAGTACAGATAGATAAATAGATATTATCAGTTGTCAAAAGTACTTCAAATGGGGGGGTGCAACAACATTTCTGGAGCCTGGGAGGGCGTGACATAAAAGAAGTGAGAACCACTGGTGTAAATGTCATTTCCGTTTTCCAATGATAAGGTTTTCTTTTGTTGTGGTTTGAAATGACACAACATTAGTTGCGCTTAAAATAATTCAAATATATAAAATATTCTGATGGTGTTCATGTCGTCATTAAGTGAAATATTTTCAAAGTATCCGTCTGGAATACAGCAAAAAAAATCCCGACATAACTTCCTCCCTATTTTGAGTCTTTGTGAATGACTAAACTAATATTTAGTTGTATGACCACATTTTTCTAACTGCTTCACATCTGTGTGGCTGGAGTTAACCAACTTGTGGCACCTTTCAGATGTTATTCCACTCCAAGATTCTTTAACAACATTCCTCAATTCATTACCATTTCTTGGTTTTGCTTCAGAAACAGTATTTTTGATGTCAACCCACAGGTTCTCCGTAGATTAAGGTCCGGGGATTGGGCTGGCAACTCCATAACATAACAACATAACAAGATTGCGGTGGTTTACTACGGTTTTTGGGGTCATTGTCTTGTTGAAACAGCCATTTCAAGGGTATGTCCTCTTCAGCATAAGGCAACATGACCTCTTCAAGCATTTTGACATGCAAACTGATCCAGAATCCCTGCTATGTGATAAATACACCCAACACCACACATAGTAGGAGAAACATGCCCATATCATGATGCTTGCACCACCATGCTTCTCTGCCTTCACTGTGTACTGTGGCTTGAATTCAGAGTCTCACAAACTGTCTGCGGCCCTGGTACCCCAAAAGAACAATTTTACTCTCATCAGTTCACAAAATGTTCCTCCATGTCTCTTCTCTAGGCCAGTTGATGTGTTCTTTGGCAAATTGTAACCTCTTCTGCACATGCCTTTTGTTAACAGAGGGACTTTGCAATTCTTGTAAATAGATAAGCTTCACACAGACGTCTTTTAACTGTCACAGCACTTTGACGTAACTCCACACTGTCTTTGATCGTCCTGGAACTCATCATAGGTTGAGCCACTGCCATTCTGGTTATTCTTCCATCCATTCTGATAGTCTTCCATTTTCTGGCACGTGTCTCTGGTTTTGATCTCCATTTTAAGGCAATGGAGATCATTTTAGCTGAACAGCCAAACATTTTGTGCACCTCTTAATAAGTTTTCCCCTTCTCCGATCAAATTTTTAATCAAAATATGCTGTTCTTCTTAACAATGTCTTGAACGACCCATTTCCTCAGGCTTTCAAAGAGAAATGCATGTTCAACGAATGCTGATTTCCTCTTTAAATAGGGGCCACCTGATTCACACCTGTTTTTTCACAAAATTGGTCACTGATTTTTTGCCACACTGCTATTTTTATGAACACACCCCTTTCAACTAATTTCCCAATTGCACAGCCTTAAGAGCGTGCATATCATGAATGCTGGGTCTTTGCTTTGTTTTACTGCACCTACTGGTAACTTATTTGCCATGTAGCAATAACAATATATTAATAACAGTGATGAATCTGGTTAGTTGCATTGCACTGCTATTATTTTGAACACTACTGTATGTCCGTACGCATTTTTGGAGTTTCTGGCGAACGCAAACATTGTTATACATGAGGCTCCTGGTAATTTATGCATTTGTTAATGTTGCTACGTCTCCCAACTGAGTACTTGGTTTCATTGGCTTGATGACGTATACCACCAATTAGGTGAGTTTGGGACTTGACAGAAAGACGGAGTTGATCGTTTCACTTTTAAAAGAGGTTTATATAGCAAACTTTAATTACTTTTTGACACCTGCACAATTTGGGTACTATTTGCAATGGGACTCTACATAAGTGGAAGGGATTGAATGTAATGTTTGGTTGTTGCTTGCGTTGCTAAAATCATGTCACACCAACACATAGCCATTACCATACTACTGTGGAAACACAAGCCAGATCAAAGTTGACTGTTCTGATCTTTACTGTGGAAAGTTTAACTGCACACCGCACTCTGGACTTCTTTAGGATGAATACGAAGAAGCAAAAGAAGTGATAATAATGGATTGGATTTAAATAGTGCAAAAGGGGAACATACTGGTAGTTATGACTCATGGGCTTTTGACCAACTGGCAAATTTACATCAAGAAAAGCAAAACCTGACTCACTCCCTCTCCAAGTTTTAGCACACTTGTCAGTGCAGACATTGCCTATGAGGAGACCCTGGCATGGTTTGATCAATGTGGTCTTGGCATAGATGGATCATGTGCATCATGCAGGCCAGATGGTTCTTTTGTGCATACGTGCAAATTTGCCTGTGCCAGACCTTGTGTTTACCAGATGTGTATGCCTCTGTGCAGACATGTTTGTGGTTTCAGTTGTGGTTATGGGATGCCACTTTGTCTTTCCTTTCCCAATTTTCTTACACATCCTGCAAAAGTTATAAAAACAAAAACTAGTTGTGACCGGCATGGAAAACAGTGATTGTGAGTGCGGGTTCATAAAGTTGAGCTGTTTTGGTCAGGGGCACCACAATCAGCGTTAAGCATATTGTCATTAT
The DNA here is from genome assembly GCA_024372805.1 of Oostethus manadensis. Lineage (NCBI taxonomy): Eukaryota > Metazoa > Chordata > Actinopteri > Syngnathiformes > Syngnathidae > Oostethus > Oostethus manadensis. Next base: position 86,245 of record QODF01000156.1, read on the forward strand.
TTAACCCAAATTACTTTCTGTGATGTCTTCACAATTCACATCTGTGGTAGTAATGTTGTAAGATTTTATGACAGGCACATAAAAAAAGTTGCTACCGAGCCAATAAAGTGTTTAAACTGTGTTTTTTTTCTTTCCACCTGCTAAAGCATTGCATGATTTTCTAATCCTGTAATTTACTTTGTATTTTGTCTCTCAGAGGGCGTCCCTCAAGCCTTCAGCATACCCCTCTCGCAGGTCATCGCGAACGACAGGACGCACCGGCAGCGCCAGGACGGCTATCGTCAGAATCCGCCACAGCGAGAGGAGCACAAGGACTCCTCTGACCTTGTCTCCTCCATCCTACAGGTCAGCAAGAATGCACAGCTAACATAACCCATGTCCGTTCATTCAAAAGCAGGTTGCCAAATCAAACTGTTGCATCATCAACAGTTTGCCACCAAGCGGTCGTCGAATAAAGAACTGTCCAGCAGCAACTCTTCATTGAGCTCCACATCAGAAACAGCCAATGAGTCAACGTCACCCAACACACCGGAGGTGGCACCAAGAGTGCGCCGACGGGTGAGGCGGTCGGGCGTAATTTAAAAGGGGTTAAATGTATTCTCTGTCTGTGTAAATGTAAAAATGCCCGTTTTGGCCTCAGGGTGGGATGTCAGTGGATTCGATCACTGACCTGGATGACAACCAGTCCCGCCTGCTGGAGGCGCTGCAGCTCTCGCTGCCTGCAGAGACGCCCAATAAGAAGGAGAAACAAAGAGACAAACGGTTGAGCCTCAACCCGATATACCGCCAGGTGCCCCGTGTGGTCGACAGCTGTTGCCAACACATTGAGAAATACGGTAGGATGTGCAGATACACTCATTGTTGTGTCATAAGCAGAGGCTTCACTTCTGCAATAACTTGAATTATGAGGCAATTTTAATCAAGTGTTCCTTTTTGTCGCCTTTTCAACACTTAGGTTTGCAGACTGTAGGAATTTTCAGAGTTGGAAGTTCCAAGAAAAGAGTTCGACAGGTTAGTGTTGCTTTATGCATGGTTTCATCATCCCACAGAATCATTTTGGTTATTTCTAGTTAATGCAAAATATGTTTTAAATAATATGCCTTTGCAATGACAAGCTCAGTTTTGACTGATATTGCCACAAAGGTATTCCAATTAGGGCTGTCAAATTTTTTTTTTCTGTATTAGTCATTTTTCAATTAATCATAGATTGTAAATCAATTATTCATGATTAATCAATGGTGTTCTTCGGTTTGTTGGAGATTGAGGTATCGTGGATGTGTATGCCAGTTGGAGCTACATATACGGTGTTGGAATTGAGCACAGCTGTTGATGTGTTAAGGAAAAAATGATTTTTTTTTTTATGTGTCAGACTCGGTGTGCCACTGGGCTCTGTCCACCATCATAGTGGTTTTAAATTATCAAGTGTAATTTCTAATGTTTTTGTTAGCTTGTTTAGCTTTAGGAGAGGATTATAATTATGTTGGTGTACCAATTGAACAAAATATTTAAAAACACACTACAAAAAACAGACATCCATCACATTGTTGACTTTTCGTTCCCGCTTCAGTTGCGTGAGGAGTTTGACCGCGGCTTTGATGTCCAATTAGATGAGGAGCACAGTGTCCACGACGTGGCCGCCTTGCTGAAGGAGTTCCTCAGGGACATGCCTGATCCAATCCTCACCAAGGAGCTGTACACTGCCTTCATAAACACTACATGTACGCTTCACTGTTAAATGAATCTTATTCAAGGACACCGCAGTTTGTCATCTGGCTTTGTTGCTGTTGCAGTGTTGGATACGGATGAGCAGCAGAATGTCACCCAGTTGCTGGTATACCTGCTCCCAGCATGCAACAGTGACACTCTTCATCGCCTCCTGGAGTTCCTGTCCACCGTGGCTGACCACGCCCATGACCGGCGGGACAAGGATGGACAAGAGGTGAGCTCTCATCACTCACAGACAGTGCAAACACACAAACAGCCACACTGGCTGCCTCTGTTCTGACAGGAATTTAGAGTGTTATGTGCCTTTTAAGGGGCTTTCCATGTCTTATTTGGGTTGGAAAGGAGAAAAGAAGGAAACCCCAGGCCCAAACCTCAGGTTTGGACGGCTTAAACGTTGAAACTTAGCATGGTTATTGTGCCATAACACATACAATCCCCAAATCCGAGTGTCACACCACGCTAGACAACTCAAACCAAGCCGCTCCAACCAGTTTGTCTCGCTCACTACAGATCACAGGGAACAAGATGACCTCCTTGAACCTCGCCACCATCTTTGGTCCCAACCTACTCCATAAACTCAAATCCTCGGACAAGGAGTTCAGTGTCCAAAGCTTTGCGAGAGCCGAGGAAAGCACGGCCGTCATCGCCACCCTGCAGAGGATGATCGCCAGCTACCAGACGCTCTTCATGGTCAGTCAGCTCTCACCCTCACTTTATATGTCAGCTGATGCACTTTCACATTTTTGTGTCGACAGAAACCGACTTGCCTTGTCAGTAAGTACGTGGTGCCAAATGTCTGACAAAAACATCACGAAACGTTCGCCCAGACGCTTAAATGCCTTCTTTCCAAAATAAAAGGGAAAATTCAGGCATGAAATCCCTCGTGTGGAGTCAGGAGAGGTCACGATTTTGCACGGATTACCTTCTTCTTCGCTTGCTTTGTTCCTGTCTCTTCTCAGGATTCTCCAACGGTGCAGACATGCAGGCTTGGGTCATTTCAGGTCCAAAACTTTAAACCGTAATGTTTTGTAATCTGCCACTGCCACGCCCCTGAGGCTTACATTCCTACAGTAAGCCAATTAATCACATCAGACTTCTTTGTGTTTTGGTAAGAGTAAGGGATTCATGATAATTTCAGATGGAGAGATGACATCAGTAAGGTCTTTTGAAAACCGGCCTGATTAATGTTTACAAATGCTTAAAAATCTGGCAACAAATCAGGGAATAAAACCAGATGCTTGGGGAATTTTATATTATGAATAATTCATCCAAATTGGTTTCTGTTTAGGTGCCACCTGACCTCCAAAATGAAGTTTTGATGAGTCTACTAGAAACCGATCCCGATGTGGTGGACTACCTCCTGAGGCGAAAAGCATCACAGTCAGTTATGCACAGAACATCATTTTCTCCTCCCGTTTCGTCCACTCTTCCAGCCTAATTTTGTTTTCTCTGCAGGAGTCCTGATCTCCACCAGTCCGAGGATCCTTTCACTCTGAGCGAGCACCACTTCTCCAGCGACTCCAACAAAGCGTCAAGTGGGGAGGTGTCCCCCTATGACAACAATTCCCCCATCCTGAGCGAACGGCGAGGGGAGGCGGGGAAGCCGGGAGCCGACAGCTGGTCTGCACCAGGTGAGCTGAAAATCTATTTTTGGACCAAACATCTGACTTGCTTTCCATGCCGGAGCCTCCGTGTCCGTCGTTTGACCTTGTTTCTTGTTTGCTTCCTTTAGACGGTATATCGGAGGAGCATGCTAACATTTGGGGAACATGGCACGCAACTCTGAAACCAATACTCAAAGACCAAACGTACACAGGTGGGCAGATTTCAACAATAACTACGGTCTTGGCGTTGGTGTTTCAACCAGTCAGTATGTATCAACCTTGATTTAACTACTATTCCAAATGTTTTTTCCTAGGTTCCCATGGCAACGTGTCAGAAGGAAGCTCCCGCAGCTCACAGGAGGGTCTGGATGGACTCCACGGTGACATCAGACACCAGCCGACGGCACCAGCGACAAGAACAGCGCCTTGCATTGCTGAGTGCAGACCCCACCCGCCGGTGACCCGTATGTGCACCAGCCCTCATGTGAACACGAGGCGGCAACACCCGCAGCCGACCATCAGTCTTGCATCGGCAAAATTGCATGTGAACCAAACAGAGGGTGTCCAGCACGGAGCCAGCCCGACATCTGGACTAAAAGGCCGAGCGAACGCTAACAAGGGCAGCCCTGCCATTCTCACCGGAAGCCGTTCCCCTCCTCCTTATAACGCTCATCATCGGCTGGCGGCTTGTCAAAGTTCACCTCAGCTTGCAGGAGCTCAGCAGCACCCTCTGCAGCACAGAAAGCCAAGCGCAGAGCAGAAGAACTCAGACGAGATGGTGACGCCGTGCACCCCGGAGTGGCAGGACTGGCAGAGGGACCGCTGGCAAATCTGGCAGCTGCTATCTTCAGACAATGCAGACACATTGCCGGAGACCCTGGTGTGAGATCATCAAGTCCAGCTTCATGCCAGATTCAACCGTGACAATCACACGGCCTATCTTTCCTTCCCGTTCATATCTGGATCCGACAGCATGTTCACGCCATGGCATTGTTGTTGTTTACATGTTCAGCTGCTGCCTTCTATAAACTTTGAAACTTCCATGAGCCACCACACACTTTTCTAGGTTTGGATACGTCGGTATTGGAAAATCCCCACCAGAAATACCTCAGAAATCACCACCACTCTTCAGAGCATTGCCACAAATGCCATTCTGGTGTCATTAAGCCTTTTTACAGTATCTCCTAGTGGCAAACAAAAGGAAATATGCCTGCTTTATGCAGAAATCTTGTACAAACTGATCAAATGTTTTGAATCCCCAAATCTTAACTCAACTCTCTCATTCTTCAAACGTAAACGTTGGTCTTTGTAAGACTGCCTTTTTGTGCTTAGTGTTGAATGTAATCATAATGTAAAAGCACTCAGCTGTAAGTATGCCACCTGCTGCACTATTTACTTCAGGATGTGTGTTGGTTTCACGTCATGTATTTGTTGAGGGTCACAGGTAGGCCGGTAACGTTTGCACAGCATTTCAGAAAGTCCCCGTGTTGTGATGGAAGAAAAATCATATTCAAACTGCGTATGAAATATTGAATATGACATGTACAGTATTTGTTGAAACCAGGCAACATACAGCGGAACCTCGCTCATTGCATTAATTCATTTAAATGTACGAAAACCAAGGCATTTTTTCCCCATAAGAAATTTATGTAAGTCCGATTCATCTGTTTCAAACAAAAATATGAACATAAAATAAATGTTACCGTGCAGAAAACAATATGAAATAACTGGATGAAACTTAGTTGATACATCCCAGCAGTATCGAATTAAATAGTGTTTCTCAATTTCTTTACATTGCTGCCCGTCACAACTTTGTTTGGCCCCATGGCAGGTTATTTAGCAGTCACACTCCTAAATAAAAAATGGGGAAGCGTTTTCAGCGCAACACCAAATCCAATTCTGTTTCTCACTTTCTTCAAATTGCTGCCACTCACAGATTTCTTTGGCCCCATGGTGTGTTTTTTAGTGCACAGACAGCGAGTAGGTGTCCACACAGAAACTTTTTCAGTTTGAGCGTTTCATCCATACGGAAACTGCCTTTTGGGTAGCCTGAAACGGTGTTTTGTGAAAACGGCTTCCGGAGTTTCGACAAAATATCTGAATACTTTGACTGACGTGACTCACCCCCCTCGACAATCTCCTGATAGTTTTTGGTCTTATACTCCAGAATGACCCGCAGAAGTAATTCCACTTTGTCGTCAGTCTAGACGAGCCCTGGAAAGTAGAAGACGATGGACTTAGGCACATGCGTTTTTTCTTCTTCTGTAGTTTTGGTGTCATGTCCCTCTCTGAGGAGGTGTTCAGGGCACGTCCAACCGGTAGGAGGCCTCGGGGAAGACCCAGGACACGCTGGAGAGACTATGTCTCTCAGCTGTTCTGGGAATGCCTCGGCATCCGCCGGGAAGAGCTGGACAAAGTGGTCGAGGAAAGGGACGTCTGGGCTTCCCTGCTTAGGCTGCTGCCCCCGCGACCCGACCTCGGATAAGCGGAAGAAAATGGATGGTTCAGTTTACAGAGCCACAAGCGTGCCTTACGTATTGCATCATTTTCACCCAATGATCTGTTCCTGTCTGCATGTTTTTTACTAGTCAGACACAGTGTGGATGGGCAATAAATAAATAATAATAGTAATCCAATGGACATTTTCGTGTGGACGGGGCCTGAGTCAGCAATTGGGTAGGGTGCTTGGTTTGCACAACAGTATAAAAAACGGAATTGTATGAAAATTGGTGCATACAAAAACTGAGGTTTGACTGTATAATTAAATTACCCTAATTTAAAAAACCCTAGGAATAAACAGATAATGGGTTTACCTTACTAAAATGTGTATTTCATCTGATATTTTGACTATAAGAACTAGCAATCAAGTCTAAGGGTAAAACATCTCATTATTAATCTGCTTTTTAGTTACCCGAAGTGACCAAAATATGAGTAGTGTTTTTCCGGTGGACCCGCATAACCCCTTCAAATGCATTTAAAAACAATATAAAATGGCAACCTTTATTAAGTTTCAGCTTGAAATGAGCTATACACGAAAACATCACTTCTAATGGAAACCCAAAACCAAGCTGGCCAAGTCCTCCCCAAAGCTTTATCCAGGTGGATATTTGCTGGCAAATATTTCACCAATTCTGAAATGATGTGTTTGTGTTTCTTTGAAGGGCTGGCGTAAAAAGAAGTAGTCGAAGGCATTGTGGTTAGGATCTTGCGCCATCTAGTGTCAGGATGAGTTATTCCAACCAAAAAATATATAAATCCACCACCACCTGCAAGTATATGTTCCCAATAGTTGAATACTTTCTACAACAAGGAGGTAAACTACATAAAAAAAATGCTGTAAATTGTAATTCATTTGATTGCGTGTGTTTGAATGTCAATGCCCTTTTGGCAGCTGGAGAAATACAGTATTTTGCAACTCTTCCCTTTCAGTATTTAAGTAAATGAACATTTAAACACGCCGTAGCTTTTCGTTATCACTCCAAAAACCACTAGAGGTTTTCTTTTGTGAAATGTTCAGCAAATGTGCTTTGTCTCTCTGAGTGTAAAGATACACAGAATGTATGTTTTTGTAAAAAAATGGAAAATGTATATGTATATGTATATATGTATATATATATATATATATATATACATATATATATATACACACACACATAAAATGGTTCTAGTGTTTTCTCTCTCTATCGTGACATTTTTTGGACATGAGTGGGGTGGTCCAGTTTGTAATGCGATGTTTTGCTATTTGCATTTTTTTTTGTACCACGTGTCATCAGTATGCTACAGTGGAATTAAATATGGTTTATTAGTTTGTAGCTGTTGTTGGGGTGGTTTATTTGGGAAAGAAAGAAAAACAAGCGATATTACCACTTCCACAAGCTCCAAGAGCTGCATAAAATATTCTGTAATTATGCCTTTACATCACAAGTAATGATCAGTTTTCATAATGATAATGTTGCAGCTGGTTGATGTCTCTGATGTAAGGAAATACCAAATCAATTAATTATTTGAGATTGTCATTTTCTGAACTACCATCTTTGCTGAAAGCCCATCTGAATAACTGTGATGAGTGAAGCTTTGTGTTTCAGTCGTCACTGTGCACTGACTGTGCCTCTTTGCTTCTCTTTTGTCAAATTGTTCTAATTTTTCTGGAAGCCAGTCCACTTCGAAATGGAACTTTGTGGAACTTGGCAGCTTAACTCTTCATTTCCACATGTCGGTTTGTATTACAAAAAAATTGAGTGGCACTCATTAGAGCGCAAACCAAGGTAAAAAAGAAATTCTAATTTGGATCAGCACCAGAATTGAGACTCTCATAATTGCCCATCTCTGATGCCTTCAATTTTCAGCAAGCGTACTTCATGCAGGCTCGAGGCTTAAGCCATCTGGTAAATACAATGAGAAAACTCCAGGCACATTTAAAAGAGTTGAGAGGCACCCAAATTTCACGTCAGACCATTTGAAATCGTTTACATCAGCATGGTCTGCGTGCTAGACGACCTGCACGGGTACCTGGCACAGGCGGAATCGTCTTGCCTGGGCCAGGGAGCGTATATGCTGGATGAGGAACCAGTGGGCCTCAGGGAGAGCGCTATGCATCAGCCACTGGGGTGTCCAGTTGGTACAGAACTGCCCTACACTTTGTGAATGGTACAGTGACAAGCCCATACTGCCTGAATAACATAATTAATCCTCACATAACTATCATTAATCCAGTGATTGTGCCCCTACATGAACAACACAAGCCTAATTTCATCTTCATGGACGACGATGCTCCTGCTCATCGAGGTCGCATCATCAGGAAATGGCTGTTGGGGACTGGTGTACGTCAAATGGAATGGCCTGCACTTTCCCCAGACCTGAATCCCATCGAAAACTTGCGGAATCAGGTGAGTCGCCGTGTAGAGGCTCAAAACTCTGCACCCGGGAACCTCAATGACCTGAGGGCTGCCCTACAAGAAGAAAATAGATGTATGGCTGGATGATTGGGTGAAATTGTGTAAATGTAACTCCATCAGACTGTATAACTTTATCTTGGGATGTGTATTTTACATGTTGTATGTGGAAGACTGTAGAAAAGATGTGACAAGATCAAATAGATACTGGACCTTAGCCTGGTCCAGAATAAATCTCTGTGGGAATTTCTGTCATATCCCACTTTCCGCTATCCCACTTTTGTGCAAGTGGATCACGGATAAATTCAGCCAGAATAACCAAGATATCCCAGCTTAATCCTTCATCCTACTTTTGTGCAAAGGGCCCTTGTGGGGGAGGGGGGGGTGGGTTGGGGGGGGGCGGGGTATGGTTACGTACTTGGGAACACATGGCTGCACTCATGATGAAAGGAATGCGCTCACACAAGGACTTCATTACCCGCTTCCCTCATTGGTGTTGCTTATGAACGCCCCCCAAACTGGCCTGCAGTCTTAAATGTTGGGGGAGGACACTGTATGTACCCTCGTTATAAATGGCCCTCAAAACGCTTTGCAGTCCAATTTGACATCCATTTTCTACCACTTAGGCCTATCCCGGCTACTTTTGGGCAAAAGGCAGACTTACTGTGATTCCTTCTAGGAACATTTGGTGGAAAAGGGACTTTTTTCAATGGTTGTTTTCCAAATTGGTGCTACGCTTTGTTATGCTGCCACAGAAAGAGTAATAGCAGTGGCCAGCAGAGGCTGCCATTCTACCTTCTTGTCAGCCCCTGAACGCACCACTCAGACCATTAAGTTGAAACTGGAAAAAAAGTCTGGCATTGGTTGGGGGTGTGAGTGGTTTTTGTTTTGGGGGGTTTCTAGCATCATTGAGATAAAGATTGACACAAAGAGGAAACCTAAAGACTGACATTGAAAAAAACATCACTTAAAAACATCAAAATAAAATGTTGTATTTTTTTGTCTGTATTTAAATTTTCAATCTTTTTCAGCACCAAAGTCAATACATGTTGGTTCTTTTTACAATGTGAAAAATTATTTTCAGTACCAAAACATATTGTTAGTGTTATGGCCCCACACATATCGTCTCGTGCAGTTTTTGTGTGTTTACCCCCCTAGAAAAACATAAACAACGCATACTCTTTGGTTAATTTCACAGATTTGATTGAGTGAAACAAGTTTTGCAAAGGTTATGTAATTTTGTGGTTGTGCAGAGTAATACGTGGCCAGAGTAATCCATTGGCAGTCATTTTTTGTTCTTTTTAGTTAACTTTAACCTCCATTGTGTCTCCCAAGGCAGTGAGGCAGACTAATCTGGTGGCAGCTCATTAAAAAAAGTGAAAGTGAAATTAGACATTGTAAGATGCTCATTGTTAAGATGGTATTCTTGAATTACCTGCAGGTATAACAACTTCCTCCTCCCACTAGGTCTGTCTCTCCCTCCCAATGTATGGACAATCCCAATGGACAATGTATCTCAGTAATTGAGGAGTGGATGTAGCTTGGCTATCTTTTCTAATAGGATGCACATCTTCCACAAACTGTAATGCCCATGCTTGTGATTAAGGAAGATCTAGTCACTCATGCAATTCCAACTGTATATGTGAGACATTTCTTATGACACACTTATTTTGTGTGGCAAAAAAAGAAAAACAGAAGGCAGAGCTGGAAGTAGCAGAGATGAAGATGTTGAGGTTATCTTTGGGTGTGACCAGGATGGACAGGATCGGGAATGAGAACATCAGAGAGACAGCAAATGTTAGAGGTTTTGGAGATAAAGTCAGAGAAGTCAGGCTGAGATGTTTCAGACATGTCCAGGGGAAGATAGTGAACAAATTGGTAGAAGGATTCTTGTAATTGTGTTTTTTGTTTTTATTTGCATACCCCTGGGTGTACACCTACCCCACTTTGGGAACTTAGGACACCAAAACACGACTTACATCACAGTCTAGGAATGGAACAAGAGGACCACCTGCAGTTGGTCACCAGGGCTGTGCACATCACAGGAGGACGTTTGGGCTACCCCTCTTCACAGGCATGGTTTTGAGGCTGTCGCTTATTTGAATTGCAAAGCTTGATAATTAACTCTAAATAAATCAATTACGCATGGCTGCAAGGAAATTTGAAATCATTACCCATGCATGATGTGTGTTTATATTGAAAAAAAAGCAAGAAAACAAGCATTTTTGGTCATTTCAAACCAAACAGCTTCTGGCAAGGTGAGCTGTTAAATGAGTAATGCATTATTCAGTGAGGTTCGCCTAATTAGAAGATGGTACTGGGGAGACTCAATGCATTTGCGGAGAGGAAGGATGTAAGATATTATTCAATGTGTGATGGATGAATAATGCAGCTCCTATTGTTTGGTGCTTTGTATGCTGAAGTGCATGGCCAGCGCAACAGGCTTTGTAAAATATTAATTCACCACTTAAAAGTTGTGTGCATGCTGCTCCATGCACACAATGCACAGAGGATGTGGCAGGAACATGGAAGACGCAGAGGTGGGTATTTTGGAATTGTAATGCTGGTTCTGGGCAGCACGATTAATCAGATCTGGCTGACAGTAAGGAGTTTAAGGGATGGAATCTCAGATTAGACCTCTCTAATGTTTTTTGTTTTCTCTGTGCTTGCATGGATTTACTGTAGTTAGTCCAAAAACATGCATTTTAGGTTAATTCAAGACTCTCCTGTCAGCCTGAGAAAAGCTGTTGAACAGGAATGAATACAAATGTAAAATATACATTTTATAAATTCAAAACAAAGTTGAAACAATGATGGATCAAATGGGACAGAATGAAGTAAATGAATACACCAAATGTATCATTAATTAATTAAAATAGGAATTAAATATATACAGTACATGTACAATTAAATGTGTCAATAATTCGTTAAAATGCTAGATCATATCATGCAAAAAACAAAATATTTATTATTTCATTATTTAATAGACCTGTGTTGTAGCAATTCATGAATTTATTTTAGCTGTCAAAGTCAATGGGTGTGGCTAACAACTAATTTCGGTTCATCACTTTAACATTTATTCATCCATTTAACTCTCTTCTCTATTTTTTTCAAGGATCTCCTACATCTTATTAGAGGTGACACTTCCTGATGTTTTCACTTTCATATCACCAGACGCTGATATCTTTATGGAGACAAGGGAATTGCACCAAATTAGTTATAGCATGTAAGCGTAAAATTTTGAAAATTCATTGCGTTGACTCCCACAGACCAACCAAGTGTTACCCATACAGACATAGCCGCCATATTAATCTTTGATTGTGGAGGCTCTCTGTGGTTCTCCTGTCTTGTCTCTCTTCCTCCTTTCCATTTGATTTTTCAAAGAAAAAAATGTCTTATGAATTACTTAACAGCAGGGCACATGACTCCACTGCAGAGCTCTTAGGATATGGCACTAAGTTGTCATGGGGATACCCTACGGGCATATGACCTTTCGCATGAGTGCATACGGTGATGGCTGCAGATTAAGGAAAACTGTCCTTCAATCGTCTTTGGTTAATTCGCAAACATCCCAAATATTAATGTACGCTGTTCTAAGATTTAAGAACATGTAATCATCAAGGTGCAACTGGGAGTGAAACACACATTTGTAAGTTAATCATGTAGGTACTGTAGCATTAATGATGACGCCAAATAACAAATAACTGACAGCCCTTATTCACAAATAGTTTGGTAGGTGGCGGCCACAGAAAGATTTCTGTCTCTCATCCTTGATGGCGAATTCTTGGCTGGTTTTGAATTTTTCCAGCCAGTCCTGTCACCACTAGTGGTATTTTGAGGTGGAATCTGCAGCCTACAGGAATGATCCAAGTAGTGCAGCTCCGACAGGCTTGTATAGTGTATCCTAGTGTAGTGTCAAGATCACTGGAGATACCAGGCCAGTACTGTACACACAAAGCGGATGGGACTGTAGGATGGTAACTAAGGGTATGACGATACATGTATTTGGATTTGTCAGTACACAGCGTTGATTCAGTACTGAGGTGAACCAAATTTCCATGCACAGCACGCTAATTAATAAGAGACAAAAGTTCTGTTTTTTTTACTCAATAATCAAATATAAGCAGTCATTAAAAGACAAATTCACTGTGGGAGTGGGGATCCAGGCTTGCATGGCATTTCTACAAGACTGGGGAGTAAGCGACCATTAAAAACAAGGTGTGGAAGCATGCAGAGCACGTTCACAAGCATGCATACCAGCGTTTGACTAGCAGGAGTCATGGCTCGTGAATGAGCTAAAACAGAGCATGCAGACCATCTTCCCTTTCCATTCCATTCCATTTTCTTCTGCTAATCCGGGTGCCTGGTTGTAGGGGCAGCAGGTTTCCCGATCCTTACTTTATCCAATTGCACAGGGATCCCTCCAGCAAGTCCGTGTCTTCCCGGGGCCTTCTTTCGGCTGGGCATGTCTGGAACACCTCACCAGGTAGGCGTCTGGAAGGCATTCAGACTCGATGCCCGAGCCTCTCTCCTACTCTGAGCCCCTTCCGGATGACCAAGCTCTTTACCCTATCTCTTGGGGTGAGTCCAGCCAGCCTACGGAAGAAACTCGTTTCAGCCGCATGTATCCATAATCTTGTTCTTTCGGTCATGACCCAAAGCTCAGGTGAGGGTGGGAACATAGATCGACACGTAAATTGAGAAGCTTCCTTCACCACAACAGTCTGGTATAGTGACCGCTTCTGTCGATCAAATTCTTCAACTTTCCCTCATTTATGAAGACCCTGAGATACAATACTTGAATTCCCCCCAACTGGGGCAAGAGCTCACTCCCAGCCCGGCGAGTGCAGTCCACCCTTTTTTGACTGAAAACCATAGCCTCGGATTTAGAGGTGCTGAGTCTAATCCCAGAAGCTTCACACTCAGCTGAGAACCACCCCAGTAAATACTGAAGGTCACAACCGCCTGAAGAGGCCATCAGGACCAACTTGCTTGCGAATTGCAGGGACAAGATCCTAAGGCCCCCAAACTGGACTCTCTCAACGCTTTGGCTGTACCTACAAATTCTGTTCATGAAAATTAACACAATCACTGACAAAGGGCATCCTTGGCAGAGGCCAACATTCACCAGAAAGTCTGTACCTACTGCCGGAAATAAGAACCAGGCTTGTGCTTTGGTTGTACAAGAACCAAATGGCACGTAGTAGCGCTCCACCAATCCCGTACTGCCACAGCACCCACCACAAAACACCGCAAGGGACATAGTCGATTGCCTCCCACTTACCATCCATAACCCCTGCAATGGTGTAGAGCTGGTCCAGTGTTCCGTGACCTGGACGAAAACCACACTGCGCCACCTGTAGACGAGCGTCGACTAATGGTTGTACACTTCACCCAGGAATATACAATCCTAGGGAGCCTGAGGAGCATGATCCCACTATAGTTGAAACACACCCAGCCACCACCATTTTTGAAAAAGGGTACCACCACCCCGGTCTGCCAATCCAGAGGTACTATTACCTCTGGATTGCTGTTTCGTGGTTGACTATAGCCTATTATTAGTTCAACAATCCAAGAAGCACAGTGGCCTAGTGGTTAGCATGTTGACCACACAGCCAGGATATCTGGGTTTGAATCTCTGTGTGGCGTATGCATGTTCTCCCTCAGCATGTGTGGGTTTTCTCTGGGTACTCCGACTTCCTCCCACATTCCAAAAGCTTGCGTGTTAGGTTCATTGGCGACTCTAAATTGTATATAGATATGAATGTAATATGTGAATGTTTGCTTACATTTGCCTCTGCGATCAGCTGGTGACCAGTCCATGGTCTAGAAAAACATAGGAATTAGAAACTGTAAAAATATTTGCAAAAAAGCACTCAACGTCGTTCGGTCTGGAAACAATTAACCGTGATAAACGAGGTACGACTGCATCGGATTATGTACACCAGCATATAAAATGTCCAATATAAGCACTCTGATCCAGGCAGTCCATTCCAGTCCAGCTGCACCGAGACATGATCCAAGTAGTGAGGAGTAGGAGTGATGTCGACTGTACACAGTATTTTTTGTTTAAGTTTCAAAAAGTGGAAAAAAACATGACAGCACAGAACTGGGGAAATTTAATACGACCAACGGCATGAGGGTTTTCACAAGACTGCAAAAGTAAACATACAAACCTCTGGCTCCTTGTTCTGCTTGATGACCAGCTTCTGTCATCTAAAAAAACCCCCGATACCTACTCTTACTGACTATTGCTCTCTGTGTGAGTAACATCACTTAATCAAGCCTTTTTCTAACATTCAACATTACAAAATAAGTAATAAAGTTTTTGGCCAATATATATATTTAAATATAAGATATTGGGCAATATCGGTATCATAGCATAGAATTTTTTTGTTTTGGAACCAAGATTTTGCTGGCATACTGGTGTGTTTGGGGTCATTGTCTTGTTGAAACACCCATTTCAAGGGCATGTCCTCTTCAGCATAAGGCAAAATGACCTCTTCAAGTATTTTGACATATGCAAACTGATCCATTATACCTGCTATGTGACAACACCATAGCAGGAGAAACATGCTCATATCATGATGCTTGCACCACCAGGCTTCACTGTCTTCACTGTGTACTGTGGCTTGAATTCAGAATTTTGGGGTCATCACAAAACTGTCTGCGGCCCTTGAACCCAAAAATAACAATTTTACTCTCATCAGTCCACAAAATGTTCCTCCATTTCTCTTTAGGCCAGTTGATGTGTTTTTTTTGGCAAATTGTAACCTCTTCTGCATAAACCCAACATATTTTTTACAAAAGGGACTCTTGTAAATAGTTTAGCTTTACACAGATGTCTTCAAACAGTCACAGTACTTACAGGTAACTCCAGACTGTCTTTGATCATCCTATAGCTGATCATTGGCTGAGCTCCATTTTGATAGTTGTCTTCCATGTGTCTCTGATTTTGCTCTCCATTTTAAGGCATTGGAGATCATTTTAGCTAAACAGACAAAATTTTTGTACCTTTTAATAAGTTTTCCCTTCTCCAATCAACTTTTTAATCAATGTACGTTGCTCTTCTAAAACAATATCTTGAACGACCCATTTTCCTCAGGCTTTCAAAGAGAAATGCATCTTCAGCAAGTGCTGGTTTAGTCCTTAAATAGGGGCCACCTGATTCTGCTATTATTTTGAACACTACTGTATATCAGACGGAAAATTTGCCTCAAAAAATGTTTACGCAAAGGCGACTCCTAGAAAATTGTAGCTCCAGAAGATGCCAAAAGAAGGCCACAGGCTGCTGGAAAGAGAGCGGAAAAAGTGACTAAGAGAGTGTGTGTGTGTTGAATAAAGTCTTGTCCAGAAACACAAGGATGTGAGTCCCACATTAGGCTGCCTCCCTTAAAGTAGCCCCTGACCATATTAAAACTCTTCAGGTTTGTTTGTGTACTACATGGACGTCTGTTGCGCACGTGTGTTTTTTCCACACATCACATGAAACAGCTGAAAATGTAAGCTCATTATATGTTACGTACTTTTTGAGGGTGACTAAACTGCACTTTGCATGACCTGGAGGCTTTTCAAACATTTGGTTGGATTTAGCTGTTCTAAAAAAGGGTATTGGACAGTTTCAAGTTCCAAACTGTTATGCTCATAACAGTTTGGAGTTTAGAGTTTTCTAATGATAAAAAAACCCACACATAACGAATTCCCCGTAGTTGCTGAATGATGCTATGGTATCATCTAAAAATCCAGCTAAACTCTCATTTTCCACATGCCCCTCTTTGGTGTTTCAACTCAAACAAGCTACAAATGGAACAAAAGTGTTGCATACCACCGAGTGAAACCTGTGAGCTTGTTTAGCGCCACTGCCAGTGCCGCCTCCCGGATAAAAGGCGCTGAAAAACTGTTTAACATTTCATGGGAGGTTTTGAGAGCCTCAGCTCTCCTCTTGAGATTATCTTCTCCTCTAACGGACTCATCTTAATGCTTCTTGAGAGCCAAGAGGCTGCATTGTCCAGAGGTAAAAGTAAAAATAAAGACTTCTACAGAAGTAGAAATACATCACTGCAATCGGAGTGCATTAAAAAATAATGTAGGGAAGTGGATGGTGTTTTTTTTTTTAAAGCTCTCAACATGATCTCAATTGGGAATTGCAGGGAGATGATAAAGCAAATATAGAGATGATATTTTTCGGCTTTAGATGACACCTTCCGTGAACAAGCATCTCTTTAGACTAATTGTTGAATGTCGTGCAACCTCATTATATGCACTGTACAATGAATAGAGGCTCAGAGATTTACAGAGAACAGAGAATATGTGTAACTTAAAAATGGGTAAAAACAAACACCAACTCATCTTCAGCTTGTATGTAATGTGCACGCAAGTGTCAAAGTGTCACCCAAGCATGGCATTCATTCGCCCTCTGCATTTTTATTCACCGCCCTTGGGGACGCAGTCTTCACATTGACCTTCTACATGAGACCGCATTGTCGTTGTATCCTCAAACCATCCTACCCATGTGTGTAAATAGCTCACAGGAGGTGAAGTTGGGTTGGAATATCATGATTGAATAATCTCTGTAGCCACACAGAGGAGTTGTCACAGATGCATTTTGTGATCACATTGAACATTTTCACAGTATTTATGTTTCTGTTGCTCTATAAAATATCAAGGGATGAATAAATCAGTAGCTATAATCTAATGCTGCTCTCCTAGAAAGAGAGAAAGTGACTTTTGGTTCCAGACCAGACCGTGATAAGTGAATTTGCAGGTAGGATTCCTTATTTATAAATGTAAACCTGTTGACAATCTTCTAAATACAGTTTTAACATTATAGAGCTCCTTTGACATAAAATAACACCCCTATGTTCACCTTTACGAGTAGACATAATAGGAGTAAGTACGTAAGTAAGTCATTTAAGACATACGACTTGCTTGTGTGTGTTGCTATAAATGTGTTGCTGAGGTGAGCTGAGCGGCGGGCAGACAGAAAGTGAAGTGGGAAGTTCCGAGTTGAGTTTTAGTCTGGCGTGAGTTACTGGCTGTGTTTTTATTAGGGATTATTGTGCCTATTATGAGATGATTCAAACCGGCAAAACAAGCTGTTTTTTCCGACAATCAAGTCTGGTGGTTGTGTGTCTCATCAAACATTAAAGTGACAGTGCTGACACCTTTGAAAAGTGTGGAATACTACACATCATTCACATTAGTCTTCTGAATGCCTAATATACAGTATGTATTTTATTTCGTTATGTGTATTTTTATACTTGAGAATGCTTATTTAACAACACATTGTTTATTACATGTAACCTAAACCGTCCCTGAACTGATTCATCAACTTTGCTTAAATATATTTTATTATTATTTCGATCTATTTTTTATGCCGCTTAACCTCATTATATTATGTATTGTTTGTAATTATTGATGAATCTTGTCAGGGACCTTTTGATTACCTTGCATGATCAAGAGGTTTGAAAGTCAATGGGATGCTAAATGATCACAAGTGCCCTTAACTTATATGTACCTACACTTAGATTTTGTTACGTTCTGCTCTACGCGGCATGGTGAAACGACCCCGAGGATGCAGAGAGCTGGATGCCAAGCAGGTAGGTAGGAGGAATCTTTAATAAAGATGCTGCGAAGCAGCGGCAGGTACATAGAAGTGACACGTTCCGAGGGAAAAGAAACAATGAGCCGACAACTCAGGGTGCACACACCTGAACTTAAATAGCAAGGCACATAGGTGTGCGTAAATAACAAAGGGACAAAAACATGAAACCCAAGGAAAAACCAACAACAAAGGCATACAAACTCAAAACACACCAAACTGTCGGGCCAGGACGCCGCCGCCTAGGCAGGACTGGAAACTTGGATGCCGTGGGAGGCGCCGCTGGAGGCTGGGCTGCCGAAGACGGTGGAAACTGCCAAGAACGTGGGATCGGCAGAGTCCTGCTGCGCGGCGCGGCTTCTGCCAGCGGCCGACCTAAAAACACACCAAACTGTCACGCACACCAAAACACAGATCGTGACAGATTTATTGTAAAATTATTGGTGGTGAGGAAGTCCTGTTGTTACGTAAGGACATCTAGACCAACAATACTATTTGCCCCAAAGGCTGGACAGGACAAGGGAAAAGAATTGTGGTAAAGAGCGGAAACCTACACATTGCTCCCGTCAAATGGTGAATAATTTGACCCTGTGAGTCAGTCATAGTAAGACAGTCTTTTCCAGGTCATCTGCTATGTGTGCATTTCATGGCTGGGTTTTGCAACTGTAAGCCTGTCATGTACATAATCATTCATTGCAGCTGGAAAGTGGTGAGGGGGGGACAGAAAAAGCTGGCGAGCATGAGTCATGCGCCAAATGCGCCAAAGCCTGGTAGCATGGCCTTGGGTTATGAAGGCTCACAGAAGTGCTGGATGCACACTGGCCAATGCGGGGAAAGGAATCCATTCATGGCATTCCAGCATCTGAGGAGACAAGGGAATAACACTCCAAATGGCCCAGAGTTTGAGAATGCAAAGGGGCTGTCATAGTCACTATAGCCAAAAATTCTGCAACTACTGTAGATTAGGAGCGCCAACAGACTGGAAAGCCGCAAACAGCGTCGACCTGACGGGGGCAAAATAGGTCAACCGTGATTCCGTTACACGGGCTCGAGGCGACGCAGTCAGTTGAATTCCTGGCAAAGCCGTCCGCTGTGATATACTTGCCACAGTTCGTCCCTGAGGACATAACGACCTCTCCGCTGTGCCTCCGTGTACCGCTGATTTATTCAAGTGGTAAACAGAAGCTGCTATTTATTGTTCCCTTTGACAAATGCACTGCATGAAAAATGCGATGCTGTCAGGTCCGATCTTTTACATTTGTAAAATAATTCCCACGGCTGAGACCAATTCTGTAGTACCATTGAGAAAGTTTCTCAAAAACCTTGGAGAACTTGGACAGCACATGGTATTGAATTTAACGTCAGCAGACCAGCCCTAAAAGGAAATGCAGTATGTAAATAAGTTGCCTTTTGCTGTTGTGCAGATGGGCTAAATGGGTCGACAGCCGGCGGATGTGTGTCAGTCATTCCCTTCTGGTACCAATCTGACCTCCTGTCTGTGCAGAACCAGCAAAGAAGAAAGAACAAGAAGACGAGAAAGTTTCAGCCTTGACCTGTTTGGTACACTTTTGAGCTGTAAACACCTAACAGCTGGACGTGGAAACGCGGTTACCACCTTCTCGCTTTGGGACCTGAAGCGCACTGGAACTGAAGTGAATATTTGCTGGCCAGTTTTTGTTATTTATAATACAATGAAAGCTCCATTTTGGTAATTAATCCGCTCCAAAAGGTCAGAAGAAAACCAAAACGTACAAAAAAAGAATAGATTTTTCCCATAATCTTTCAAAACAAATGCAATGAATTAATTACAGGCACAAATGATCATTACACACACTAGGAACCTTCACATTACAATTTTATTGTCAAAGATGCTACTATCATACTTTGGTACAACAAATTCATTTGTTTCTCACGTTCTTAATCTGAGTTTTGGCACTTGCGACTGTTTATGGAGTCTAACTTGGTTGAAAAAAGCACAGAATGTCTGAAAGTCTGTCTAATTTGTCCAACACAGAAATATGCAGTGTATTCCAACGCCTCGTCAGCACAATGATGAGGCTCCTAATTAGCATAATTGGGAGGAGTAAAGGAGACACGTTCGAGTTGTTCATTGTTCTGTGTGCGTTCTATGAACAAATAAACCAAAAATGATTTAAACATTCCCTGGCCTTGATCTGTCTATAGTGTCCCAACGTTAACCTCTTAACGACTACTTCTTTGCTCGTTTCCCTCATCCTACACCTTTCTCTTAAAAGCGAGGATCAAGTGGGAGGGGTGAAAATACAGTTTAAAAAACAAAAAAACGGCCTTTGATTAATTACTGTTTAGAACAAATAACGCTATAAAATGTTAATAAAAACGAATGATAAAAATTATGTTTAAAAACATGAATAAAATTATTATTTGTCAGTAAGTAAGTAATGTAAACATTTATCAATACAATTTATACATATTGTTTAATGCAAAACAAGTTGAAAAAGTTAACCATTGTTATTAGTTAAAACATTATATCTGTGATGCAACTCGTCTTTGTCCTTTGTCGCCAAAGTTAAGGCTGAGTTTATAATGTCTCACTATTAATGGCCGTTATCATTCATTCATTCATACCATACAAATACACAGTACTGGTAAGAGGACGAACCAAATGACTTTTGCCTCAACGAGCCCAACCTTCCCTAAATTTAGCTTTGAAACACAAACAAGTCCCATCTTTAGAGTTGCACTACTTCCAGAAGCAGTTGTATAGCATAATCGTAATTCTGTCAAATTTCTGAACAAATAAATGAAAACAAACAACTAGACAACATTTGCAGTTGCTGGTTTGATCCTCCGCCCTCCCTTATATCATGTCTTTGGGCAAGATACTGCACCCCCAGTTGGTCCTGATGATGTGTCATCAGTAGGTTAATGTGGTAAAATTGTCAAAGTGCTTTTCTATACCTTGAAGGTAGAAAAGCAGAATGCAAGAGTAAGTCCATATTATCCAGCAGTGTATCGGGTGTCAACTCTAAAAGAACCACCATTCATTCTTCACAGAGAATGAGGACACCAACGTGTGGATGCTTTGTTTGAGCGCTTGATTCTGTGGAATGATACATGGCTAACCCGACTAGCGAGGCACCCTTTGTGTACAAAAACAGCAATAAATTCCCTCAAAGATGGAATCCTACAAAAACTGAAGTACAGCTTTGATAATTAATAACAACTTTTCAGAGCACATCTTTAAATGAAGCAAAGCATGTGTGCACTAGTACTACTAAATGTGAACACACATCTTGTTCTAGTCAAGAGTCAATAAAACACCTTAGAGACCCTTTAAGAAAATTTATCGGCCAGAAAAGCAATAAACATGGACCGGGTTTATGGAAGGTTCTTTAATTACGAGTGGCACATTTTTATAAGGCACAAAAAGTGGACACAAAGTTAAAATGCATTGTAACTTGCATGAATGAGGTTATAATGAGTATATGTGAGAAAGTGTTTTCCCCCTTCCTTTTTTGCGTGTTTATCACATTTAAATGTTTCAGATCATTAAAAACATTAAATATGATTTATTTCTCGCAGAGGGCCATGTAGGTTTGGATTTTTTCCTTCTTGACAATAAAACGTTTTAAAAATTGCATTTTGTGAGCAGTTGTGTCAGTCACTGACTAATATTTACATTTGTTTGACAATCTGAAACGTTTAAATGTGACAAACATGCACAAAATAAGAAATAAGGCAGGGGGTTAACAGTTTCACACCATCATAGTACACATATTCCATTAGTAATGCCTTATATCACAAATTGACAACAAAAAGTGAAGTTTCTGTAATTATGTTCCATCCATCCATCCATTTTCTTTTGCTTAGGTTTTTATCCAAGATGGCGCCGCTGCTCTATGTTTTGTTTGTTTTTGTTCGTAAATGGTGTGTCAGCGTGCTCTTACACCCGTGAAGAGCTGGTAAACATAAAAACTACCACTCCTGCAGATCTACTGCCAGTTTTTTTAGTATCTGCAGTAGATCTAGCTCTTGTTTTGGCTAAAAGAGTGAGACGCCAAAGACGAGGAAAGCGAGCAGGAGTACTCGTACGCCTCAGGCGACGCCGCACGTGTACGGCCTTACCTGGGATTCTCCTGTCCGACGTACGCTCCCTCAGCAACAAGATGGACGAACTGGCGCTGCTGGTGAGGAACAACAGGGACTTTTCCTCCTCTTGCGTGTTGTGCTTCACGGAGACATGGCTAAACGAACAAGTCCCGGACAACGCGCTCAGCCTCGAGGGATTTCAACTCCTTCGTGCCGACAGACAGCGAGCTCTCTCCGGCAAGACGAAAGGTGAGGGAGTCTGTTTCTTCGTCAACAACGCCTGGTGCTCGGACGTAACTGTGATCTCCCAACACTGCTCTGGAATATCTCTTCATTCCCTGCAAACCTTTCTACTCTCCCCGCGAGTTCGCTTCGTTCATCCTGTCTGCTGTTTACATCCCGCCACGTGCGGACGTGCACCAAGCTCAACGCACGCTCGCGGAGCAGATTTTGGATGTAGAGCGGACTTTCCCGGACTCTTTACTAATCATCCTGGGCGACTTTAACAAGGGAAACCTGAGCTGCCAAAATACAAACAGTTTATTAAATGTCCGACGAGAGAGCAGAAGACGCTGGATCGTTGTTATACTACAGTCAGTGGGGCTTATCGAAGTGTGTCACGTGCTGCTTTAGGCCTTTCTGACCATGCCATGGTTCACCTCATCCCAGCATACAAACGACGACTGAAGCTCTCCAAACCTACCGTGAGAACATCTAAAAAGTGGACAAGTTAGGCCGTGGAGGAGCTTCGCACATGTTTGGATACAACAGACTGGGAACCATTCAAATTATCTACTAATAACCTGGCTGAATACACATACACAGTGACGTCATATATTCAATGTTGTGAAGACAGCATAGTCCCATCTTACACCAGAGTGACCTACAACAACGACAAACCCTGGTTCACACCCAGACTGAGACAGCTAAGGAAGGAGAAAGAAAAGGCCCACAAGAACAACGACCCTCACGTATACAGACAGAGCAAGTAGCTATTTAGTAAGGAGGTGGAGAAGGCTAAATCAAGGTACAACAAACATCTGAAGGAGAAGTCCGGGAGCAACAACCCTGCCTCTGTCTGGAAAGGTCTGAGGGAAATCATCAACTACAAACCCAAAGCCCCCCCCGCTGTTGACAACTGTCACCTAGCAGAAAGACTGAACACCCACTACTCCAGGTTCGGAGATTCACACCCCTCCCCTACCCCACTGACTACAATGGACATTGCAGGCATATCAGCCCTGGAGTCCCCTTTCCCCCACTGCCCTCACACTCTCGGAGCAGAATGTGGTCAAGACATTTAAAAAGCAGAACCCTCGGAAAGCTCCAGGTCCGGATAGTGTCTCTCCTTCCACCCCGAGACACTGTGCGGTCGAACTGGCGCCTGTCTTCACGGACATCTTCAACATCTCCTTGGAGTCATGCCATGTCCCAGCCTGCTTCAAGCTGTCCACCATTGTTCCCATCCCCAAGAAGCCCAGGATCACTGGACTCGACGACTACAGACCTGTGGCACTGACATCTGTGGTCATGCAGTCATTTGAGCGCCTGGTTCTGCCTCATCTCAAGTCCTTTACCTCCCCGCTCCTGGACCCACAGAAGATCACCTACAGAGCCAACCGGTCTGTAGATGACGCCATCAACCTGGCCCTCCACTACATCCTGCAGCATCTGGACTCCCCAGGAACCTACGCCAGGATCCTGTTTGTGGACTTCAGCCTTGCATTCAACACCATCCTCCCTGCTCTGCTCCAGGACAAGCTCATCCTGCTCAACGTGCCTGACTCCACCTGCAGGTGGATCACTGACTTCCTGACGGACTGGAGGCAACGTGTGCGGCTGGGGAAGAATGTCTCGGACAGTCGGACTATCAGCACGGGATCCCCACAGGGCTGTGTACTTTCCCCCCTGCTCTTCTCCCTGTACACCAACAGCTGCACCTACGGCTACGACTCAGTGAAACTGATTAAGTTTGCGGATGACACCACCCTCATCGGGCTCATCTCAGACGGTGATGAGTCTGCTTACAGGAAGGAGGTGGACCGGCTGGTGTCGTGGTGCAGCTGCAACAACCTGGAGCTCAATGCTCAGAAGACAGTGGAGATGATCGTGGACTTCAGGAAAGTCAAAGCCCCCCTGCCCCCCCTCGTCTTGACAGACTCCCCCATCACAACTGTGGACTCCTTCCGCTTCCTGGGCACTAACATCACCCACGACCTCAAGTGGGAGCAGACCATCAGCTCCATCATCAAGAAGGCTCAGCAGAGGATGTACTTCCTGAGGCAGCTGAGGAAAGCCAAGCTGCCTGTCCAGACGATGGTGCAATTCTACACGGCCATTATTGAGTCCATCCTCACCTCCTCCATCACAGTGTGGTTCGCTGGGGCCACTGCCAGGGACAAACAAAGACTGCAGCGCATCGTGCGCTCCGCCGAGAAAGTGATCGGCTGCAGCCTTCCATCTCTCCAGGACCTGTACGTCTCCAGAACTCGGGGGCGAGCAGGCCGGATACTTGCTGACCCTTCCCACCCTGGACATGGACTATTTGAGCCGCTTCCCTCTGGCAGAAGGTTACGGTCCATTCGGACCAGAACCTCTCGCCACAAGAACAGTTTCTTTCCTGCTGCTGTTGAACTCATGAACACTTTATAACATTTGCACTATGGTCACTTTATAACCGGTATTTTTGGCACCTTATAATACCTGCACTAAAAACACTCTCATGCCTTTACTTATCAGTGATTTCAACTTTTTACTCATGGTTCTATGTTTAGTTAGTGTTAGTTCTATGTTTATTTAATGTTCTATGTTTACTTAGAATTCTACTTTGCAATGAGTCGCCAAAGAAAGTTCCTAGTTCGTGAATTGTTCACTTACAATGGCAATAAAGTTTTTCTGATTCTGATTCTGATTCTGGTCGTGGGGGCAGCAGCCTAAGTAGTGAAGCCCAGACTTCTCTCTTCCCCGCTACTACTACTACTTTGTCCAGCTCTTCCCGGCAGATGACAGGGCGTTCCCAGGACGGTTGAGATAAATAGTCTCTCCAATGTGTCCAGGGGCTTCCCCGATGTCTCCTGCCGGTTGGATGTTCCCTAAACGGGAAGCATCCTAACCAGATGCCCGAGCCACCTCATCCGGCTCCTCTCAATGCAGAGGAGCAGCGATTCTACTCCGAGTCTTTCCTGAATGACAGTGCTTCTCACCCTATTTCTAGGGAGAGCCCAGCCACACTTCGGTGGAAACTCATTTTGGCCGCTTGTGCCCACGATCTTGTCTTTTCGGTCACTACCCGGTCTTGACCATAGGTGAGGGTAGGAACGTAAATCAACCGGTAAATTGAGTGCTTTCCTTTTTGGCTAAGCTTCCTCTTGACCACAACAGACCGATGCAGAGTCCGCAGCAATTCATCTCATGTTCCAGCCTTCCATCACTCATGAACAAAATCCTGAGGTAATTAACCTCCTCCCCTTGGGACAGGATCTCACCCCCGACCTGGAGATGGCACTCCACCCTTTTCCGGGCGAGAACCATGGACTCAGATTTGATGGGGCAAATTCTCCTCCCCACAGCTTTACACCAATTCAGTGAGAGCTGAAGGTCACGGCTCAATGAAGCCAACATGACACATGACCTGCAAAAAGCAGAGAAACAATCCTGCTGCCATCAAACCGGAACCACTCGATGCCCTGGTTGCACCTAAAAATTCTGTCCATAAAATTAATGAACAGAATCATACGTCCAATTCTTGTTGGCATTGCGAACCAAACTCTGACACTGAATATACGGGGAATGAACCGCCTGAATTAGATGGTCCGATACCCCATTCCTGGAGGACTCCCCAGAGTATTCCCAGAGGAATACGTCGAATGCCTTCTACAAAGTCCACAACACACATTTAGACTGGTTGGAAAAACTCCCAAGCATCCTCAAGGACCCTGTCGAGAGCATAGAGCTGGTCCATAGTTCTATGACCAGGACAAAAACCACACTGCTCCTCCTGAATCCGAGATTCGACTATCCGGCAGATCCCCCTCTCTTGTCCTGTAATTGTGTTCTGTTCTGTAATCTTTTGTTGCTCCCAACATTGTGTAGTAATGCACTATAGTTGTCCGTTGTGATTTTACTTTTAGCCGAGAAGATCCTACAAAAAAAGTTATATCATACACCAAACTGAATGCTTCCTGCGACCATCTTTAGTCCATCGACTGCAGCATTTTTCACACTAAGTATAATGTAGTAGTTCAACACAATGACAGACTCTGAAGTGATTCCCATTTATTATCCCACCCATGGACAAACCTACTTGTAATGGAAGCAGGAACAAAATCTCAAATGTCCAAAAGTTTTTGGCAACTTGAGTGCTGTTCTTGTTATTTCCTGCAAATGCATCTTAATTTTCTGACAAAATTATGTAATGCTGATACAGTATTGTGGCTTGAAGTGGAACGTGCAGGTGTTGGGAAGTGATGCTCTATACTACACCAAGTACACAGGAGGGACAGCAAAGCTCAGAGTTCCCCGTAATGGAAGCAAAGAGTTTCCAAACTGCAAGACAAAGCACTTGGAGGGCTGGGTGTCTCCACCCGCTTTACGCTTCCCTGAGCTTGAACGCACGACAAGCAAAACCCGAAGGCTTGAAAGGGAGGCAGGAGGGAGGGGAGTCAAAGCTGTGAACCGTAGGAGGAGGAAGAGGAGACAGGCAAGAAAAGGTCCTCATTGTTTAGATTTGCGCCTACGCTGGGTGTGTGGATGTAAGACTCCTCTGCTTGCAACTGCCTGTGTTCATCGTTAACGCTACCGTTCCATTCTCTTCAGACAGAAGTGACGCCGCACCTCTCCTCTTTTGTGTTGGAAGACCATGTGAGGTTCCTGAATGTAAGTGCCTCTTTTGTTGTTTCATTCACTTTCAGTGTGAGCATTCCTTTAGAGGTGATAGAGTAAGAGTCTTTATGTAAATGCATGTCATGCATTGGTGGCATGGAGAGGTCGTTACTGTGGCATGTGGTCCAAGCATTGGATTTGAACGCACGTGCGCCAGGCTGTCATTGTTCTCTTTTTTTGTATTCACTTTTGAACTTGAAGCGTGTTAATTAGCTTTTGCCATGCTTCTTGAGATACAGTCTTCACTTCGGATATTATGCAAATGAACTGTAAAGTGGTAAAAAAATATATAGTTCATGTAGAAGGCTGGAGCGCTCTTGTTCCATAATCTATGCTAAATGTGTAGAAAGAGTACCTGCAGGGCCTGTTTGTTTCCATATTTTCTTCTGCATAAGCCAACAGCTCAATAGAGTCTTTAGCTTTCAAACTGGGAAGTCTAAATTTAACAGGGAACATTTTTGGCTCTTTTATATAACTCATTGCTTTTCTAAAATATAAAATACCGTTTTTGTAAAAATCCTCCAAAATTGCTTGCGTCAATTCAAAATTGCTATAATGAATAATGAATACACTATGTTGTTCAACATTTGAGTTCACACCTTAAGTTTGTTTTGCAGCTGTACAGTATTCACTCGCCACTCTGCCTTTAGATTGTTGCAGCTTCTCTCTATCAGCTTTTAAAAAATATAATAAAACTTATGTCTTATTTATTCTTATTGTCTATTATATTAAAAATGTGTGCAAATGTGACTGCAGGGGTGTTATATCATGCACAGAAGTCTCTAATAATGTTAAAAACTGTATTTTGAAGGTCGTAAAAGCATCCAACTAGAAACATATTGCGATTATTAATAAGGAAACCTGTGTGAAAATTCGCCTATCACGGTCGGTATGGAACCATTCATTCATTGATTCATTTTCTATGCCGCTTATCCTCATTAGGGTTGCGGGTATGCTGGAACCTATCCCAGCTAGCTTTGGGCGAGAGGCGGGGTACACCCTGGACTGGTCGGCACCCAATCGCAGGGCATGTATAGACAAACAAAAATTCACACTCTAATGGACAATTTAGAATCACCAGTTAACCTAACATGCATGTTTTTCGAATATGGGAGGAAACCGGAGTACCCGGAGAAAACCCATGCACGCACAGGGGGAACATGCAAACTCCACACAGAGATGCCCAACGGATGTTTGAACCCTGAACCTCCTGACTGTGAGGCCAATGTGCTACCCACTTGACCACCGTGTGCCCGGTCTGGAGCCAATGTTTATTTATACATAAATAATCATATTTGTCTTACATTTCAACCCAATAATAGTGTTATTTCATTCTTTCACAATAAATTGGTCTAATCCTTGTGATCCGATGGGAACTGCATCTGACATAGTCGATGAATAATAAAAACAGAGCATGTACACTGTTATCAATTATGTAGAACTTTGCAAAGCTGTATGTGTTGTTGCTTTTGTAGCCGACCGCCAAGGCCTCTGCCTCCGGCCGCCACCCAGCTTTCTTTGCACCCGACCCCTTTGGCCCCTCCCACGAGTGGTGAGCTCATGGGAGGGGGGACCCACGTTACCTTTTCGGGCTGTGCCTGACCAGGCCCCATGGGTGCAGGCCCGGCCACCAGACGCGCTCGCCATCGTGCCCCGCCTTCGGGCCTGGCTCCAGAGGGGGGCCCTGGTGACCCACGTCCGGGTGAGGGAAAACGAAGTCCAATTGTATTATTCATCATTAGGGTCTTTTGAGCCACTCTCTGTCTGGTCCCTCCCCTAGGACGTGTTTGTCATGGGTGACCCTACCAGGGGCATGACAGCCTCCGACAACTTAGCTCCTACAATCATTGGGACACGCAAACTCCTCCACCACGACAAAGTGCTGACTCAGGAAGGAGGCCGGGAAAGGGTGGAGCGCCATCTCCGGGTCGGGGATGATGTCCTGCCTCAAGTGGAGGAGTTTAAGTACCTCAGGGTCTTGTTCACGAGTGATGGAAGGATGGAACGCGAGATGGACAGGCGGATTGGTGCAGCGTCTGCAGTGATGCGGACTCTGCACCGATCTGTCGTGGTGAAAAGAGAGCTGAGCGCATAGGCAAAGCTCTCGATTTACCGGTCGATCTACGTTACTACCCTCACCTATGGTCATGAGTTTTGGGTAGTGACCGAAAGGACAAGATCGTGGGTACAAGCGGCCGAAATGAGTTTTCTCCACAGTGTGGCTGGGCTCTCCCTTAGTGATAGGGTGAGAAGCACTGTCATCCGGGAGAGACTCGGGATAGAACTGCTGCTCCTCCATATTGAGAGGAGTCAGATGAGATGGCTCGGGGATCTGGTTAGGATGCCTCCCGAACGCCTTCCTGGGGAGGTGTTCACGGCACGTCCAACCGGTAGGAGGCCTCGGGGAAGACCCAGGATACGTTGGAGAGACTATGTCTCTCAGCTGACCTGGTAACGCCTCGTTTTCCGCTGGAAAGAGCTAGACAAAGTGGCCGAGGAGAGGGACCTCTGGGCTTTCCTGCTTAGGTTGCTGCCCCCGCAACCCGACCTCGGATAAGTGGAAGAAAATGGATGAATGGATGGTATGTGTTGTTGGTGTGTGCAATTACACTAGTAGTAGTTGTCAAAGGTCCCATTTGAGCCAATTTGTGCAAATACTTGTGAGCATGATTGTTATATCTGAAATGTTGCTGTAACGTGCTGTAACCTGCCTGGTTCCGGCCTACAAAATGAGAGTCCAAAGCATTAGCAAAAAGGCCCAGATTGGCAACGTGATGTCCAGTGCCACTTTTACAGCGTCAGGGAGTGAGATTTAGAGGGCCCTATGATTCCTGCGTTAACGGAATTGCGGATGGAATCGCAGAACTGGCCAATAAAAGCTGAGTTTACTGTTAAACACAGAAAGTCACGGAAATTGACATTATGTGACTGAAATACTGTCATCGTAAGAGGGAACGTTCGTGTGTGGAATTATTTCCCCGGGGGACTACTCCACGCGTGGTGGAATATCATTACAAACACTAAACCATCCCCTACCAAAGTAAGTTGGCCTTTAAAAAAAAGTTGGCCCGAACCTTGTCTTAGCTTCACTTCACTTAGATTAGCATGCTAGTGCGGTTGTGTGTGAGACTTGGGCTGGATAATTATATTTTCACTGTGTTGTGTTTTACCGCTTTAATGTAAGAAGCGTTTTACAATGCCCGGGGACACGTTAATTTTTGCACCAGCTCGTTTTAGCTGTAAAGAGACATTCTCACACACAGAACAAACTTTGACGTTTGCCACATGTCAACTGTCAACAAAATAAGCGTGTCATAATAAATATATTGCATATGCATTTGGAATTGCATTGGTGACTACATCTTCCTTCACCTTAAAGTTAGCCAGGTTACACCCATTTCTCAATTACAGGGCTAAATTGTTTATTGATATATTGCATCAATAAAGATAAAGATTTTTCCATTTTATTAATAGACATTTTATTCAATAACCCAAAAAGCACACACACTATGCTGGTAAAAAAAAAGTGTAAAAAGTAAAAAACAGAATTCTAAAAAAAATTGGAAACATTTTTTACGACCTAGAGTTACCAATAAATTTACATAGCACACTACTTATAACTGAGATTTGCGTCAAATAAAAGGAAAATAACCATTCATTGGATGTCTTTAAACTGGTAAATGGCAAGCAGTTCTAGAAATGTATGCACTGAACACAGCTAATGTCCAGGGAATTTGCCTAATCAACTGGAATTTTTTTTCCTAGTATTTCTCCAATGCGATGAAAACCCTTCTGCATTTATTGGCTTCTCAAAATGCCAATTTCATGTTCTTTGCTTAAAGAAACACATTTTGCCATATCTGGTGCCCAGAAGGTTTTTCATGCTTAGAAGCCTTGGCAGCACCAACTGCCAGTGGGTCCAATCTCTTTCATTCCTCGCCAAAGTTCCCCCCAAGACTCCCACTCTCTGTTGGGGATTCAAGTGCTTGGCATTAAAATTCCAGGTCTTTTTAGAACCGAACTCTGGCTCTTTGCCACCTCGCAATGACTTTGAATAGAGGGAAAGGATAGGGTGAGTTGACGTCAAAACAGAACCTTTACATCCACCATTTATCTGGCCTGTGGGCATTGACCTACGTCGATGAGCTGATTGGTTCTACAAGTGACCCAACATGGTACTAATCACAGAGACAATGACAGAGAGAACCAAAGGCACTGAGATCATCTGTGAACTAATGAAGCACCCAGTATGCAGTATAAAAAGCACAATGATAAGGTATTACCTTTGTTAGATGGAGATGGCAAAAATGGCTAAAATCTACTTGTGTGTTGTTGCACGGATTGTCTCTGGGTACTCCACATCACCCCGCAGTTTAAAAAAACATGCATGATAGTTTAGTTTGGGGTGGCACTAGGGATGTCTAACCAATATACTAGTTCAGTATGTTCGTTGTCTGGAATTATTTCCCAGTTTCACCTTTGGAGTATAAATATGCAGTTTGCAAAGACTGAAGCAAGTAAGTAAGGGTCTTCCTTTCATACTGCTAATATAATATCATACATCTGGACTCATAGGTAGTGCTCATACAGTAAAATAACAATAAGCAGTAATTGTCAGAATCCAGTGTATCATACTTTGCTCTTTACTTTTTTCTGTGTGCACATAGAAATATGCAGTTTTGCAAATTGTATAGATACCAACAAGAGTTATTTGGATTCTTACTTTCAAATTTATTAAGACTAACCTGAAAATATGCCAAACTCCAGGCCCGGAGGCCAGATTTGGCCCACTGCAAAAGTAAGGAATAATGCAGGTCAAAGAGACACTGCAAATTTTAAGAATTATCATGTATTATTTTATTGTTTTTAATGATTGACATTTTAGTTTATTTTTGTATATATTTAAATTATGTCAATAAATTTGTACTGCATGCAGTTGGAGTTTCTTATTTTCTCCTCTAAAATTAATACTGGTACACTTGAATTTCATTTTGGCACTTTGACTTCTGATTTCAACGTAAGTAAATAAATAATGTGAATAAGTAATCTAATGTGCAATAACATCATGAGACGATCACGAAACGATTATACATTTATAAGCTTACACAGTGCAGCGGAAATGAGTTTCCTCCAAAGGGTGGCTGGACTCACCCTAAGAGATAGGGTGAGGAGCTCGGCCATCCGGGAGGAACTCAAAGTAGAGCCACTGCTCTTTCACATCGAGAGGAGCCAGTTGAGGTGGCTCGGGCATCTAGTCCGGATGCCTCCCGAGTGCCTCCCTGGTGAGGTGTTTCGGGCATGCCCAGCCGGGAGAAGGCCCCGGGGAAGACCTAGGACACGCTGGAGGGACTATGTCTCACAGCTGGCCTGGGAACGCCTTGGTGTCCTCCCGGTGGAGCTGGAAGAGGTTGCCGGAGACCGGGAAGTCTGGACTTCCCTACTGAAACTGCTGCGACCCGGACCCGGATAAGCGGAAGAAAATGGAATGGAAAGCTTACACAGTTACAGGCAGCCCACTAAGTGTAACTGTCAGAAAAATATGGTTTCATTCTTGCACCTGTACTAAAATGTTTTGTGCCCATCACTCCATTTGATCTTTCTAATATAAATTATAATTATGCACTAACATGCATATGTATTTCTGCCAAGATACACATTAATGTCACGCTGACTTGCTATGATTATGATCTCAAAGCTAGAAGCCTCTTGTCTCAAAAAACAAGTCCTCCACATGCTTGTCATCTGAACCAAATAGACTCAATAGTCTAGGCATGTGAGTCTGTCCTTCACCGTCTCTGTCCCTCACAGAATGTGATTGCCCCTTCCCTCACATATGTTGTCTTAACCTTTTGTATTAACCCTTTAGCATAAATAGTGGGATTTTCTTTGGAAGCCAATTTTTCAGCATGCAACTTGCATGCAAATTTTATTGAGTTGTACCTGTCATAAGTCTTGTCTGTCATCTATTTTGGAGCCAGCAGCAGACTTTCCGTTGCCAGGTACCATAACTGCAATGTGGCCCACAGTGAAGATGAGTTTGACGCCCCCGCTATATCGGTATCGGTTATAAAGCAATGGACAATATCAGTATATCGGATATCAGTAAAAAGATTCCCGAGATTCAAATGTCTCAGCTGCTACAGAAATATATGAGATAGCTTTTTACTTTCTCCATCCTGATTATCATGATTCCAGTGGTGGCTGCTGGTCATTCAAGATGGGGAAGCTGATTTTTTCTGGCCTACATCATAAATGTGTTTATTTCTTTATATGTAAATTCCATCCTCGGCTCCTAGTTGGTTTTAACAAAGACAGTTGCTGGGGATAGGCATATTCTGTGGATCAGTTCAGAACAAGGGAATGAAAAACTTGGAAAATGCTCGGGTGGGCTGATTTGCTCATTTCACTGTCAATCAAAAAGTGATTACGACTCAGACAGATCATCCAATCATCAACCCGAAGCTAAGTGTCTGAGGCCCCCTCTGCTCCATAAACCCCTCAGAGATGCTGAGCATCCGATGGGTAGGAGAAAGCCAAGCATTTATCCACAGTGGAACAACTCACTCTATGCTTCCCCATCAAAGTCAGTAGATGCTCAGGGACTGCGTAAAAATGCCGTTGTTCTGCGGGGATGAATCAGAAGGAAGTGTGGTCAGTTACCTGTGACAAGTAGCTGATTCTAAACAAAAGATGAAGGTGTTCTAGTGCATATTTAGTCAATGAAATGTACACCCAGCACTACATGTTTCACCACTTTTTTTTTTTTGTGGAAGTTCGGTTTCCCTTGCAGTCTTGGAGCAATGGCCACTGCCTGATTTGTGCTGGAAAAGTAGAGAAATCTTCAAAAGTCATACTTGCCTGATACAATGCAATAAAACAGACTGTAGTGCGCACAAAAGATAAATCAACATCAATGCATCAATGTAGCTTAGAATGTTATTGATTAGCTCTGCTGCTCGGCTGACTCATACATAGCTGCCTGTTAATTGGCTCTTTGATTAGAAAAAGCTCAGTATCAATGTCTGGTCTTTGAGCGAAAGCAGATCGATCACTCTTTGTGCAGAATTTATCAGCTTGGGAGAGCCGGGGGAGTCCAATTTGAAAAATGTGTGTATTGTTATTTGACTACACCCCCAATTACTTGATGTCAGGGAAAGTGTCCTTTTAAATCTCAAATATCAATCTCAAAGCATTAGAATTTACACTAAACCAAGACGAAGTGACTATGCACCTCCCCACCGACATCTTTTTCCGTGAAGTATGAAGAGTTCATTATTTATGAATGAAATATTTTCATTAAAAGATTATAGAATACTTGTTACGACCTTCTAAATATGGGTTTTAACATTATTAGAGCCCTCTAGACATAAATGTACACCCCTATAGTTACCTTTACACTTGTATGACCCAAGATGGTAGACATAATAACAGAAAATCATTTAAGACATAAGTAAAAGTTATGATAGGCTGTATTCAACAACAAAACAGCAGGATTTATGAATTAGTATATTTCAATAAATTATAAATTAAAAACTGCAATGAATTAAACATACATTAAAAAAAAGCAAGAACTCTCTCAAAGTCAAGAGTAGCTTCTGCAAATATTACATTTTTGTTCACATCTGTTTCATTTTAGCAGCATGTGTTGAATATCGAGATGTGTGTATGTGTGTGTAGTCTGTTGGGAAAACGCAAACAAGACGGGCATGCATGAGGTTATCAATGGAATGCTGAAATGCTGAGCATGTGATAAACATGTGATATACGATTAAAGATTTAAGATGAGACCATCATTTATTCAATTAATAATTTATGGCTGTCCTACTGTCATCGCACCGTACGTATCCTGACACTTCACTGCCATCATAAAAGATTCACATACTTTGATTAATGTCACAGCCTTCCATCTTTTCCACTCCAGCTTCTCATCATCTGTGATTCTTTAAAGCTTTTATACTTTGGAATATTCACTTTTTGTGAGCTCATAAATCTTTTTTCTGGTCCCTAATGCCAGGTAGGCCCCTGAACATCATCACTCCACTACATTATCTGCACTGTAAGGCGAGGTCGAAGAGCCTGACTTTCTCCTATAATTAATTGGTGCCCCCATTTGGCACGCCGTAGGAGGGAAGAAAAAACTTTTTTTTTTTAAAGAAGAGTGACTTCCCTAAACAAGGTACACATTTTTACATTTTCCATGTAAATTATGAGGAAAATAAATGAAAATATTTAAATGGGAGGCAAAATATGGGGAGTTGACTCGTATGGCCTCAGCAGAAGCTACTATGATCTTCTGATGCGCACACACAGAGACACAAAAAACACGACCACACTCAAACACGCAGAATATTTCAATGAGTCAAGCAGTAACGATGCATAAGATGTCACATTTGTAGGTCATCAGGACACCACGAGATGCTCATTTGCTTTGATTTTTTGTTGCGGATTTTGCTTGCCATCGTTTCATTCACGTGTAAACTGAACGTAAAGAGAGGTATGCCTCCTGCCAATCCTAGATCTCAGGTCATAACCCCGTCATAGTTCGTCCCTCTTATTGGTCTCACGCGGCGAGACGCCGCATTCCACTCATTCCGGGTCGCTTAAAAAGGAGACCTCAGCTTTTCCAGGTTAGGGGATTAAGAAAAAAAACTGCAGCGGTGGGCGTGACAAAATCATATCAATGAATTGAAAGCGACATTATTTACTTTAACGGGATATAACACAAAATAACAGTAATCCGCATAAAACAGTTGTTTGTGGGAGCTGTTAGTTGTACTTACTCCCACCTCTCCAGGTTTCCTCTAACAGGGAACACGATAAGGTTTAGAAAATGGATGGATGGATTCATGGAGGTGTTCAGCCTCGGCAGACGTCTCTTCTCCCTTGAATATCCTCAACAGGTTTTGCCTTTCATTCCCTAAAGCGCAGCCACATCCCAGTTGGGCCTGGTCCAAAAGTCTTCACCACAGCGACCATGTCACGGCACGATCCAGGATCATGCACGCTCAGTACACAAACAGTGATTATAGGCGCAAACCCACAGAGAGAACACTGAAATTAGCACTTATAAAGTTCCTAAAATCACACTATCCGAAAGGAATCTGGCGGTGGTCTGCGATCCTGTGGTCCATTTTGTCTGGAACCAATCAGGCCCCTCATTTGCACACTATTGCACAAATGTGAGGATTCTGCAAAAATGTTGCATTAGTGCTGCTCTATGCTGCTTTTTTCCAACACAGCTCGGCAGTCTCATTGGTTCACTGAGTCAGCTGCACTTTCAGGGTTGGCATTCGCAGATACCACGGCATTTGCGTGGGCGCTCATATGGCTGACTTGCACCTTGAAGATTAATCTAAGCCTCCTTCTATGGCACTGTTGCACAAGCTTCTAACACGGCTAACGCAAACGCTACATTATGTTTTGCCGACGTTTATCTGTTTGTTTGTGTTTATTTTGGTGTGGTATGGGGCTTGGCGGATGTCCGAGTGCATTTCTGGTTGAGGATGTGTTAAACCTTGCAACTTCCAGGTGGCGTTTGACTGCTTGGAAGCGCATTCTAAGACATACGCATGCACATGTGAGGATGCATGAGCGCATATACGCTATATATTCCTTCTGTAACTTGCATTCCCGGACTCCCCCCTGACTGGTCAAGCTATTGGCCTAGTTAGAGGCCGGGCAGCCCACTGGCAGATTTAAATAGGAAAGCAGGGTGGGAGGAGGAGGAGGCTGGGGAGGGATGGAGGCGGTGCATTACTTTGTGCCTGCTCTCTCTCTCGCCCTCTTTCTCCTTCTCTGTGTAGGGTCAGGATGCACAAGCTCACACAGGCAAGGGAGGAAGCATGTCATGAGAGGTGATGACACAACTGTGAAGCTGTGGCCACTTCCTCGCTGACCCTCCTTTGGCTACCGGCGACTGTTTTTGGCTCCCTTCATTGCACCACAGGAAAGAGAGTCAAAGATAGCTTACATTTATCTTATCTTTTTCTTCCTGTCTTTTTTTCACTGTGTTTGTGGATGAGGATGGGATTTTAACCATGTGGAAGGTAAGTGTGTCCCATGTGTCTTGCCAGGAGTTTGCTCTGCTTCACTTTACTGCAGCCTGTAAATCCGAACTACTGTGTTTTCTGCACTTTAAGTCACAATTGTTTTCATGACATCAATAAATAAATAATTTAACATGTTTAACATATTAAATTATTTAACAAAAATTATTTAACAAAAAGTTAATTCTTACTGACTGGCATGAATAAATCAGTGAAATTACAGTCACCATCTGAGAGGACCACTCTAGACTTGAGACAACTATATGCTGTATCTGCCATTCAGTGATATGGAATGAGATCGGGAGTTTGGTGAACTTCTTTATCGGTAGCTTGCTTGTTGACTACCTTATGAACTACCTTCCCAGGTATGTTCTTTATGCTGTTGTGTAGCTGAATAACTGTGAATGTGCTACGTTAACATACCGGACACCTATTAAGCCTGTTAACAGATTAAATGTTAGTTCTCAGACGTGAATTTCATGACACATTTTTTGACTGAGGGGATAATTATGTATATAGGCCAAGTATTGCAACACCTGCCACCACCTACAGGAAGCAAATGTAGAGGGAAATTTGGGGCTGGTCCCCACCTCGACAGCTGCAACAACTCCTACGCTTCTACTCCTCTGGGAAGACTTTATGAAAAGTTTGAGGAGGCCCAGAGGTCACTGATGTTGTCTCAGTCTCTGTGTGAGTGCATCCAAGAAGTGTTTGATGGGATCAAGGTCAAGACTCTCTGGCTCTTCCCACCAAACTCAATGGGTCAAGCCAAACTCCTGATTATTGAATGGATTCAATAGTGGATGTGTTGCATTTGTGTTTGATTTTGGCTTTTTAAATGGGAATGAAGGGTGGGAACAGTGAGTGCCAGCAGTAGTGGGATGATAATGACAGAGCTGCGGTACTTGGGAAGCAACCAATGAATGCTGCGGGGCCATCTGTGTCCTGGACTAGGAGATACTTCTGCAGTTGTTATTAATCTCGTAAGAGCAGCTGCGGTAAATGTACTTTAATTTTACTGAGTTGCAAGCATGCATTGTTTTTTGGATGCAATATTCGGGTTGCATGTGAGACTCTTTAGTGTGACCCACTTTTACTGAGTAACTGCGTTTTTTTGTGTGCTTGAAGGCCAAAGCACTTAATGATAGGAGACATTTCTTGAGGGATGATTAAAAGGAAGTCTGCGTATGTTGATTAAACACCTTTTACCTCACACTGCATGCCTGCAGATACATTGAAGCATGTGGCGTGATGCGTCGCAAACATCTTTGAGTTTGCATGCGTTTTCGTGTGTACTGAGGCATGTGTGAGACAGCTGGGCCATGACACCCACTGACCCCACCCCCAGACATAACCTATCCGGGACGTGGGGCAACAAGGAACTATGATGTGAGATTTAATGTGGCTTGTACAGAGAAGCCAAAAGTGAGACATGCTGGTGGTTGATATATCGCGGCGGTTTTGTTGTTGCTGTTTCCTGTTTCCCACGCATGTTTGGTGCCATTGTCAAACGAGCCAGGAACGGGGAATAGCATCCCAGCTGTCAGACACTGAAGCTGCCGTGTAAAATGTCCGAGATAAATATAGCCGAGGTTGTATTGTCATGTCTTTTCCTGCGCAATCGCTTTCTCACGGTTTGTTGATATGAATTGTTTATTTTTAAGAATATTTCTATGAGATATTGTGTAATAGGATCGTTAGTTTAAGTAAGTTAGTTAGTAAAGATAGTTTTTCTTCTGGAGAGAGTGAAACATTATTGCTATGCAACCATAAAAGATTATAACCCTGAGCACTTTTACAGTCACCCAAAGATGTAAAACTTTCTAGCTCGGTGTAGTGTCAGTCTAACAGACACATAGAGGCCTTCACAGCACACATGCTCACCCTGCACACACACGCACAGCACAATCAAAGTTGGACAACACTTAAACATGGTTGATGGAAAAAACTTCTACAGATGCATTGTTCTTACTCACACAAACCTAGCTTTCACTTCTACACAAACTAAAGTTTCACTTTCTAGAGGGCTGCTACTACAATGTAGTCTACTATGTAGACCATGCGTACTTAAGTCGGGGCTTTCTGTTGAACTCCCGTGTTGGTGCTAGAGTTTGGACTCTCAATCTCTCTCAATTATTGTTTTAAAATCCATCTACATTTGTTTGTGAACACATCATTCAATAATTTATAATAATTTATACACCCCATAGGTTTGGCATATCAAGGTACAGACAGGTGTGCCTTAAGTCGGCCACAGTATAAGTTCACTCCAAAAACCAGTCAATATGAGGGCATCACAGACATGCTCAATGGGTGACATGTCCAGTGAGTTTGCTGGGATGTTTTTAGCTTTCAGGAATGGTGTGCAGATCCCCACTACATGGGGCTGTGCATTATCATCATGAGGTGAAGGTCATGGGAGAATGACAAGTTTTTGCAGACGACAACGCCCAAACTGCCCACACTTAAGAATGACTACAGCAGCTGCACCGAGTTTCAAACCTCAAGGGCCAAGACAAACCTCCATTGGAGACCACACCCTTAAGGTTGTCTCTCCAGCAAGCATTCTCCGGATGCCTAACTGAACTGCAGCAAAAGCTACAGCTCATTTTGCAAGACTTTGGGGCAACACCATGCTGACAACCAACACATAGATGAAAGTGTACCAACGGTGTGTGCTGAGTACTCTTCTTTGTGGAAGCAAAGCATGGACCCTCTACTAGTGTCAAAAATGCTGACTTAATGCCTTCCACCTGCGTTGCCTCAGACAGTTCCATTACCTGGCACGTCACCAACATATCAGGCTATGATATCGAGCATGTTTGCCATGCTAATGTAGAGACAAGTGCACTGGCTGGGCCATGTCTGCCACATGGACAACGCCTGCCTTCCAAAAGATGTTGTGTATTGCGAGTTGGCCCCTAATCCCAGGCCGGCACGTTTACATGCAGAAACTGTGGAAGAGCCTTCCTCTCAAGGATTGGACTGTACATTAGGGTTTGCAACCTTACCGCAGACTAATACCTGGTGCAACTACCATGATCTTCTGGGACAGACAGACGCTAACAACAGACATCAACAACGACATCTTGACATGCAACATGACATCCTGCAAATGCAACATGACATCTTGAAAATGCCATCCATAAAATGTTGTGGTTGGAGTGGCCCATGGTGCGGTGAGGTTACGGTGTGGGCAGGCACATGTTCTGGACAACAAACATGGATGCATTTTATAGATGGCATTTTGAATGTGCAGAGATGGCATGACAATGATGTTTAGATTTTTGCTGAGTATAAGTAGACACACTTTCACTTCTATGTATTTGAACCATAATTGAAGGCTGCCTCTGTCCCAAATAGTGCAAAATAGCCAAAATAGCCACAAAAAAAGCCAAATTACGTCACTGTGGGGGGCATCACACTCATCAGTAGGAACCTTGGGTACACATTTCCAGTCTCCTAAAATATACAGTACATCTCTACACAAGAGGGAAAGTTGTAGTTAACACTTTTCTTCAAAACTGACTCAAAAGTGAACATTTTTTGTAAAGGTTATATTTTGAATGCAGTTCATGTGTGATCTCATGTTAGGTTCTGAAGATTTCTGTATTAAAGCCCAATGTGACGATGCACATCAGCATCTTTTTCTGTCTCCCAAAATCATCATCAACATCGGACTTGTTTTTGCTCACGTCACATCCAATTTTACAAACATTGTCACACCCAAACTGGGTCACATTACACACACACACACACACACACACACACACACACACACACACACACACACATCATATCATCATATTCTGAACTGGTACTGGCAAATCCTGTGACACACAAAGGCGATGATTGGTTCCTGTCCAGTGTGGGTGGAAGAGGATTATGGATCAACACTGTGTCTGGAATGACACAAAGGCTAAGTGTGTTCATGTGTGTGTTTGAGTAGAGTGTGACACTCACTTGTTGACCATCAGCCTACCCACAGAGGAAGAGGAAGTGGAATCGGAAGTATGTTCTGATGCGTACTATGCATCATTTAGACCTGGAGGGCTCAGTGAAATGTTAGGGAGGACTTCCAATATT
Organism: Oostethus manadensis; assembly: GCA_024372805.1. Taxonomy (NCBI): domain Eukaryota; kingdom Metazoa; phylum Chordata; class Actinopteri; order Syngnathiformes; family Syngnathidae; genus Oostethus; species Oostethus manadensis. The sequence continues at coordinate 127,151 of QODF01000156.1, forward strand.
AGTGCAGACCTGCCAACATGTATGAATTTGCTGTACTCAGCATGGAATTTGACCCTTGCATAAGCTTGTATGCTTCAATGCTCTCCCTTTTCTTGCATTTTGCTGGTTTCAATTTCGAGTTCAGTCTGTACTGTTCCTATAAATGAATAGATATTAGCAGTTTCTCTTACTGTGTTTGAGTATTTGAAATCAGGGGGGGGGGGGCGTGAAAAGATTTCCGCCAGATAATAATTGAGAACCACTGACTTAAATGCACTCTGGTACTGTGGCCCACATTCAAGCGGCATGTCTGCCCTGCAAGATTTATCCCATGCTTCCTACTTTGCTGCATGTGGAAGTGTGCGGAGGGCAAAAATAATACTGTCGGACTTCACAGAGGAAGCGTGTCTGCGATCTTTGGCCCGGAGAGCGTGACTTTGAAAAGGAGATTACACCAGGTTCATTTCCTAGTTTCCTAGTGAACAATCCATTGCTTTTGTAGGAGGTTGTCGGAGGTGCTTGTCTCATTCGCATATCCCTTGTGTGCACGAGACATTTATTAAGAGGTAGAAAGTAGGATGGAATAGAAATAGTACTCATAGATTGGAACAGCACCACATTTTACATTGAATTTTGCATTAGAATGAATGATGTCAGAGAAAATGTTGCACAAAGTAAAAAATCTCCATCAAAACCCACTGACTTCTTCTTTGGACACGGCCTTACATTAAAGTTAAGTGAAAATGATTGTACATTAATAGTCACGAGTCGTTAATAGTAGACCTTAGATTTTTTTTCTTCCCCTTTTGGCTTTTCCCTGTCAGTGGTTTTGCATGGGTTTGGCTTACTTTTAATATGTCCAACGTTCTTGGCTGTGAATCCTGCCCACCAGCCAATAAAGTAAACCTTAATTAAGTTCTATTAAGCACATGTTGCAATAATTGTCGTTTCCTTGTGTTACAATTTGATTTTAATTGAATTGTATTTTTTATGATTTATTTTGTCATGAAAGGGTTATCAGCAGGCCCGCCCACGATCCACGGGGTGGCCCGTTTTGCATCCCATTGTTGCTGTGAGGTATAGAACACAGAGACAGCAGGAGAGAAAAAAACACTGTGTTTGTTGCTGCAATGATTGACATTACACAGCAGAATAAGAATAAAATGGCAAAATTCACCCACTCACTTGTCAGTCAGTCAGTGTAATGGTGCAGCTGCTGCCTTTTAAGGCAGAGGGTGCTGGTTTGATCCCCGTCCTGAATAGTTTTTTAAAATTCTGTTAATTTTTGCCATACAAATAAAGTAATGAAAAATTTGCTTCACGTGTATCATATTACTCACCAATAATATCCCTTGAAACTCAACATAGTAAGATGTTTATTGTAAATGCCGTACAATTATGCCACACATAACAACTTAGAGGCAGGTAACTTTTCACTTTTTATGTTTTATGTTTTTATGTCCCTCGTTTGTGTAACCTACACTGACAATGGCAATAAAACTATCCTGATTATGATAAAAATACATTTTGTAACAAATCTATGGTGATTAAAACCAATACTTTGGTATTAATGCAGTAGATAATTTAAACATGCACTTTAATAAACACAGTTAAGTGTGTGTGTGTGTGTGTGTGTGAGACAGTATAGAGGTCGACTTGCATCTTGGGCCTGAGAGACGGTTTCTCGACCTCTGGGCCTGTTTGCCATACATGCGGTGTTTGTCATTAACTTGGTGCGTCCCGAGTGACACACACACACACACACACACACACACACACACACACACACACACACACACACTGGGGGCTGATTACAGTATGTGCACCGGGTCAGCAGGGATGACCTACTTCTCAGCTCTGCCACAGCCGGTCACCAAATGGGGAGCGATCTTCCTTCAATGTGTGTGTTTTTTCCCAAAAAGATTACTTTTTCCTATTACTATTTTCCACTTTGGGTCAATTGAAGTAAAATCATAGAAAACCACAAAGGTGATGTGATAAGAGGACATAAAGGGATAGCAAGGTGTAAGGGAATGGTTTGAAAATGCTTTTGTAAATTGCCTTTTTTGTAACCTTTATTCTGAGGTTTTTGTCGCACCCTAGTGATAAATTGTGGTACTGCCGAGCTGCTCCACACTGAAGCCAGCCTAGATATGCATCTATGTGGTGCTCCTCCTTCTATCCATCATTTTTATATACTGCGCTTTGTTGTGTTGGTTATGCTGTCCTCTCTTGCACATGCACAATGTGGTCGCATTATGTAGTACATCTGGCAGCCCAGAATAGCTGCCGATGACGCAACCATGCCTCTTGTGTCAGTGCACATGAGTGCTTCGCTGCAAATGAATGCAATATCAGGCAAAACACAATAATGAAGTGGGCTTGAAAGTACTTGCAGCTTACTAGCACTGACATTAGCACCCTTTCTTCATGCTCAGCTTTTTGTTTTGGTCCGCAGATACCTGTTCGGTTCCCCCGGATTTTGCTGACGCTGTGCCTTGTCCCGCCTGGCCTCCCGTGAGCAGGATGGAAACTCTGGAGTCAGAGTTGACCTGCCCAATCTGCTTGGAGCTCTTCGAGGACCCGCTGCTGCTCCCCTGCGCCCACAGCCTGTGTTTCGGCTGTGCTCACCGCATCCTCATCTCGCACTGCTCCACCAACGAATCGGTTCAAAGCATCGGCGCCTTCCAGTGCCCCACATGTAGATATGTCATTTCCCTGAGCCCCGAGCGTGGACTTGAAGGACTCAAGAGAAACGTGACCTTGCAGAACATAATTGACAGAGTTCAGCGGGCCTCATCTTCAACCGGGCTTCCCCTCCAGCTGCCCTTCGCTGCACCCCAAAGCGGACCAAACTCTCCCAGTGAGGAAGACAACGACCGACTGGCCTTGGTGCCCCTCAGCACTGCCATGTCCAACCCGGGCACCCCTCCAGAGCCGGTCCAGTGCCAGTTCTGCGAGCAGGATCCGCCACAGGAAGCGGTCAAGACGTGCGTGACGTGCGAAGTGTCATACTGCGAGGAGTGCCTCAGGGCCACTCACCCCAACAAGAAGCCATTTACTGGGCACCGGCTCATTGAGCCTATGCCGGGATCCCACCTCCGAGGGCTCCAGTGCCTGGAGCACGAGGAGGAGAAAGTCAACATGTACTGTGTAACTGACGACCAGCTCATCTGCTCCCTGTGCAAACTGGTGGGAAGACACAGAGACCACCAGGTGGCAGCACTGAGTGAGCGTTTTGAAAAACTCAGGGTGAGTGTGTCATCAATTATTTTCCTGCGTCCTATTTTTTCTCAAATGAGCCCGCAGAGAAGCAGTGTGATGCCTTTTACATGACACTGTTTGCAAATGAAAGGAGTGGCCGTGAGTGAGTATTTCTCAACAGTGGGTCCGGGCAATGAGATTGATGCAGCCAAGTGTACATTTCCTCCATCGCAACTGCCACCAAAGTCATACATAAGATGCCAACGGGGACTGGAAATAGCAGTCTTATTGATTTGATTGGTTTTGGCAAAAATCTGTTGTGATTAGGGCTGTCAAAGTTAACAACACATTAACGGAAGTGTCCTTTAATGGCACTAATTTTGCCATTAAAGGACATGCGATTAACTTACCCACATCCTGCGTGACCCTTGGCCCACACCGTAGTTTGTAGATGAGTGTTTTGACATGGCTGAAGTCGAGAATGGCTATAAATAGCATCAGCCGTGCCAGCTAGTCTAGCTAGTAGAACTATCTAGCCACCAGGAACAATACTAACACCTCAGTAAAGCATATGTACATTATAGCGATCTAATTTGTCTTTTTCTATTAAATATTGTGTAAAACTTTGACGGGAACAACATGAAATTAAAAAACCAAAATGGATACAGAGCCACTAGTCCGAGCCTGCAGGTCTACTTTGTCTTTTAGAGAGGCGCACCACACAAATATGCACATTAGCACCCTATAAGGTCATCGGATCGCATCTTTATGCTTTCCCACATAGTATCAGCATTTGGGAGCAAATACGAGGGGAAAGAAAAAGGGTAAAAATACACTGTAGTATTCTGTGCAGGATACGAGAATGAAGAAGGAGCGTTCAAGGGTCGTCAACCAGTGGGACAAATTGCCGCTCGCATTAAACATGAAAAACGTGAAAAAACTGGGGGACTTCCAATTGTATATTTTTATTTATTTTTGAATAAAAGAATAGTCCATATTTCCAATATTTATATACATTAGACAGTTTTAATTGAACTACAAGGGAAATAGCTGGGTTACAGTAGGTCAAGTGTAGAAGAAAAAGACAAAATGCTCTTAAATGAAAAAATCCATGCAATATGAATAAAATAATATATAATATTACATAAGTATAATATAGCCATCCATCCATCCATTTTCTATGCCGCTTATCCTCATTACAGTCACGGGGTATGCTGGAGCCTATTCCAGCTGACTTTAGGCGAGAGGCAGGGTACACACCTATTAACCTATATGCATGTTTTTTCTGGAATGTGGGAGGAAACAATAGCACCTGGAGAAAACCCATGCATGCATGGGGAACATGCAGACTCCACACAGAGATGTGTGAACCCAGATCTTCCAAATCTCCTGACTATGTGGCCAACATGCTAACCACCGGCCAAATATAATATAATACAGTAGAGTAAAATAAAAATAATATAAGTACTAAGGAGAATATGGGATAAACAATATTTGCATTTTTTACAAATAGTGTGTCAAAATATGGCAACTACAAATTAAGTACCTGCAATTAAATGTGATTAATTGTGAGTTAACTATGAACAAAGTGCAATAAATCACAATCAAATATTTTAATGGATAGACAGCACTAGTTCTGAATTAGGCATGCAAGCTTACGGTATCAGAGATTCATAATTTGTATGTTTGTTGCAGCATTTGTGAGCTTTTAGCCTCACCTCAGCCTAAATACATTTCGGATCTGACTGGACTTTTCTGGAACAAGTTTACAGGCAAGACCATAGATGGAAGAGCAATTATGTGCAGTAAGATCATGCATTGCCTCACAGCAAATACTAATCACATTCATTTTATGTCATTCCTATACTGTGCCTCACCCCGAGAGGGAAGACTGCTTTGGTAACTTGCTTTTTTTGGCATTTGGGCCATTTACTTTTTCAAAGCATTAACCGCAAATTTACTGAAAATTGCCGTTTCTTGTTCTAATAATTGATGAACACATTGAACACAGCAGAAGAACAATTCTTAACTCAATTATCAGGTTATGTTATTTTCATTTCATAATGAGTCATTATATTGCCGGAATTATTCGACAATTAGCACAATCACTAAACCACGCTGCTGTGCCAGGGGTGTGCACAGAGTCATGGTGTGAATGTTGGTGTGTGCGGGGAGGGGGCCCCATAATTAATGAAAAGACATGGCAATTTTCGGCAAGGTTGCAGGTTAATGAGCACCAATTACCTGCTGGGTTTAGGTGGGCCTAATGGAGCGCGGCTATATTAATGTGTTTCTATGTTAGAGATACTACACTGTATGATTGGATTGTGAAAATATTAGTGTGTGTTGTTTTAGGGATCCCGATATTGGCATAAAAAAGTAATATCAGTAGATGTCGGTATCGTTTTTTTCCACCTACAGTATAATCAAAACTAATTTCAAAAAAGCTCTCCATAGGCCTAAGGGCTCCCGTATTTTGCCACACGCAAATGACGACACCGCGTTTGTCAATAATGAATGGAAACCGAAGTACCGCTGTATATATTTGCACCTCACTTTCTCATGTTATTATTATTCCATGAATCCCTTACACCTGTGTCATCATCATCAGAAGTGTTACTTACTATTTTTACACACAGTTTGAGCACACAGGAATTGTTTATGCAGGGCTGCGTCTTCATAGGTTATTTGTTATACAGATTTAACAAACGATTTAAACCTAAACACGTACTCTTCACTCCCTGACCTTCTCGCTGCGCTGGTTTTTTTTCCTTCCATTTTTTGCGAGCCATTTCACGCCTTTCACTTTTTGTTCTGATGGTCTGTGAATTTGAGATATCCTCACATTTCGCTCTCTCACACACACGCACACACACAATAGGGGACACCAGATAACCGGAATGGTTTCCTTTTTCAGTGCGGAGAGTCTGATAAGAACCACAGAGGTTATTGTGAGAACACTCCTCCTTTTTCAGGGATATGCTTTAAAAGTACCCCCAGCGTAAAAGATGGACTTTGCCACACAAGCACGTGCACATTAGCTTTATAGTGTTTATTCGGTGACTTCTTAGCTTTTATCAACTGCCCTTCGTGTTGACTGGACCGTTTGCTTGATGTGTTAAGTAAAGTATCACAGTCAAAAAAGGATGTTCAGTTCATCTGCCTTCCTGCTGAAGGTATTGTGAGTTTACTTTATCCATCCATTTTCTATGCCGCTTATCCTCATTAGGGTCACGGGGATGCTGGAGCCTATCCCAGCAGACTTTGGGCGAGAGGCGGGGTACACCCTGGACTGGTCGGCACCCAATCGCAGGGCATGTATAGACAAACATTCACACTCTAATGGACAATTTAGAGCGGCCAATGAAGCTAACATGCATGTTTTTGGAATGTGGGAGGAAACCGGAGTACCCGGAGAAAACCCACACACGCACGGGGAGAACATGCAAACACCACACAGAGATGCCCAAAGGAGATTTGAACCCAGATCTTCCAGATCTCCTGACTGTGTGGACAATGTGCTAACCACTCAGCCACCGTGCGGCCGGTTTACTTTATTATTTTTTAATTTTATTAAATTTGAATTCAATCTTAGTAGTTGAGTAATTTTTTCCCCATTTAATTATTATTTTAAAAATCTTATTTGGAATTATGCAACGATACAGGCATAAATGAATGACTGTAGAAAAACAAGTATCATACCTAGCAGGCCATCTTCTGCCCCAAGAGGAAAAGCAAGTCACAAACCATGAATTTGCACACATCACCCCTTGCAGTGTTAATACGGTTGTTTGCTACAGCATCCATTGTTTGTAGTGTGCATTGCTTATTTTCAAATTGTGCCGTTGAAGTCAATACAAGCATGAGAAGAGAAAGGAAGCGGGGTTCGCAGGAGTTCAGAACATCACCGTACTTGCATTCTCGTGAAAAGTGTACTGTAGATAAACAAAAAGACTGACAGGTGTCGCTGAGCAGTTCAGCTCTAGAGGCTTAATATGAAAACATGCTGTACTGGTGGGGATGTAATTTCCCCATCTGCACACGAGCGCACACACATTGAAGATGCAATGGCAAGACGGCATGCTACCACGTCACATGACTGCAAGGTCTTTATACTGCTTTTACATTTATGTTCCGGCGTCGTATTAGGGCCATCCTTTAATGGCATGATGAGGAACACACATAAAACACAAACTACACAAATCCCATCTCAATCTGTGTTTACTCTTTAAAATTCAAAGAGGCAACACCGTATCAAGACATATTGAATGTATGTGTTCACAAGGACCTTAGCTACACTGGGAAAGCACTTTTTTTTTCCCAAAAGAAGCATATTTCAGCAAGCGATGCTCAGCGTAGATACATTTTTCAGGCGAAAACTGCATTGGCTGGGGCAGTGGAGACGCAGCATTAGATCGGCTTAAGCATGCATGGTTTGGCAATTAGGCGACGGTCGTGGAAGTAGAAAGGACAAGCGGAGAGAAGCAATAAAACAAGAGAGTAAAAGGAAGGGCCGAGGACAGCGTTGATGCGCTGTCACCTGTTCGCCGGTTTTGTTAGCCGCAAGCACTGCTGGCTCTCATAGGAAGGAGAAAAAAAGCTTTTGATGCCCAATTTGCCGCTTGGCTGGGTTTGCGGAGGGCTTAGTGCTCAGTGGAGTTGCTGTCCCAGTCACATTCTCTGCAAGTGTAGGACCGCGTCTGCGGCTCGGACGGGACAGGATGAGGAGGCAGTGCAGGGATGAGGGGTATCGTCCCCGTGCTGAGGTATGGGAATACTTTTGCACTCGTTTCATAGAGCCTTTCAGTTGTAGAGCTGCCAAATGTGGTCTCAAAACTTCCTTGGCTTGCGAAAGCCAGGAAATGTAAAGGAATCTCTTGCGTTCCTTGTGCTTTGATTTGAGGTTTTGTTCTGGTTTCAGTTTTTTGGTGTGTGGACTCTCATTTCAGCTCACACCCTCATTATCTCGTACTTATTCCAGCAAGCCTTGGATTCCAACCTGAGCAATCTGATCAAGAGGAACAACGAGCTGGAGTCGCTAATGGGGAAACTGATTCAAACTTGTCAACACGTGGAGGTGAGTGGTGCCCTGAGCTCACAAGAGACCCGCATGTCTTTGACCTGCCACGAATACTATGGAAGCATTAGTCATGGAAGTGTTGGGTTATATATCAATGCTCAATGGATTCATTCAAATAATAAAATGTGGTGCTTGAGTAGATCACTTTTTTAGCCCGTTTCCCAATATTAGACCTTTTCTGCAAGACAATAAAAAGGCATTTGCTACCCATGTACTAAGCTTCCCTGTTTTGATGTCACCCCCTACACCGTAAGGAGGCACATTTGCTGTTTGAGTCGTTGTTTCCCCAGCACCCATTGATTATGTAGCCTTCAGTAACCTTTGAAATGTGACTAAAACTAGAGGCAATCAAAAAAGCTGTCACCTACATTGGTTTTTGTAGATAACTAATAATTAGTGGGGAGTGTGGGAGCAAGAGTGACTACATCAGGGGTGGGCAAACTGCGGCCCATGGGCCACATCAGGCCTGCCAAGTGTCGTAATCCGACCCACCGGGCATTTCCAAAATCCTTTTTTAAAACCTTTATCATTGAAACACGACTTACAGTGCTGTCGTGGCACACTCGAGTCACCCGTGTATCCCAGCTGCAAGGCATGCTGGGTAGCTTGTTTCTTTCTCCCAACATTTTGCCATGTTTGTCACATTTTTGCGTGATTGCAATTTTTTAAAGAGGTCGTCAGGCAAGTAAACAAGGAGATATCAGATGTTCTATTGTTCATAGTCCATATTGTTGCTACTGCTGGACTACCCAGCATGCCTTGCAGGCATTTGGAAATAACAGTTTTTAGAACAATGGCCTGTTATGTTTGGTGCTTAGTTGTCGTTTATCATCCAGACGGTAGTAGTAGTTGATTTATGTGATGTGTTAGCTTGCTGTGAATGTGTTTCGTTGCACCCTGAGCAAGTACGTCATTCTGTTTGATGACCACCTATATACAGAAGGCCCCTCAGCCAAAATATTTAACCCAATGTGGCCCTCGAGTCAAAAAGTTTGCCCACCTCTAGACTATACCCATAAAATGTCTTCGAAGTTGGCAGGTCTGGTGCCAGCAACTCATACAGTGGTTTAGCCAAATAAATACATCTCACAGGTTCACTGTACTATGTCAAATAACGGAAGGGTGGGAACCACTGCCTAAAACCTACACTTGCAGTTTGTGGGTAGAAAGGAAATCGTGTTGTGGTGTTTCAAGGCAACTCTGTTGTCGGCCTGCATGCTGACATTACACTGGCCTGCCAGAATGTCTTTAAAAAAAGCAACGCCTAGAGGTTAAAACGCTTCGGACTTAATGGAGAGCGGCATCTTGGCCTGATGTGTCCTTTAGAAAACGCAAGCAGTAAGTACCAGTATTGTGCTCCATCAAGATGTGTGTGTGTGTGAGTGTGCACGCCAGTGTTGTGGTGCTCTGTGATAAGCTGGAGTCAGTTTTTGATGATGCAGGAACTTGACAAAGAAAAACAGCCATGAATAAATGATGTAGAAAACAAGGGGCAAAAAATGCTTGTCCTACTTCTCTGTCTCTTCCAAGTGCATTATTGTTCACAAGCTCCTAAAATAGCTTGAGGGGAGTCCACGCGAAAGCCATTGTGTTGTTCTGTGGTGTGGGTGGGAAGTGACATGCAATTATGGCCTCACAGGAGTGCCGAAATGAAAAGAAAATGCATGTGGAAGTGTGAAGAGAGCAACATGGTGGTCGAGTGGTTAGCACGTCTGGAAGACCTTGGTTCGAATCTCTGTTGGGCATCTCTGAGTTTGCATGTTCTCCCCGTGCGTGCGTGGGTTTTCTCCAGGTACTCCTGTTTTCTCTCACATTTCAAAAACATGCATGTTAGGTTAATTGGCTACTCTCAATAGGTATGAATGTGAGTGTGACTGCATGTTTGTCTATATACCCGTGACCCTAATGAGCATAAGCGGCATAGAAAATGAATGAATGAATGAGTATGAAGAGAATCAAAAATATACAAATATACACATTTCCATTTTGTCGTCAATTTTTCCATTTGCATTGCATTAGTTCTCATTGCATGTACCGGATGGCTCAAGCTGACAACAAAAGCAAAGGCAATAAAAGGATCTGCCTTGAAAAGTCTTGCAGAAAAGGTCCAGGGTGACTAGTCCCATCCGAGCTGTTAGCCGCTTCTCTCAGCAGCTTTGAACTCCATTGTGTAAGACGCTCACTAAGTATGCGCACGGTGGCGTGACAGTGATGTTACTTCCTGTCCGTGACCTGCTTCCGGTCGCTCGTTCTAAGAGCTACATTTAACCATAACTAACACATAGCCACTGCAAGCAGGAATCATGTGATCAGGCATGGACGAGTCAACCGCCCCTCCTTCTATTGCTTTTTGCCTTCTATTGCCTTTGCTTTTTGTCGTCAGCTTGATTCATGCGGTAAATGCAATGAGAAAAAGCAAATGGAAAAGACAAAGACAATACAGAAAACGCAATGACAAAAAGTCAGAAAATAGCACCGCATTTGTATGTTTTGGAATGATTGATTTGGTTTAGATTTCCACATGTACTCCTGTGATTCCATATCCAACGTTTGATTTCTCACGCAGATCAATTCATCTGCATGTTAAAATGGCTGAAAGGCCAACAAGCTTGTGGGCGAGTGGGTTCCTTCTGTGTTTAAATGAGTCACTTGATCAGCACCCCATGTTACATTCTGTCAGATGGTCCGCTGGGCTTCGCCAACAGTTATTAACCACGTGTCTGTGCGAGACACACTACAGTGCGGAACTGCGTGCGAGCGATTGTGTGCAGTAGTTGTAATGTCGATTAAGAACTCAGGTTGAAATATTTCCGCAGCTTTGGTATTGATTCCCGTCAAGGGTGAGACAAATCTGAACATTATCACTGTATCTCGCAGGTGAATGCGTCCCGCCAGGAGGGCAAGCTAATGGACGAGTGCGACCTCCTGATCGACATCATTCAGCAGAGGAGACAGATCATTGGTAGCAAAATCAAGGAGGGGAAGGTGAGGAGACATTTCCGCAGCTATTGATCAATAACCCACTGCTGTTACACCGCTATCAGTTCTGGTTTTTGGTCAGATGCAGTACTTTTCTCCCTCCCTGTCCTTTGGCCGGTTTATTTATGGACAGCGTAGGTCCTGCTGCATTCAGGAGAGTGACCTTTCTTGTATAGTAAACTTTTCATGACGCCTTTAATGAGACTTTCAGCAGGCACAGCAGGCTTTCAGTGTTTAGGATCCTAAAGTAACAACTTTGACTTAAATCATTTACATACAGCACCACAAAGCAGGATCAATAGGGTTTAAAATAGTCTCGGGTGATGGAAGGACTTAGTAAAGTGCACCAGATTTGAACAGAGATTACAATGTTCATGCCAAATTGCTGACAAACAGCCTGACCTCAATCTGTCTCTTAAAATCTCTGTACATAGTGACAGGGAGTGCAACTGCAGGGGGTTGGAGGGTGCTCTGAATTTAAGGACACACAACCAGACTATTCTGGAACAGATGAAATGGCTTTTCTTTGCACCGTAAAAATCACAATCTTCTCGTCAAGAAAATTAGTAATCGGAAGTTTGGTCAAATTGAAAGTTAAAAGAAATCAGGATGCATAATAAGATGCATGCAGAGGCAGCTGGTGGCATTCTGGAGGCGGCGGAAAAAGAGGGAAAAAAATTTGTTTTTATTATAGTAAGCATAGTTATTAATATGAACTCTTAAAAGCGAAAAGCTCAGATTCAACTGTAAAGCGATGCCTAATTTATATTTCTACAAATAAGCCAATTTTTGGCCATTGTTTTGCATATAGTTGTACAAATTACTTCCTTGTTTATTCTGGTTAATTTGTTCCAGACCCGAACCGTGATAAGTGAATTTCTGCAAAGTAGGACCATGAAGAACCTGTTTACGGCCTTTTAAACATGGTTATTAACATTATTAGAGCCCTCTAGACATAAAATAACACCCCTAGAGTCAACTTTCTACCTGTTTCACCCTATATAGTAGACATATTAACAGAAGCAGAGTTACACACATTACATTGGGAGAGTTCCTTACTGTTTTTTCCGGACAACGTACTTTTGATTGTATCATCAATGTAACATTACACTCAAACTCGGCTGCTCTCTGTGACATACAGCAGCTTTGTTAGCCTCCTTTTATGTGCCAACCTGCAAGTCTAAAGTCAGACCTCACAGTAACGAAGTGATGTGGTTTTACTTTCTGTGCTATGCAGGCGCAAAGGCTACGCAAGCTGGCCCAGCAAATCTCCAACTGCCAGCAGTGCATCGAAAGGTCCTCTGCCCTTATCACACAAGCTGACCAGACGCTGAAAGAGAATGACCACGCCCGCTTCCTGCAGACCGCCAAGAGCATCAACGATAGGTCAGGCAGTGGGCGCATGCACCGCACACCGCGGACTGACCCAGTTAGACACGGTTAATGCTGAGAACTGAGGAGAGCACAATGAGTCAATCTGAAAACGTGTGTACTTGATTTCCCCATGCAGGGATTACGTTTACTATTTAGCCTAATCTTTTTCCACTTGTCTGCTTAAGCTTCACTTAAGACTGTCAATTGATTTGGGTTCTAACACCTACGACGTCCTGAGGAGAAACCGCTTTTCAAAGAAAGCATCTGAGCTGCATATTTTAATGACCTTGGATTACTGAGGAATACTAACCCTTAACCTGACTGTACTTCTGAGCTACATCCTGTATTTGGTTTACTTTGTGTTTTAGGGTTTCCATGGCCACTGCATCAACCCAAGTGCTGATTCCAGAGATACACCTGACAGACACATTTGACAACTTTGCCCTGGACTTCTCCAGAGAGAAGAAACTGCTGGAGAATCTCGATTACCTCACTGGTAAACCTCAATTTTGCACAGACAGAAACTTAAATGCAAATTGCAACACTTTATTCAGCATTAAGCTGTCATTTCAGAAGGTTCAAAAGTCAATTTGGTGGAGCTATATTCCTGAAACCTCTGAAGAGGCTTTCAATTGTATTAAGATGAAGACCTTCTTTTGTGTTTTTATTTTAACTTTGTGTTCATTATCTTCAAGCCAAGAAGTCCCAAATTAATTCCCAACATTCACTTTGAGGATAACACAGGTGAAGGAGTTCAAGCGTCTCAAAGTCTTGTTTGCCAGTAAAGGCTGGAACATGAGATAGACAGGTGGATCGGGCCAGCATCTGCAGCAGTCGTGATTCTCTAAGACTGCAAGGGAAGCTCAGCTTCCCCTTAAATATCCCAACCCAAAAAAGTGGTGAAATATGTACTGCAGTGTGTACATATCATGACTAAATACGCACTAGAATACGTTTCTCTTTTGTTCGGTGACTTATTACACGTAAATGACTCGACTTCCTACTCTTTCATCCACCATGCTTTTTTTTAATACAGTCGAGCATATACTGACTTTGATTGGGAAGTATAGAGTGGGTTGCTCCGCTCCGCAAAACTTGACGGTCATTGGATAAATTCTGGGCTTTGTGCCGCCCATTGGATGCTTGGCGTCTCGGGGGTTCTATGGGGCAGTGGGTGGCCCGGATGCTCGGCTTCTGGATGATAATTGGCGGTTTGACAGTGAAATCTAGTCCGGATGCCTCCTTGACTCCCTGGTGAGGCGTTCCGGGCGTGCCCAGCCTGGAAGAGGCCCTCTGGAGGTGTTACCTTTCGTTGGAGCTAGAAAAGGTGGCCGGAGACTGGGAAGCTGGGTCTTCCTTACAGCAAGTCTGCAGCCCCGACTTGGATAAGCAAAAGGAAATGGATGAACACATTAATAAAGCTTCCGTGTTTGAATTTCACAGACACAGACAAGTTGTACAACACAACAACTCTCTCAATTTCCCAATCTCTATTGAATGATGTTTTAAAAAAAAATCCCCTTTCAATGAAATGTATGGTGTATACTGACAATCAATAACCCCTCTTAATAAATTGTCTCAACAAAGCATTATATTCAGGTGTTTGAGTGGACATGCTGTTTGAATGCAAAGGCTGCGGTGTAAACACAGTAAATGTTACCAGTCTTTTACGTAAAAGATTAGCTCTTGGCTGCTTTATGTCTGTTAAAGTAGCTCTTATTGTGGAGATGGTTGAAGACCTTGGGTCAAACATGAAGCAATCAGCGGCGTTTTCTGCTTCATTGTTTCCTATAAAAAAACGCTTCAAGTTAATTCATGCGACCACCAGGGTTGAAGCATGCTCCTTTACATAGGGCTGTTATTTTGGATCACCACCAATTCCAACACAGCTTTAACTTGTTCTTTTCTCATTTATGCAGCTCCATCTGCTCCCTGCATTAGGGAAGAGCTGTGCACGGCCTCCTACGACACCATCTCGGTCCACTGGACATCTGATGATGAATTCACTGTAGTGTCCTACGAGCTCCAGTATGCCATCTTCACTGGACAGTCCAACATTGCAAGTCAGTCCTGCGTGTGAGGAATATATTTGTGGAAGGATGAACATTGGCCTTGATTTTTCAGTGCAAATATAATTCTGTCATATGCACAAATTGGATATCCAGCCATTACTCACTAGCGTCATGGGCAAATGGATATAATGATTAATTCCTGCTAAACAAAATTAGAATGGTGTCACATTGATGGGTGATTATACAATTTTAATAATCATTTGTTTGTTATAATAACTTGCGGTTTTTGTCATTAAAAACACAAAAAGTATGAAAACAATTGATCAATCACAACACCTGTTGACACGAATTAAATCAGCACCCCAAAAATGTGTTTTATAAAGAATAAAAAACATTGTGAAATAATCTTATTGTCGATGCGGACGTCAACAGTTGCAAAACCATGCAGTAAACGAGGTAAATGGACTAGTTTGTTGTGCACAAAAACCGAGGCAAGGTTTTAGAAGAAAACTGAATCGTATGGTGCATGAAAACCGTAGTTTGCCTGTACCTGCTGTTATTTGTTGAAATATTTGAACAATCCATCCTCCCAGGTCTGTGCAATTCTTTAGAGAGCTGGATGATTGTGCCCAACATCAAGCAAAACCATTACACGGTACACGGCTTGCAGAGTGGTACCAAGTACATCTTTGTTGTCAAAGCGATTAACCAAGCTGGAAGTCGAAGCAGTGAACCCGGGACTCTGAAAACCAACAGTAAGTACCCGACTAAGGATAACACACATTAACACGTTGGATTGACCTTTACTGAAACCTGATTCACACAGAATATTGGATTCATTATTTCCATTTTCTCCACTTAGCTACAGATGGATTTATTTCTCTTGCCCTCGGCAAACATGAAATGAAATTAACTGAAAATAAATGAGCTGCACTATGAGGGATCTTGCCTGCTATAAATCTCAATGTGCCGCAGCGCTGGCGTTAATTTGTTTTTCTCCATTTGCACTTTTCCCTCTGCCAGGCCAGCCCTTCAAGTTGGACCCCAAATCGGCTCACAAGAAGTTAAAAATCTCTCACGACAACTTGACGGTGGAACGGGATGAGAGCACGTCTAAAAAAGGCCATAGTCAGGAGCGGTTCTCTAGCCAGAGCAGCTATGGCGTGGTAGGGAACGTCTACATTGACAGCGGAAGGCACTACTGGGAGGCACTGATTGGGGGCAGCACATGGTGAGTTTTTCAGAAGTTGGACCTCTGTACACGTTCACTGTCGATATTGCATTTAACAAACTGCAATATTTCATAAAGAAGCTGAGAAACACGACTGAATTTGATCTCGCCAGGAAGTACAAGAAGCATGCATCAACAATAAGTTCTGTCATTAATAATTAATTTGCCTTTTCTGAGTGTAAATCTCCAGTTGTAATCTATAAAATGTGTATTTAAATACACTAAAACATTCTTATTTATTTATTTCTATTGGAAAAAATGTGTTTGCATACGTCTTAATTTTTTTTAACGTTTCCGGCTTGTATGCGTGCAGATTTCTTTCACAAAGTAATATTGGCAACTACCGAGTTTTTTTCGGTTGTTTTGACAACACAGCATACCTTTACTCAACAACGTCTGTAGTCTTGTCTCCAGTTGACTAACATCCCTCGCCACACGCGTAGGTACGCCGTGGGAATTGCATACAAATCAGCGCCTAAGCACGAGTGGATAGGCAAGAACGCGTCATCTTGGGTGCTCTGCCGATGCAATAACTCCTGGGTGGTCCGCCACAACAGCAAGGAGCTGTCCATCGAGCCTTCACCACACCTGCGCCGAGTTGGCATTCTCTTGGACTACGACGCCGGCTACCTGACCTTTTATGATGCTGTGGGCTCGCAGCATCTGCACACCTTCCACGTCTCCTTTGCCCAGCCCGTGTGCCCTGTGTTCAACGTGTGGAACAAATGTTTGACAATCCTTTCGGGCCTCCCCATCCCTGACCACCTGGAGGGACTGGAGCCTCAAGAATAAAAGCAACCACATACTGAAATCAGCCATCATCCTGAGATGAACTTCTCCTTCCATATTTTTCTGTGATTTACTCAATTTACTCACCCAATGGTCTGCTTGTAAGATCCAACCTGTATTTTGTGTCCATGTAATATTCCTAACCCAAGAGGATGGACAGTTTTTGGTATAGAAATTCACATTAAGAGTTATAAACAGTGCATTTTTACAACAGGACAAAAGAGAGCGCGCACGTTATTTGTTGACAGCATCATTGCACTCTGAACATGCTACATGTACTGTATAGTTTGGAAACTGGTTAAATTTGAGAAGTATGTTAGCACAATTAATGTGGCTGTAAGTACTGTCATTATTTTGGCACTTAAGTTGACTAGAGGTGTTGATTTTCTATTACTGCCATTTCGAGCAGGTTGTCATTCTTACGTGATGCTTCAACTGGTATATGCTTGTGTTAGAGTGGGAATTACACAATTGCAACCTATAATGTCGTTTGCTAAGATCAAATGTGTAATGTATATTCTAGAAACTAAACCGTTCCTTTTTTGACTCCCTTGGGCTGGAATAGAACACAACGTCACGGCTTCACACTTCCTCTGCAGTTCCTGCCAACTTGCATTTGGGGGAGCTTCCAACCACAAAAACTCGGCCCCATACCAAACAAAGTGGGAGTCGTGTGAATTGGACGATAAAAAAGGAACTGTAGCTCATGCGCATTTTGCTATTTAATTAACGGTTAACTCTGAAGGAAACAGTTGTAAAAGAAGGTGTAGCTTCTCAATGTAAGAATGGTTTGCTTGTATTTTTTGATGTCATTTTGTTGTCAAACCTGGTACATTTTTAAAAAGGGGTGTATTTTCTGTGTTTCCATGGGAAGACATTATCTCTGTGCTCTAGCTGACTCATATAAATTGCTCCATCTCCTGTTTCCACCTGAGCTCTATGACCATGTCTTGATGACATTGATGGGGAAAAATGCGGTAGCGAGTGTGCTCCCACTTGTCTGATAAATATATTTTTAAAAAAAGGATACAAATAAATATTCATTTGCACATCCATTGTGGCTGTTTCTTTCCCGAGCAAGCTTGGTTTTGACTCCACTTGTTAGAGAGATTGACTAGTTCTAATTTGGTGTTCCTCAAAACCTTCCCTACAAGTAAAGTCACATTTATGTGCTGTTGCATTCCATCCTAAAATGTTCTGGTGACCTTTTAACTCATTTACACAGAAAAGTGTGGTTTATTCTCATGGGTAAGGGATCAGAGGTTGTATTAACCTTAATCAAGGACATTATTTGTTGAACATGTACACTGGTTTTCTGACGCTTTGCACACATGCGGTGACACACAGCTGTATTAGCATTTTAAAATACAGCTCACAGCAGCATCCACCGGCCTTGTCTGACCTCAAGGACACCTTGAGTGGACGTTTGTGCAAGGCATAATGTTGCAGCCCACCGGATTCCCCATCTCCTGTGGATCTTGGAACTTGGAAACATTTACCTTCCATTGCCAGAGCACCTCTTTGCCCTTCACACCAACGCTGGTCCAATCCACACACACAGCTGTACTATGGCTATAAAACTACATGTTATGGTTGCTGTCAACTTTTGTCTTCTTAGAGTCTGTTTTTCTCCTAGGAGCTCCAAACAACTGCACTATATTGGAAATCATCCAGTACATGAATTCCACCAATGCCCAGCAGATGTCACTGTGGTCCCAACACAGTACGTGTACAAGCTGCATAGCCGACTGAATTACTGGCGAATGAAATATATCTGCAAAACTACTACATGTACAAAAGTAACGGCATATGTGGCCATCACATCAGCTGAAAGCAGAACATTTGTCCAACATACCATATCTCAGCAAGGTTTCATATAGAAAATAAATCCCAGGGCAGACAAACAAACATTCACACTCACATTCATACCTATGGACAATTTAGAGTCGCCAATTAACCTAACATGCATGTTTTTGGAATGTGGGAGGAAACCGGAGTACCCGGAGAACATGCAAACTCCACACAGAGATGCCCAACGGAGATTTGAACCCTGAACCTCCTGACTGTGAAGCTGACATGCTACCCACTCAGAAACCGTGCGGCCCACGTTTGTTCATATAGTCTATTTATGTCAAAACAAGCATCGCCTACTGATTGTTTTGTTGGTTGAAAGGCTCACTTGTGTTGCTCAAAAAAAGGCTCACTTGGGGATTCTAAAGGTGCAACATCTATCCGGAGCAAATCAATGCATTCTGCTTGCAGGCTCTATTATGCTGTCAAGCTTTAAACAGGCAATAGTGGGGTTGTCGACTTTGTTAACCTGCAATTAGTCTTCAGACCGTTGGTACTAATTGCAGGTTAGATGCAGGTAAGACTGTTCCATTGTTGTCTCTTGCACCTTGTTCTGAAAGAAAGAGCTTGACATTGTGGGCTTTTTCAAAATTTAATGTGGCAGGGATCAGGGCTTTGCGCAAACAGTTGATATTGAACACAGAACAGCGATTCAGCTGCACCTTTTTGCCCATTGCCCAACAGGGTCCAAATGTTTGGGCAACATAAATTCTGTCTGGCGGAAATGGGGAGGTTAGCGTGTGACTTGACCAATTACAAAACCAGCTGAGGGATTTTGGTTAAGTATGTCGCTGCATTTGCAAACACACACAAAAGTTGTGATGTTTTTGAATGACTCTGGTGAACAACTTCCAGTGCATTCTCACTGGAAAAAGGGCATTCTCTAAGGGGTGCCACAGGGATGAGCTTTATGGGGGAAGCGATTCCTGTTTGTGCTCAGCCCACAGCTCCCTCCCATTTTGCTCCCATGATGAAGAAATGAGAAATGATGGGAGATTATCATCACTAATCAACATCTCTATCAACGTAAACAAGGAAGTGAGAGCACAGGGCATCATAATCCCTTGGTGTTCTTAAGCGCAGCTCAAGAGAAAGATATATTACCTTATCAGCTCGGAGAAAGAGATGCCACCGGCCTACTTTTTGGTCTGTTTTCCTTTTACTCGTTTGTAAAGAAATTCATGTCAAGGGCAAGAAGGTGTGTAAGTGGCTGTCTTGCGATCTGAGAGGGTTGGAACTCTCCCTTTTACTTTGGGCCTTGACCGCTGGCTGAAATGGGCCTCAGGCAGCACTTTGGACACCCCTATTGCAGAACCTTTGACCACCGCTCAGATTTTGTTGGATATTCAAAACTTTTCACACTTTGGTATTGGTCAGTTTCTATACAGTTGAGGAAGATCAGCTTGAACTATGACCAGTACAGTCATCCCTCGTTTATCGCAGTTAACTGGTTCCAGTCCTAGTTAGGTGCATAAAAAACCTGTTTCTAAATATGTTTTTTTAGCATTATTAGATATGAAATAACAGTCCTATTAAAAAAGTTCCAAGGCCGCACGGTGTGGATGAGCGTGTATCACATTGGCCTCACAGTCAGGAGGTTCAGGGTTTGAATCTCCGTTGGGCATCTCTGTGTGGAGTTTGCATGTTCTCCCTGTGCGTGCGTGGGTTTTCTCTGGGTACTCCGGTTTCCCCCCTATTCCAAAACATGCATGTTAGGTTAATTGGCGACTCTAAATTGTCCATTAGTGTGAGTGTGAATGTTTGTTTGTCAATATGTGCTCTGTGATTTACCGGCGACTAGTCCAGGGTGTACCCCGTCTCCTGCCCGAAGTCAGCTGGGATAGGCTCCAGCATACCCGTGACCCTAATGAGGATAAGCGGTATAGAAAATGAGTAAATGAATGAAAAGTTCCAGGAAATTTCCAGGAATTGTCATAAATGGGATTTAAAAGACCTGACTACATTTTGGGGGGAATCCTGATCACCTTCTGGATCCAGGGATTTTTTAACATTACAGGATGGAACCTTTTTCAACATATGTGCATGTAACTCCACAAAAAAATGGTCGCAGCACTACGAAAAACGTAATGGTCCAAAAGGTTCTACAAAATATGAAAGACTGATCCAAAACACGTAGGATTATTATTTGCAACTTTGGAGGTCTAAGCTTTTCTAATGCTTTTGTACTTTTTTCATGAATTTACCCGAAAAGCGAGGAGTAGTTTCAATGTTGCATGTGTAATGTGTAAACCTACCAAAATGTCCAGGTTTATTATACTCAATATGCCCTTTGACTTGACACTACACAGCTCTCCGTTTTGTTGCATTTTCTTGGTTTCAGTTTCAAGTTCAGTTTGTACAGTACAGATAAATAAAGAGGCACAAATTGAGAGTAAAAAACAAAAACAACTCCAACCAAAACACCAAACAAAAGAGCAAAAGGCCAAAAGGAAAAACACAAAGACTAGTAGCTTGGATTGGCAGTCTGGCATGTGAGTGCAGTGAAGACAGGACTTAAGCGCCTGATTGGGAACCCAAAACACGCAAGTGTGCAGCAGGTAGCAGCGGGTGGCTCGGCAACCGGAACTGCAATTGTGCAGAGCATAAACAAAGCGAATGGCAGCACAGCCAAGCAAACAGAAATCAAGACAGGTTAGAATTGTCAGGGAAAATCTAGAACGGCCATCATCAACTTGCCGGGGAGCGGCGCCGACGACAAAGGTCGCTGCCGCTCCCACAGACGACGAGAAACTCCTATTGTGATTCATAGCAGGACATCTCAGACAATGGTAGTTACTGCCAAATGCAATTTTTAATCTCACCGGTTAAAGAGTACAGTGTAGAGGTCAGTCATTGGATTTTTATTTTTTTGCAATAATAGCACAGACACTAAGGGTGAGCTGAAAGTTACGGATGGAGCTCTATCTCTCCAGGGACAGTTATTGATTTGATAGTAAAATACGTCCTCTCACAAGTACTTTCTCGATAATTGAGCGGACTTAAATAAATGCTGCAAGCTGAGATGGGCGGGTGAATGACTAACGGGAAATTCTAGCGGCGGTTGTCCGAGAGTTCATGTGTTGTAATCCAAACCATCCCTCATTCTGTGCTTCTTGGCTCATTGTTGCAGTTATCGTCAGGCGACGGCGAGAAAAGGAGGGCGCAAACGCTTTTAACTGCTGCCTAAAGACACTTGAAGAAAACATTAGCCGACCCGAGACATCGTTCAATCAATCCAATGCCACGGCTCTGACACCATGTGGTCTTTAAATGGCCAGAAATCCTCAGCCTCGTGAACACTTTTGCCGTGAATTACAGGGCAGCGGAGACCTTGGAATGCTCCATTATGACAATGAATCTTTCATTATTGTGCTCTTTTGTACAGTTAGATTTCACTGCCACTGTATGGATTCCAACATAAATCACCGTTATCGGTTTGCAGGCTCTGCATGACAAGTTTCACAATGTAATAATGTGTTCTAAACTTTACTAGGAAATCGATGTGGCTGCGGCCGTTCGGCAGGAAGCGGATGTCAAATTACATTTTGATCCACCGCACCTAAACTATCTTTTATTTACAATTCATACTCTTGTCAGCAGTAAAGTCTGCAGCTAGACAAGCGTGTAAATGCTTCTTCAAACTTCAGAGCATTACGAGGGATGGGGACGGCTATCTCTTTCACTATCATTATCAAGCATGTATAAAGAAAATGCTCTCTGGGGAAGACGTGACTTGTGCATTGTAGGATAGTCAATCAGGGGTGTCCAAACTTTTTCCACTCAGGGCCAAGTACTAAAATATGATGGAAGGGCCACTTTGATAATGTGTGAAGTAAAAATAGTATGAAGTTATATATTTCAAGACAAAACTGCATATCAGCTTTGTGATAAAGATGAAAAAAGCATTTAAGTATGACTGTTGCTCTTTTTTTCTTCAAATTTTTGCTGTTTTTTCTACATTTCCATATTTTTAAATTTTCTGCTCACATAATCTTTGGACATTTTCTTCTTGTAATAACAATGTTTTGACTTTATTTTCATCTTATAACTTTTTCCAGGAATTAAAACTTTAAACAATAATAAAAATTTTAAAAATAATTTTTTACTATTTCAACTCTATGCAACTAAAATGGCATTTTGCCCCTAAAATTACACATTTATTGTCAAAACATTTCAACTTTTCTTGTTAGAACAACGTATATTTTTTAATATTTAATTTTTGTAATGTAGTTTCCTTTATTTTTTTTGTTTTATTTTTGTAAAACTACAACTGTTTTTTTTCTAATTTTTCATTTTTTTCTTAAACACTTTCTTTTGATTACTTAGAGATTTTCCCCCCACACTAACTTGATTTTATTCCCATAATAAAATTTTCACCAACCGATTTTCCCCCAAATTTCTCCATCATGTTACCCCTTTAAAATCACACTTTTTGGTAATATTTGAACTCTGTGCTACTATTTTCCTCATTTTCCAACGTTGTTCTTGTAAAACCCCTTTTCTTACTATTACTGCTTTTCAACTTACTAGACCATGTTGTAAAATTAGTTGATTTTCCATTTTTTTTCGTTTTTTTAAATGTTCTTGCCAAATAATATTTTGTAAAAAAAAAAAAATGGCACCCAGGTTGGACACACCCTGCATTAAATCAAACTGATGTGGCCAGCACAAGTTATGTAAAAAGAAATAGTAATGTTGTCAAGGAGGAGCAATGTTAGCATGGTGAATACAAATAAGCTGCGTTTGGAACCAAGGGGTCTAAACAGACTACAGTGTCTGAATCAATTCATTTTCTTGATGAACACTACAGTATTCAAAGCTCAGAAAAAAAACGTGTTACTGCAGTTTGCAGGGTTGGCCACCGGAGGGCACTATACACATTTGAATCGAGCGTTTGCAGTTAACAGTTTCTTCTTAGCCAGGCCTTATCAGCACCTGATAGAAGCTGAAATGGTCCACATGTGAACATGAGAGTATCTGTCATAGCACTGGGCTCCAGCAGCTCCCAATTCCCACTCTTCTCTCCACTGAGAGCTGGAAGCGGTTACATGAAATTCGACCAACAATGGTCGCAAAAGACAATGCAAAACAAGATGCCTTGGACGGTTTCCCTGTGTCTGGCATGCAACAGCTTGCCGGGCCTCCTCCACCCCTTTCCTTCTTGATCTAGTAGAGGACGCCCCCCAAAGTGTGGATTTTTTGCCATTCCACCTCGTCAATAGCTTCAGTTGTTCTTAAGCTGCCTTTGGCTTGCAGCAACAACTGCCTGAGGGCACAGTTTAAGTCCAACATTCATTTCATTTCTCTTGTCAAGTATTAGGTCGGACAGCCGTAAATAGACCGACTACACCTTGACAGGTAATGTTCCCGCCGCTGTGGTTTGTCTTCATGTATATATGCAAGGGTATTTGTGTGCGTGTAGTAGCCACCCATCAGGTGATGCACTTCTAAAATAGTACCGAGCAAGATTGAAGAATCCTAGTAGCAAAATTTCCCACCTATTCTGAGGAGGAAACGTGTGCTGACAGGACCTAAGTGAGAGATGCATTTAAACGCAAACTAAAACCACTGAAACCAAGTTGTTGTTTTACCGTGTTTCCTTTGTTTTCAGCACAACGGCGGCCGACATTACGCAAACGTCATCAAATCCGCAGCTTGAAGGCATTAACTGATTTCCGCTCTGCTTGCAATTAGTGCACTTGTCCTTGCCAACAACTTAAGGAAACGCGTGATGGAAATGTTCTTTCAATAAAAAAAAAACAGACAAAACACCCACACTTGTCTTTAAATAGCAACACTCCACCGTTGGGACAACATTCCAGCCGTCAAGGGCCTTTTCTGCTTGTCACATGCAAACACGTTTACTTTGATGCAAACCTTACAACTTTAAATGAGACATTTTGATTTATCTCCGAGTTGGACACGCTTGGCGGTTCATACTCAGTAAGATCTCAGCTGTCAGTCAAACCACAGCTACACCGGCAGCGTGAGTTGTTTTTTGTTACATACAGGTTGCTCATTAAGAGGATAACAAATTGTATTTACTCATTAACTGGTGGTCTTACATTTTTATTGGTATATGAGCTGCATGCGCCCTATCCTGCTCCAGGAAAGGTTCTGATTCTTTGCCCTATAAGTCGGATCACCCGCTGTTGAGTTAGGATATATAATCTTGGCACCGTGACGTGCGGTGAGGTTCATGGCTGGTGAGGTACGGACTCCTTTAGACATTTTTGTAAAGTTTGTTTCTTTGTTTAGGTCTGTTTCTGTTTGTGTTATGTATGAGTAAAATAACACTAACAATAAAGGATGTGTTAGAATAAGAATTAAGACAAATGCTATTATAAGTGGTTTATACCAGGCTCAAAATTAGAAATATTTACAGACTGGGTGGGAAAATGTCGGTCGTAGGTGATAAAAAACTATTCGTCTGCAGAGTTCACAACATTCATTTGATAAATCCAAATAAGCACACAGCAACCGGTGAATTTATCATTTTACAAACAGCACAGAGACTGTAAATATTAGCGGCTTAATGATATGCGACGTAGCTGATCATCTGCCCGTCTTCACATTGTACAACTATGATTATAATAATCATAAAACACCCCAAAACATGTATTTACAAGCTGAGGAAGCCATATCGGATTTATTACAACAAGATTGGGATACTATATACAGTACAGTACATAGAGAAGGGTGTAGATTGCGCCTTTTTATGTGACAAAAAATACTCTATATAAACAATGCATTAATTGAAGAACCGAAGAATCGGAACATAGAATTGAATTGTATAAAAATCTAGTAATAAATCATATTACACCAATCTATGAAATAATAATAAAAATAGTACCAAAAGGGTTTGGGGAATACTCACACACAATGTTTCTCTCCGGAGTCAGAAATAATAAACATTGTTAATAAATGTAAAAAAAAAACATCCACTGTCTGCTTTGATACAGATATCATGTTAGTTAAAAGAGTAATAAAAAGTATCTCCAAACCCTTAACGTACATGTGCAACTTCTCATTCCGAACTGGGACATTTCCAAATACAATGAAAATTGCAAAAATAATACCACGGTACAAACATGGGAACAAACATATCTTTACGAACTATAGACCCGTCTCGCTACTACCTCCGTTTTTTAACATTTTAGAAAAACTTTTGAATAAAAGATAATAATCCTTTATTGTTAAAAATAATATAACTAATGAGAGTTAGTATGGTCTCAGGTCAGGAAGTCCTACATCAGTGGCAATACTTGAAGCATCACAAACCATTTAGACAGTAAGAAATATGCAGTTGGGATATTTATTGATTTAAAAAAAGCCTTTGAAACCATCGATCATTTAATATTAACCAAAAAACTTGAAAGATACGGTATTAGGGGGTGACTTTGAACTGGATGCATAGCTACTTATTAGGGAGATTACAAATCCCAGTGTTTGGCCATTGCTTAAGGGGTCCCTCAGGGATCTGTATTAGGCCCCAAGCGGTTCAATCAATATATAAATTTCATATTTAATGTGTCAAACTTATTAGATTTATCTCATTTGCAGATGATACTATCCATACATCCATTTTCTATCCCGCTTATCCTCATTAGGGTTGCGGGTACACTGGAGCCTATCCCAGCTGATTTCGAGCGGGAGGCGTGGTACACCCTGGACTGGTCACCAGTCAATCACAGGGCAGACACATAACCAATCACACTCACATTCATACCTCTGGACAATTTAGAGTCACCAAATAACCTAACCTTTTTGGAATGTGGGAGGAAACCGGAGTACCTGGGAGTACCTTCCCATGCACGCATGGGCAGAACATGCAAACTCCACACAGAGATGCCCAACGAAGACTTAAACCCAGATCTCCTTACTGTGAGGCCAACATGCTACCCACTCAGTCACCGCGCAGCCCGCAGTCTAATTTGTTCAAGTTTTTTGATTTAGTGGATTTTTATACTGCACATCTGTTATATAAAGCCAATAATCATATCGCTTCTACTAACATTCTAAAGCACTTTATGCAGAGAGAACGGGGTTATAGACTGAGAGAATGTGGTAACTTCAAAATCCAAGCAGTGAGAACCACCAGGAAAAGTGTGTGTGTGTGTGGGGGGGGCAAGAGTCTCAGTAAGGAAGTTCAGACTTCCCGGTCTCTGGCGACCTCTTCCAGCTCCATCGGGAGGACACCAAGGCGTTCCAAGGCCAGCTGTGAGACATAGTCCCTCCAGCGTGTTCCAGGTCTTCCCCGGGGCCTTCTCCCGGCTGGGTATGCCCGAAACACCTCACCAGGGAGGCGCCCGGGAGGCATCCGGACGAGATGCCCGAGCCACCTCAACTGGGTCCTTTCGATGTGAAGGAGCAGCGGCTCTACTCTGAGCTCCTCCCGGATGGCCGAGCTCCTCACCCTATCTCGTAGGGTGAGTCCAGCCACCCTACGGAGGACACTCATTTCCGCCGCTTGTATCCGCGATCTCGTTCTTTCGGTCATGACCCATAACTCATGACCATAGGTGAGGGTGGGAACGTAGATCGATCGGTAAACAGAGAGCTTTGCCTTCCGGCTCAGCTCTCTCTTCTCCACGACGGTCCGGTACAGCGACCGCATTACTGCAGATGCTGCACCGATCCCTCTGTCGACCTCGATTATAAGAATAGATAAAGAATATCATACCTCATATCACACATGCGTGGTACATACTGTACATATACTGTATTGCTTATATATGATCTTCTCCTATTGGAAGCATCATTTACTTGCTTGATTATGGCCATTACCTTTATTCTTATCTCTCCGAAATCTTGTCTTTTTAAGGCACAGTATATGAGTACTTGGTGTGTCATCTGGACGGAAAGTAGATAAGGAGACTTGGGGGTGGAATGAGGAGGTGCAGGAGTGTATACAGAGTAAGAGGTTAGCTAAGAAGAAGTGGGACACTGAGAGGACTGACAAGAGTAGACAGAAGTACAGAGAGATGCAGCGTAAGGTGAAAGTAAAGGTGGCAAAAGCCAAACAAGGGGCTTATGATGACTTGCATGCTAGGCTGGACAGCAAGGAGGGAAGAATCATCTCTACAGGTTGGCAAGGCAGAGAAACAGAGTTGGGAAGGTGCAGCAGGTTAGGGTGATGAAGGATAGGGATGGAAGGGTATTGACAGGTGCCAGTAGTGTCATGGGAAGATGGAAAGAGTACTTTGAAGAGTTGATGAATGAGGAAAATGAAAGAGAACAAAGAGTAGAAGAAGTGACTGTTGTGGACCAGGAAGTAGCAAAGATTAGTAAGGAAGAAGTGAGGAGGGCATTGAAGAGGATGAAGAATGGAAAGGCACTCGGTCCTGATGATATACCTGAGGAGGTATGGAAGTGTCTAGGAGAGGTGGCAATAGAGTTCCTGACCGGGTTGTTTAACAAGATCTTAGATCATGAGAAGATGCCTGAAGAATGGAGGAGAAGTGTGCTGGTGCCCATTTTTAAGAACAAGGGAGATCTGCAGAGTTGTGGCAACTACAGAGGAATAAAGCTGATGAGCCCTACAATGAATTTATGGGAAAGAGTAGTTGAAGCTAGACTAAGGGCAAACGTGAGCATTTGTTAGCAGCAATACCGTTTTATGCCAAAAAAAGAGTACAACAGATGCAGTATTTGCTTTGAGGATGTTGATGGAGAAGTACAGGGAAGGTCAGAGGGAGCTGCATTGTGTTTTTGTAGATCTGGAGAAAGCTTATGACAGGGTGCCCAGAGAGGAACTGTGGTATTGTATGAGGAAGTCTAGAGTGGCAGAGAAGTATGTTAGAGCGGTGCAGGACATGTACGAGGATTGTAAGACAGTAGTGAGGTGTGCTGCAGGTGTGACAGAGGAGTTCCGAGTGAAGGTAGAACTACATCAGGGATCAGCTCTGAGCCCCTTCTTGTTTGCTATGGTGATGGACAGGCTGACGGACGAGGTTAGACAGGAATCTCCATGGATGATGTTTGCAGATGACATTGTGATATGTAGTGAGAGCAGGGAACAGGTGGAGGAGAAGCTTGAGGGGTGGAGGTTTGCCCTGGAAAGGAGAGGAATGAAGGTCAGCCGCAGCAAGACGGAGTACATGTGTGTAAATGAGAGGGACCCAAGTGGAAGAGTGAGGTTACAGGGGGAAGAGATAAAGAAGGGGGAGGATTTTAAGTACTTAGGGTCACCAGTCCAGAGCAATGGAGAGTGTGGAAAAGAGGTGAAGAAGCGTGTGCAGGCAGGATGGAATGGGTGGAGTGTGTTATGTGTCGGGTGTGATGTGTGATAGAAGAGCTTCAGCTAAAAGGAAAGGAAAGGAGTACAAAACTGTGGTGAGACCAGCGATGTTGTTTGGTTTAGAGACTGTGCCGCTGAGGAAAAGACAGGAGGCAGAGCTGGAGGTAGCAGAGATGAAGATGCTGAGGTTCTCTTTGGGTGTGACCAGGATGGACAGGATCAGGGATGAGGACATCAGAAGTACAGCACATGTTAGAGGTTTTGGAGAAAAAGTCAGAGAGGCCAGACTGAGATGGTTCAGATATGTCCAGAGGAGAGATAGTGAATATATTGGTAGAAGGATGCTGAGTTTTGAATTTCCAGGCAGGAGGCCTAGAGGAAGAGCAAAGAGGAGGTTTATGGATGTAGTGAAAGAGGACATGAAGGTAGTTGGCGCAAGAAAAGAGGATACAGAAGACAGAGTTAGATGGAGGCAATTGATTCGCTGTGGCGACCCCTGAAGGGATAAGCCGAAAAGAAAAGAAGATATGAGACCTGGCCAGGAGCGGTGGTGTTGCAAGATCTTAGTCCCTCTCTGGCAACAGTTCCACAAAGTTCTTGGCCTCTCTTAATGCGGGACATGTGCTATCCAAACTAATTATTATTACCATCAACAGTGATTATGATGATATCTTTTAATCAAATTTCTGTTGTATGCATAAAGAAATAGAGTATATATATTTGCTGAATAGTAAATCCAAGAATTGCCTATAATATATGATTGATATGTGGATATATGAATAAGGATATAATCATGAGTAATGTCACAAGCTGTACAAAGTATAACACTATAATAACAATGCAATATTGTACACATGTTGGTAGGTGTAATATCTTGTTCATGCATTGTTGCATATTGTGTTACTATAACAGGCTTTAGTGTTACAAATAGGGGTGGGAGTAAATACATTTGTCTTCTTCCCACTCCTTTTCGAGCCAAATTATTTTCTTCTTAGTTCAATGGACAAATATTTGTTAATCTACTTTTTTATTTTTCGTCATAACTCTGCCTCTGTCTCGTCTGCACATTATTATTTTTCAGGTTGAATTTTCGGTTTGATAGGTTGCATGATAAAAAGAGACTACGACTGCTGAAGTCTGAGGTCCGGACCCACACTTAACAATTAGGTGCTTTGTGCATTAGTGTGCTCATCATGAAGAACAATTACATGGTGGTAAAAATGTAAATAGCAGTAGAAACAATCCATTGCAAAATATCGGTCATCAATCTCCAAGGTTTGTGTTGTGTTTTGTAATTTTTTTGGTGTCAAGACAAGTTATATGGTTAGGTAAGTGTAAGGGATGCCAGCTGGTGGGGCTGTAAGAAAACTATGTTGGTTAATGTCACGCCGATGTTTTTAGAGCTGCGTTGACAGTTGACAGCTTGGGGTTTTATCTTGTTGTCTATACCGCTACTCAACTTAACTCCCATTGTGTGTGGATTTGTGGCCTGGGTGCAGGACTGAACTGCTTTCCCTAATTAGCAGAGCAGGTTTCCCCAATCACCATATTTTGCCAAGCATGCTATTGAAATCAATTTAACCATGCATGATTCAATGCCAATAATTCCCTTAGAATACCTTGGTGTTGCCATCATTTATGTGACTCAAAACCGATGCTCTGATCAGTGGCACTCGCTCACGATACTGCTAATGTAAAAATCCCATTTGAGAGTCCTCAGTGGAAACAACAGTAAGTTTGTTCTTTAGTTTATCGCTTAACTACAAAAACATCACATAGACATTCAGAGCCATGTGTGTTGCACAGCGTGTTGCATCAGAGTCTACTTATTAGTGATATTTAGCTCTGCCATCTTCCGAGTCCGCTCTTCTTCTGCATGGCTTTCCACTACCCAAGGTACCACAGAAAAACTCAATGACACCCCGTGGCGCCATTCCACATTAATGCCCGGCTTTTTCTTGCGGGGCAACAGTTATGTAAACTTAATTGCACATTGAGTGCATTACGGTAATTAGCCAGGCATGTGTACCTCGTGGGTCTGACTTGGCCCACGGGTCGCCCTTTGGGGTTTACTAAGTGGAGGGATGGGAAATAATGAAACAGACCGCTTCATTTGGAGAGGTGGGGGTCACACCAATTACACCACTGATGAAAATATTAAAGTGAATATGAGAAGTGTAATTGAAGTCATAGATTATGACATTTGATTGAAAGATAATGCAATAAGGTTTTTTCCTGCTCAACCATGACTGCTCTGAAGTGTGTCAGTGTGCTGCTGAGCTTGCTGTAAGGAAAAAAAAACCATTAACATGAGTGCTGTCAAAAGTAGAGCGTTAATGTGGTACCTGATTTATTTCATTAATTACATTTTTTTTAAAGTATATAACCTTGTGAATCCATCTCTCTCTGTTGTGACACTCTTGTAACTTTATTCTCACCTGAACACTAGAGCAGTGCAAATCCAACACCATAAATGTATCTCACCACACGTTTCTAGTCAGAACCATACTCCCTCGTTGTCACTTGACTTAGTGAGGTGCATTCAGGGACACTCCCAACATCACAGCAGTTACGAAGTTTTTGTGTGTGATGATTTTAACAACGCCTTTATTGTGTGTGTGTGTTTAGTCTGAATAAAAAGAAACACAAAGAAACCCACTAAGTGGATATTCTTATCTCTCACTGGCATAACGCTTACTTAGAAAGTACAATTTGCTGCATTTAGTAGGCTCGGAATTCATAGAAAATACAAGTGACGCTCAAACAGGGCATTCAATTAAAAAAATATGTGGTGTCTTTGAACATAACCACTTGTGGCTGAAAACAACACTTCAAAAAAATATTAAAGAGAAGGATGTTTTAGATTTTCAAATAAGTGTGGAATCTGTAGGCATTGTTTAAATTTTAAATTCATTAGAAGATCTTCTTTTCCTTGCGGCTTATCCCGTCAGGGGTCGCCACAGCGAATCAATTGCCTCCATCTAACCCTGTCTTCTGCATCCTCTACTCTTGCACCAACTACCATCATCTCCTCTTTTACTACATCCATAAACCTCCTTTTTGGTCTTCCTCTAGGCCTCCTGCATGGCAATTCAAAACTCAGCATCCTTCTACCAATATATTCACTCTCTCTCCTCTGGACATGTCCGAACCATCTCAGTCTGGCCTCTCTGACTTTATCTCCAAAACCTCTAACATGTGCTGTCCCTCTGATGTGCTCATTCCTGATCCTGTCCATCCTGGTCACACCCAAAGAAAACCTCAGCATCTTCATCTCTGCTACTTCCAGCTCTTCCTCCTGTCTTTTCCTCAGTGGCACTGTCTCTAAACCAAACGACATTGCTGGTCTCACCACAGCTTTGAACACCTTTCCTTTCATTTTAGCTGAAACTTTTCTATCAACCTGACACTTTTCCCACTCATTCCAGCCTGCCTGCACACACTTCTTCCCCTCTTTTCTACACTCTCTATTGCTCTGGACCCTAAGGAGCTGTTAATATGTACAAAAATACACTGTCATTTATATTTTTGTTCAGAAAATACAGTAAACTGGGCATATTTCACAACGTTGCAAATGGTAATTAGTTAGTTTGACAACTGATTGATTAAAATTTGTAATCGTTGGACAGTCCAAATAAAAAGAAATAAAGTATGTATTTTGCTGTTAGATATTATTACACCTAAAGATTCAGTCTTAACTTTTTAGTTTTAAAGCTTCTCATTGAAAATACAAACACACCCCACACTCACAGCACAATCAGAGTTGTGCAACATGGAAAGCTTGGCTTTCACGTTCACTTTCTTGAGGGGCGTGGCTACAGCTACATAGTCTGTGTACTTTCATTCTGTGCTTTTCTCATTGCCTCTATGAGCCCATCTCTGGAACTAAATAAATTGTTTTTATTTTTTAATACAATTGGAATAATTGTGTCATCATTGGCTACTTTTCCACTAGCAATGCCATCCAAAGAACCGGGAAGAAAAGCTAAAGAAAAAGATACAGCTTTCACAAAACCTATTATCATTTGACAATGTGCCAAAACTAAAAAAAGTTTCCTCCAAATAATATACAGTGGTGTGAAAAACTATTTTCCCCCTTCCTGACTTTTTGTCACACTAAAATATTACTGCTCATAAAAAATAGTTAACTATTAGTCAAAGATAACATAATAGAACACAAAATGATGACTGCCAAGACTTTTGGGAAAAGATCTTGTGGACTGACGAGACAAAAGTTGAACTTTTTTGGAAAGTGCGTGTCCCGTTCCATCTGGCGTAAAAGTAACACAGCATTTCATAAAAAGAACAGTAAATTATGGTGGTGGTAGTGTGATGGTCTGGGCTTGTTTTGCTGCTTCAGGACCTGGAAGGCTGGCTGTGATAGATGGAAGCATGAATTCTACTGTCTAGCAAAAAATCCTGAAGGAGAATGTCCGGCCATCTGTTGGTCAACTCAAGCTAAAGCCATCTTGGGTGCTGCAGCAGGACAATGACCCAAAACACACCAGCAAATCCACCTCTGAATGGCTGAAGAAAAACAAAATGAAGACTTTGGAGTGGGCTAGTCAAAGTCCTGACCTGAATCCCATGGAGATGCTGTGGCATGACCTTAAGAAGGCGCTTCATGCTAGAAAAGCCTCAAATAAAGCTGAATGACAACAATTCTGCAAAGATGAGTGGGCCAAAATTCCTGTAAAAGACTTGTTGCAAGTTATGGCAAACGTTTGATTGCAGTTATTGCTGCTAAGGGTGCCCAAGCAGTTATTAGGTGCAGGGGCAATTACTTTTTCACACAGGGCTGTGTGGGTTTGGATTTTTTTCTCCCTAAATAATAAAAACATTCATTTCAAAACTGCATTTTGTGTTTACTTGTGTTATCTTTGACTAATGTTAAAATGTGTTTGATGATCAGAAACATTTTGTGTGCAAAAGAATAAAAAGTCAGGAAGGGGGCAAATAGTTTTCACACCACTGTATAAAAAAGAATTATCTATCCATTATGCAACCCAATGTAATTTATCTACCAGTTTTTCACTGGGAAACTAAAGTGTCATCCTATCCACAGAGAAGTCACACGACGAAGTAGGCCACGGAAGTAATGAACAGTGAAGTCACATTTACATCCAGCAAGTGGTATGTGTCTTGAGGCAGAATTAACGCCCTTACATGTTAAGCTCGGTTTAGTAACAGATGCAGCAGATGCATGAATTGCTGCTTAGGGCATGCAATGCCGAGCCTTGTGTAGATCTTTTTAGTTAAAAACTGTGATTTTTAGGGGTGTCTGAGGAAGACAAGAGAACAAAAAAACTAATTGCTTGCTGGTTATGCCTCCAGGATAACTGCTATAGTAATTCTTTGAGTGCACCATCATATTAGTCTTAATTAAATCATTTTCATCATTCATAAATTTTTGTCAAGATGCACAGAAATTATTGGGCACTTCTGGTTCCTCTCCTCAAAAGAAGATGAGCTGAAGTGTCTGGTAATTGATTTGAAGACAATTATCCTTCTAAACTTGAGTTGCAACCACTAATTGAATACATTAGTTGAGAAAAGCATCATCTTGTCAACTTTAATAACGTGAACGTCAATACTAATGTGCAAAAACAGGTGAGGGGCTTCAGACATTGTTGTTGGATTGAATTTCTTGTGATTGGTTCAAGTTTACCATGTGGATCCATGGTCTCCAAACGACAACTAAAAAAACCCCAAAAGGATAATTTTTTGTCATTTTCTTCTGCCGTATATTCACAAATGATGGATAATCAGCACATTGTATGATACAAGCAACAAGAATAACAAAAGGAAATGATGAACTTGGAGCTCTGGATGGATCTGCAGGTTGAAGTGTCTCATCAGCGGAACAAGCCCACTTCAAAACCTTTGATGCCATTGTGCACCTTGAAAGCAGGCTCCAAATTGAAGGGCCATTTTTTTCTTCCACTCAGAATACAGCAGGTAAATAAGCACCTCACTTTGCAAAAATAACCCTTATTCTCTGCTACTATTAAATCAAGCCATTTGTCCTGTGAGTAACCCACTTGAAGGTATGTACGCGTCCCGACCTGGGTTCATAGGAGCTGAGGGGAATAGCAATAACCCACACAGGTGTATGTAGTTATTGTGAACTTTTAGTGTGAAACTCATTAGAACATTACACAATACAACTATATACAACCCAAGGCCCACTAACCTGATGAAATAAAGCAATTTGTTATTTGAATAAATGGTCTTTGTTTAAGTCCATCCTCGCATCCTGGGGGTCCAGCAGTGAGGTGGAAAAGAGTGGAGACTATCAAGGATGCAACTTTTCCGGTTGGCCGCCTGCCGGGTCAACTTTTTGTCCCTCATGTTCACTGTTCTGAGATTCTGATCATTGTTTGAAGATTGCCTGACATTCTGGAGGGCCAGGCACACTGCCTTTCTTCTTTCGCAACGTTTCTGGTGGCTGTACCTCCATGCTGGCCGTAAGGTTTTTGTGGCCACTTGCTCGGTCTGCGCCAGGAACGAGCTGTCCAATCAGGTTGCTGCTGCCTCTTCCCATATTTTCTCGTTTGTGGTTGAAATGGACTTTGTCACTATTTCATTCCCTTCCCCAAGCTTCCTTCTTTGTAGACTGCAAAACTCCGGATACAGCATGTTGTTCGACTCCATGGCATAACCATTGAGGTCCACTGTTCTCCTCAGCTATGTGGAAGGCCTTTTGCAAGTCCTTGGTAGCGGCTGTCTGTCTTCAGGCTACCACCCCCAGTCCAATGACCCGACGGGGAGGGCTAACCAAGACCTCGAGTCATCCCAAACGTGTGTTTGTTACTAGAACCTGACGCCCTGGTCTCATGAGCTACCCTGGGAGGAATATGCACATAATGTGTGTGCTTCTGTTGGATTGTCACCGTTTCATGTGGTCCATGGCATCCAGCTTTTAATAAATTGCTGCATTTTTTATGTAAACGGTATAATTGACATTTTGGTAAACGTTGTCCTCCTGCCATGAAATACACCACAATGTAGTATTTCCTAATAAACTGGAACAGAACATGTGATACTGCAAATTTCTGCTTGCTATGTCATGCTTTTGGTACCCATTTCAGGAGAATTAAGACTTTTATGACTTTTAACTGCAGTTTATTGTCCCATCAGCAAGAATAATGGTGTCACACAATTACAATAAAGACATTACACAGGCTGTAGAAAGCCACAGTCTATAATAAATCTTTCTGCAAACATTATATTGGCCACATGCAGGGAAACAGAAACTGACCTGGTTGGTTTGTGAGGAATGGCTGAAGAAAGGGTTAAAAAAGAAATGGAATTATAGAGAAAATACATTTATCCCACAGAAATGGACTTTTGTATTTCAAGATTTGAAAAAAAAACTGTGTAGCATTCATATAATAATAGTAATAATGACAATAACATTAAAGAAATACTGGACCAGACCCAGGTTGGAAGAAGTGGAATGTGCAAATGGAACAAAAAGAGCAGAAGTTAAACTTTTTTTTAATTACAGAAACCATACAGAATGAATAAAAAGTAAATAATAAGGCAAGAATATTGTTGTAATGGCTCTAAGCGTCTAGTTTTACTTTGAGCTACTTTATCAATCAAACCGGTCTGTGAGTACTTTTTTCTAGTTAGGTTGACGGGTAAGTAATTCATAATGATTTTTAAAAACTTTTTAGTTAACGCTTTGTTTTCAAGAAGGAACCAATTACAAGAATGATTCTGACTGATTTGGGCAGGACGAATCTGTCAACAGTACCTGCTCTTGCTCCGTGAGAACACAAGCAATACATGCTTTTGCTGAATAGCAGCAAACTCCCAACCACACCAAAAAAATCGCTAGTTTTGTCACCAGTCGCTTTTGCGAAAACGTCATCATTGGGGCTTGGAATCTTAATCACCTGCGAATATTGGTCACATGGATTACATTTCTGGTTTTAATTGTTGGTTACATCAGTTGTTAAGGTCTAAAACTATGTTTGTGAATTGACTCCAGGATTATAAAATAAGTTTTAAATATGTTTTAAAAATGTCTGTATTAACATGGACATGGCTTCAGCGTTGATCTTGAGTACAAGAAAAGAGTAAGAAGGGATTGGTAGGGAAGGTGCAATAAAGTAGCATAGGACACTTTTGAAGACAATGCATACTTAGCAGGAACTCTGTTGAGCCTTGGCGGGGAGATGCAGCACTGAATGAAAAGCGGCTGACGGAAATGAAAGGGGGCAAAGGATAAGATCAGGAAAGACAATAAGCAGCTGTCTTGTAAACACCTTCAGATGCCAAAAACAGATAATAAAAAGAACAGGCTGATGAAGCAGTGCTTTTATTCTGCATGACAGAGGGGGTGTGTCCAAGTCATCATCTCATGGGCGTGACTCACGAAGCAGTGCTGACTGGTTGCTGATATCACTGCTAATTGTTTGGAGGCAAACATCCACCCCCCAAAAAAAAACTTGAACGCCACGTTTCCTCCAGACACAACCTCTGTGTCTATTATTTACTACGGATTGAATGCAGTCAAATATGGTATTTTTTAATACAGAACAAAAG
Source organism: Oostethus manadensis (assembly GCA_024372805.1). Taxonomy (NCBI): domain Eukaryota; kingdom Metazoa; phylum Chordata; class Actinopteri; order Syngnathiformes; family Syngnathidae; genus Oostethus; species Oostethus manadensis. The sequence continues at coordinate 164,446 of QODF01000156.1, forward strand.
GACAAACAGACAATTGCTTAATGACAGCACAGCAGGCAATTATAAAATATTTGCTTTCATTTGCTTTGAATTGTTGACATGTGCATCCTTCAACACACTGATGAGAAGTGAAAGCAAAGTTAACTCCACAGAGTCCAGTGTGCAAGTAGATGGGTAGAAATTCATGTTTCCAGCAGCTCTGCAAAAATGGCATAATAAACTTAAACACTTAATGACAACATAAAACCACCAAGGCATGAGGAATAAATTAGAATAAGAATAAATAAGAATAAAACATAGCACTTAATTAGGCAAAAGAAAGTCCAGTTCTGTGTGAGTTTTTATCGCTCCCCCTCTGTTGTGTTGAAAAGCCGCATGGCGTGGTCAGTCTGTCAGTGGAGCAGGACAGTGATAGTAATCTGCCACTAAAACTGCTCTTTTGGGAGATGGTGCTTTGCATTGGATGATGCTGGTTATCCATGATGGAAAGGAGCCTCCTCAGTGTCCTTTTGCTGTCCAGCTCAGTGCCAATGACAGAGACTGACTTTCTCACCGTCTGGCGTCCTTCTTCAGGCTGCTCGCCCAGCACAACTGCATAGAGGTGAGCACTAGCTACCACAATCTGGTAGAAGATCTGTAGCATGCGTTGAAGGACGCCAGCCTTCTGAGGCACGACTTTGTCTTTTCCAGAACATCCAAGTTGCCAGTCCAGTCCAATTTGTCATCCAGATGCACTCCCAGGTATTTGTAGGTGTGAACCACTTCCACACGGTCACCTTTAATGAGAACAGGTTCTGGGTGTGTCCCGTTTCTCTAAAAGTCCCTGGTGTTGGTGGTGTTGAGGAGCAGGTGGTTTGCGTCACACCAGTTGACAAAGTCGCGGTTCAGTTTTCTCTACTCATCCTTCTGTGTAAACCGAACAAAACAGCCTTTGTTGTGATGCCATGATGTCACCTGCCTTGAAGTACTTAAATATATAACTAGATTTGGCAAAAATAGCATCAACTGAAATCTTTGTGACGCGCCTCAATTGCTGTATTCAACCCGAGGGTGGAAATATGTACAAAAAACTATTTCAAACCGCTATCACAAAGGGAACTTTTGCCCTATGATTAGAGCATGTAAGATGCAGATTACATGCGGCAAAGATTTCCCAGCAACTCTGGATACCATGCATTCGTTTGCAGTTGTGCTGCAATGTTAGTGGGAGCAAGTCAGAAAAGTCGGACTTGTCCTGTTTTACATGATGACACACTACATTTACACAGTGTGTGGTTGCCAGCAAAACAAAAGGACACAAGGTCAAGAAAGCAACCAATAGTTTGTCTAGGACAGTACATATTAACATACAGTAGTGTTCAAAATAATAGCAGTCCAATGTGACTATACTACTATTAGTATACTTTTATTGCTACATGGTAAACAAGTTACAATCCATGGCATTCAATCAGTTTTTTGTGAAAAAAACGTGCGAATCAGGTGGCCCTGATTCACACACCAGCACTTGTTGAACATGCATTTCTCTTTGAAAGCCTGAGGAACATAGGTGGTTCAAGACCTCGTTCAGAAGAAAAGAGCACTTTGATGAAAAAGTTAGAAAGGGGAAATCTTGAAAACTTAAGGAAGCGCAAAAATATTTTGGCTGTTCACCTAAAATGATCTCCAATGCCTTATAATGGAGAGCAAAACCAGAGACACGAGGCAGAAAACAGAAGACATCAGAATGGATCAAAGGATAACCAGATTGGCAAAGGCTCAGGCAGTGATCAGCTCCAAATACAGTCTGAAGTTACCTGTAAGTACTGTGACAGTAGACATCTGTGTGAAGCTAATCCATTTACAAAAATTCCCCACAAAGTCCCTCCTTAAAAAAGGCATGTGGAGAAGTAGTTATAATTTGCCAAAGAACACATGGCCTGGCCTAAAAAGAAATGGAGGAACATTTGGTGGACTGAGTACATTTGTTGTTTTTGGGTCCAAGAGCCGCAAACAGCTTGTGAGACGACCCCCCAACTCTAAATTCAATCCACAGTACACAGTGAAGAATGGTGGTGCAAGCATCATGATATGGGCATGTTTCTCCTACTATGGTGTTGGGCCTATTTATCACATTGCAGGGATCATGGATCACTTTGCGTATGTCCAAATACTTGAAGAGGTCAAGTTGCCTTATGCTGAAGAAGATATGCCCTTGAAATGGGTGTTTCTATAAGACAATAACCCCAAACACACTAGTAAACCAGCAGAATCTTGTTTCCAAATCAACGAAATTCATGTTATGGAGTGGCCAGCCCAATCCCCGGACCTTAATCCAATGGCAAACTTGTGGGGTGACATCAAAAAGGCTGTTTCTGAAAAAAAAAACCAAGAAATGTTAATGAACTTTTGAATGTTGAATTAAATAATCTTAGGGTGTGGCTGAAAGCCACACAGATGTAAAGCAGTTATAAAAAAATAACTGTGGTCATACAACTAAATATTAGTTTAGTGACTCACAGGATTGCCAAAACCTAGAAACAGAAAAGTTTGTAAAAAATAGTTTTGAGTTTGTAAAGTCAATGGCAGACATTGGTATTTTTTTTGAACACAGAAAAAATGGAGGACATTTTTACTAAACTAAAAAAACAGACAATCATGAAATGTATTATCTTCCAGTATGATTGTACAATATAGACATCAACCAATATCTTTTATTTTAGGTGCAATACCAATATTTAGTAGTCAAGGAGGTTGATTAGCGATGTCCACGTGCTACCCGCACAAGATAGGTTCCGTGCTATGTGTTGGCAGCTCATAACAAACACGTCTGCCGTGTGGAACTTGTTTTGGGGGAGGGGAAAGTCAGAAGACGACGCGGCCAAAGATGTTAGTTAGGTCAAGATGCAACACTGCACCAAATGATTGCTCTGGGCTGCAATATTGATATCCACCGGCATCAGCATTTGCTGAAATCGGCTGGTATTGATCGGTGCACTACCTATATTGGTTTTCATTGTGTAGAAAAACTGATCCGATATTGCATTCTAATGCCAATATCACACCGATAATATTGGTGGGCCAATATCATTGGACATCCCTAATACAAGTGGTTCTCGAAAGGTTTGGGTGCCGGACCCATCACCACCCCTAATGACAAGTTTCAATTCAAACCCTTCTTGGTTAAACTACTTCATATAGCTAATATTTCATATTTTTTGTTCGGTAAGTCTACAATTACAATCAAATGGTATGAAAGTTATTTTTGCCCCATTAAAATGTTTGAATTAAGTCCCAATGATGACTAGGTTAAATTAGGAAGAACAAGGTTTAAAAAGACACAAAACAGGGAGAAATATTTATTAAGTGTTTCATACCCGCAATAACAAACAATCCTCACAAAACTGGGACATGAAAACTAGTGAAGCAAAAGAGCACCAGGAGAACAAAAGGGAAACCAAAATCGCAGTGTCACACTAAACAAAAGTGTAGCAACAACACTAGGAAAGCTTAATCAAAGCCGCACTCGGCCGAGAAGCGCAACACGAAACAAAATGGCTGCGCACGTGTCAAACACATCAACCGCTATTCTTGTCTGGCTAGCAGAGACAATGGAGAGAGACGGAGAGAGAAAGGCTTCCTGTCTGCCTCGTTTGTCTTCACCTAATTGGTGATCAGCTGCACCTGGGATGCATCGTCCCGGTGCGTCATCACAAAACCACAAACAACCAATCCCCCTACAGGGCAAAGCATGATTATCGGCATAATAAAAATAGGCATAGCAAAAACGTGAATTTAAATAGATTGTTTTCCTTTGTTTATTGGTTCCAGACCTGATAAGTAGGATTCAAAATTAATACATTCTGTTAATGACTTTCTAAATACATTTTTATTATTATTAGAGCCCAGTAGACATGAAATAACACCCCTATAGTCACCTTTACACTCATATTATTCCTTATTTATGACACATTGCTCAGTTGTAATACCCAGGCTACGGGATCACTGCGGGGTCACAAGAGACGGCTGCCGCTAGCATAGCAAGCTATCGAGCTAACTAGCCTCTCCAATTTACTTATTCTCAACTGAAGAAAGAGACTCTAAAATTGTACATAGGAATGAAAGTCAGTGTTGATAGTTGTTTGTCTGCATGCCCTGCGATTGACTGGCAACCAGTCTGAGATAGGCTCCAGCATACCCCTACAAACATAGTCAGGATAAGCAGCATAGAAAATGGACTCACTCTCAGACTCACCCTAAGAGATAGGGTGAGCAGCTCGGCCATCCGGGAGGAGCTCAGAGTAGAGCCGCTGCTCCTTCACATCGAGAGGAGCCAGTTGAAGTCGCTCGGGCATCTCGCCCGGATGCCTCCCGGGCGCCTCCCTGGTGAGGTGTTTCGGGCATGCCCAGCCGGGAGAAGATAGCAGTAATGCGTAGAAGAAGACGCATGTAGGGACTATGTCTCACAGCTGGCCTAGGAATGCTATGGTGTCCTCCAGGTGGAGCTGTAAGAGGTCGCCGGAGACCGGGAAGTCTGGACTTCCCTACTGAGACTGCTGCCCCCGCGACCCGGATAAGCAGAAGAAAATAGAATGGAATGGAATATATATACAGTATAAAGGCCATTTTGAGTAAACATCAAGTATCATTTTAGTATGTCTTGGGTTCTGGTAATCAAATTATGGTCACCATACTTTAACCCCAAGGCAGATGCTTTGCTCTGACCCAGTTATGTACATCGCCATCTCATAAAACTTCTGCACAGTTCACACATCGGGGGCAGCATCCATCAGTTAAGAAAGTGTTTCTTTTGCCTATTGTCAAGCGCGCCGCTCCGTGTAGCAATACCTGCCTGAACTCATGGCAGGTGTCAGGTCATCATTTCTTTTTAATCGTCTCTGGGATTTGTAATGCCGGCAAGGTGTCACCACGAGATAAACACCTTGCTGCCAAGATAATTACAAATTCTACAAACTCTCCCAGAAGAGAGAGGGAAAAAACCAAGAATATATAAATAAAACATTTTTGCTTGTCCTTTGAGAGAGTGGTTGTTAACTCCCAAAGTGACTTTTCCCATCTGTCTTCAAAATGGAGGAATTGTCTTATTTCCGAGGCAACCTTTCAAAAGGACTCCTGTGTCGGGCAAACTAGTGCAGACAACCCCCCGCTGAAGCTCCCTCTGTTACGCGCACGCCCACACGCTGTAGCCGGGTGACACCTCAGATCTCCTCAACTTGTGATGGGCTGGACTCTCTTTGCAGCTTGACAACCCTCAAGGGTCATTCGCAGAGGGAGCGCGAGACGGCAAGAATAGTGATGGATCAGAGAGAGAAGCACAATAAGGCGGATAAGTGCAAGGGGTGAGAGGTGAGAGGAGCCCGGCTTGTCTTGAGCTGTCAAAAGCCACTTTGTTAAGCCTTGTCTTTTACAGCCTTCTTTTTTTGAAAATTTTATTCCAGCAATCTCCTGCTGTGGGTTTGTCATTTATTAATTTATGTGGAGCAGAGTGGTTTCAAACCTTCCAGTTAGACACTTCATACAGAGGAACTTTGTACAGACAAATACTTGTTTTAATTTTATAATGCAGCCTTCCCCAACTATTTCAACAGCTTTTGTGCTCCTGAAGCCGTACAGCCTTATCACGGCACATGAGATTCAGTATAATCTGTGGGAGAGTGTGCCTTTTCATCTAGAGGAGCATTTGTGAGGTTACAGATGACTGATGTTGGGGGAAAGGGTCATGCTTGGATATAAAAAGGGCGATAGTGAAACAGCTCCCACAAAACTGAAATTACAGTGTTGCCCGGACTTAGGTGTTTTGGCCAGATTAAAAAAAAAAATCACAATTCAGAGGGAACATGGGGGTTTATCCAAAGCCTGTGCAACTCTGGATCCCAAAAACATCTTCATCAGAATCTTAGCAGTGTGTCTTTTTTTATGGCGCTGATAAAACCAGGTGGGCAGTCAAGCAGGCCCACAATGGAAACTATAAATAATATAAAGTTGTCTAAGGCTATAAAACCTTTAGAGGAGTTACAGAAGTTAGCTGTGATCATAGAAGATACTACTGTAATGTTAATGCGGTATGACCTTGACGAATGATGCAAATAATGTTATTAAATCACCGTGCCTGATGCAGATTTATTAGAGCAGAATACACTGTGGTATTACACTGGAACGTTACAAATATGTAGTTGAGCCAGAGAAAGAGTAAAGGATAGACATTATAGTACGTAACAGCAACTGCTAAAAAATGAGTATACAAAATGATGGGGTAATGTAGCCGTGGTGGGCAGTGCATTTGTAGTCCGGTCTTCAGTGGGGTCCTAATCCACCTCTTAATAACAACACTATCATCAACCATCACCGACAATCAATACTGAACACAGATGATCGCTGTTTTGTGGTTGAATACGGCCAATTATTTGTCAAAATTAGGGATGTCCGATTTTGGCTTTTTTGCCATTATCGCATATGCTGAAATTGTCCGACTCGCAGTTTTCAATCCCGATAACCAATACCGATACGTTTAACGTCACATATTTCACACAGCTGTTATGAATCTAATAGAGCTTCTTGACTTGTAAACGTAATTGTTTTCTGCTGAGGATTCTCCCACGCATACTACCTTGTCTGCCTGCCGCTATTCCATTCTATTCCATTTTCTTGCGCGTATCCGGGTCCGGGTCGCAGCAGTCTCAGTAAGGAAGTCCAGACTTCCCCGTCTCCGGCGACCCCTTCCAGCACCACCGGGAAGACACCAAGGCGTTCCCAGGCCAGCTGTGAGACATAGTCCCTCCAGCGTGTCCTAGGTCTTCCCCGGGGCCTTCTCCCGGCTGGGCATGCCCAAAACACCTCACCAGGGAGGCGCCCGGGAGGCATCCAAAGTAGATGAGATGCCTGAGCCACCTCAACTGGCTCCTCTCGATGTGAAGGAGCAGCGGCTCGACTCTGAGCTCCTCCCGGATGGCCGAGCTCCTCACCCTATCTCTTAGGGTGAGTCCAGCCACCCTACGGAGGAAACTCATTTCTGCCGCTTGTATCCGCGATCTCGTTCTTTCCGTCATGACCCATAACTCATGACCATAGGTGAGGGTGGGAACGTAGATGGATCGGTAAACAGAGAGCTTTGCCTTCCGGCTCAGCTCTCTCTTCACCACGACGGTCCGGTACAGCGACCGCATTACCGCAGACGCTGCACCGATCCATCTGTCGATCTCACGCTTCAACCGTACCTCGCTCGTGAACAAGACCCTGCGATACTTGATCTCCTCCACCTGAGGCAAGACCTCACTTCCAATCCGGAAGGTACAGTCAACCCGTTTCCGACCGAGAACCATGGCTTTGGATTTGGAGGTGCTGAGTCTCATCCCAGAAGCTTCACACTCAGCTGCAAACCCCGCCAGTAAACGCTGAAGGTCACATGAGTCCATAAAGACCACATCGTCTGAAAATAGCATAGACGAGATCCTAAGGTCACCAAGCTGGATTCCTTCAACACCTTGACTGCGCCTAGAAATTCTGTCCATGAGGTTTATGAACAAAATCGGTGACAAAGGGCAGCCTTGGCAGAGGCCAACGTTCACCGGAAACACGCTCGACTTACTGCTGGCAATGCGAACCAGGCTCCTGCTTCGATTGTACAAGGACCGAATGGCACGTAGTAGCGGACCACGAATCCCATACTCCCGGAGCACCCCTCACAGGACACCACGAGGGACACGGTCGAATGCCTTTCCAGGTCTACAAAGCACATGTAGACCGGTTGGGCAAACAACCACATACCCTCCAGTACCCTTGCAAGGGTGTAGAGCTGGTCCAGTGTTCCGCGACCCGGACGAAAACCACATTGCAACTCCTGTAACCGAGGTTCGACTAACGGTCGTACCCTTCTCTCCAGCACAATGGAGTAGACTTTCCCAGGGACGCTGAGGAGTGTGATCCCCCTAGAGTTGGAACACACCCTCCGGTCACCCTTTTTAAAAATGGGGACCATTATTAGCCTGCCGCTATTTCTTTTACATTCCTGCTGCATACAGTATAGTGAATAGATGAATCATGCGAGGTAATTGTGCAAGTTTTCCACAACGTAGGCAAATTATGCTCTCAAAACCATTTATAGTCATGCATTCTATGGGCCAAATACTATTAAAGTAAAGTCTTACCCGGGAAAGGCTGTTAACTGGGATGTGGTTTCGGCAGTAAAATGTTTTGACGTTTTGACAACCCTGTTATGTCAAATGGACCGCTGCAGCAGGGGTCCTAAAATGTTGCTCAGATTGGAGTTTAGATGTCTGCCATCTCCTGGTGCAAAGTATTAACTACATGAGGCATCATATTGGCAGCAAGTTCAGTGATTTAAACTTGGATGCTTAAAGGGCTATATCATTTTTCATTACATATACCGATACTGGCCGATATCACGTTTTCATGCCAATATTGGGCCGATAAAATTGGTCTATTTCTCCTCGTTCTCCGTTAGCCTCTGAGGGCGTTATTGTGTGCAAATTGCACTTCAGCTTGTTGAACTAGCTCTAATCAAGCACTCAGAGGACAGAATAATGCTGACTTAATCACGGGCCTTCTGGCTGACCCTGTGAGGTGACTGTGAAATCTGATTGGTTAAAGAAAAACAGCTCCATTATTGCACTACCGCCCGATTTTGACCAACCTGGCAGCCAAGAGACACGAAGAAGATAAGGCTGTTGAAAATTTCATGGATCAAATCTTCAATTTTAAGTTGTAAATACACATTGGACAGTACTTTTTTTAGAATGTTCTACAACATACATTAAGGACTGATCCAAAAAATGTAGGATTTTTATTTTGGTGTGAATCACAACATGGGGGGACGGTGGTGCTTGGGCGAGGTCTGCCCTTTTTGAGTGATTTTCTAGTTAAATACGAGATCTTCCCCTGCGTCATAAGTGTCCTCCACTGCTCTTGTTGTCCTCCCTCTTGTGCATGCTGATTTGCTATGAACATGCATGAAGAAGGCTACCTGGAAAGGCCACTAAATACCGTTTACACACAAGGGCTGCCTGGCACTTTGCATTCAGAATTAGCATTTTCAGCCCTTCGTATCTGCTCTTACCTCATTTCCTCTGCTCCCTGTTATATCTCACCCTCAGGTTGCAGATTGTTCATGCTTTGATTACAAGAAGAACAAAAAAAATCAAACCAACTGAAGAAATGCATCATACGGCAAGGGTTTATCTCTAAAGCTTTCAGATGACTCACACCATAAAGCAGAAAACACAGTTTTTTCTAAACACAGATCCCCGCTCCGATTTCAACAATGTTTGTTGTTCATCGTCATTCAGACAGATGATGTGCTCTACAAAAATGGCATAGCAACCAAAGTTGTGTTTTTACCTGTGTTTGTATGTATGTTTGTTATCAGCAAAAATGATCAATAAAAATTTGTAGAGTGATGTAGCCAAAGAAAAACATTACTCTTTGGTGCATATCAGGATGGTGTTACCAGATTTTACTGACTATTTGACAAGCTGATAATGTAAAATGCTTTATTCATAAAAAATGGTGGACAATATTAAACCTACTGCCACATACAGGACTTAGATGTTCCACTTTCGATTTGTATTTTTAACAGCATGTAGGAGCAAGTATTTGTCAAAAAATTTAAACTCATCGGGTATTTATTATTTAGCCCGAATATCTGGAAATCTTGGACTTGTCACACAATTAAGCCATGAGGGAGCATGTTTGCATGGTGAGTAGGATAACTGATGGGATGTAATGCATTAACCAGGAAAATAGTCAACATTTTATTTTATTGTTGTGTTATTGTCAACTTCGACGAGTCCACGGTGTGCCCTGACTCTCGACAGCCGGGATGGGGCCCAGTATACCTGCGACCCTAAAAAAGGCGGTATAGAAAATTGATGGACCCACTTCATAAATGTCAACCAGGTAGCTGTTACATGACTTCAGTCAGCTGACAAAGTCTCCTCCTGATTTGTTGTTGCAGCTCTGCGGCAACGATGAAATCCCAGCAGCTGCATGTAATCACTGGGCTTCTGTTGTGGTTGGCAGGAGAGAATGACTCAAGCGACATACAAATTCCTATTATCCAAATTGCGCTAAAATACATATTTACTACTAATCAACATTGCGTTGTCACAGGTAATGGGATCACTGCAAGGACATAAGTGCTGCAACAAGTTAGCCTCTCCAATTTAGAATTTCTTTACTTAAGTGTTTCAAAAGGGGGACAAAGTAGGAAGCCGAAAACGAACCACTTCCACACAGAATGGGAAAACTTTCTTCACTATGTCAGACCAAATGCAGTGGTACTATACTACTTGTATGTACAATAATGTCAAAGTAACATTACAGATGCCTAGTGAGCAGAACTGTACATGTACTTTGTCTTTCAATATTTATTTTACTAATAGACCATAGTCAATCATGAAACAGCTATCATTTATTAATACATCTATGAAAAACCGCAATAATGTGGGGAGCAATGTAGCCAGGGCTGATTGTAATGTCCTTTATATAATGGTTTGGATTTATTGTACACATGTAATGTTTGCTAATGAATGCATGAACAGAATTATTGTGTTAATGTGTAATTATATTTGACACACTGAACTGAAGGGCTGCACGGTGGTCGAGTAGGTAGCACATTGGCCTCACAGTCAGGAGGTTCAGGGTTCGAATCTTCGTTGGGCATCTATGTGTGGAGTTGCATGTTCTCCCCGTGCGTGTGTGGGTTTTCTCCGATTCTCCGGTTTCCTCCCACGTTCCAAAAACATGCATGTTAGCTTCATTGGTGACTTTAAATTGTCCATTAGAGTGTTAATGTGAGTGTGAATGTTTGTTTGTCTGCCCTGCGATTGACTGGCGACCAGTCCAGGGCGTACCCCGCCTCCCGCCCAAAGTCAGCTGGGATAGGCTCCAGCATACCCGCGACCCTAAGCGGCATATAAAATGAATGACTGACTTATATTGAACTGATATGTGTACTATTGAATACCATGTTTACTGGTAAACTCTGATAATGTGAATATGAAATATTGATGGATGTTTTCTGGCCTCTGCAGTTTTTTTTTACACCAAAAACAAATTGGATTTCATCATTATGATCATCATTAGTTACCTTTTACAAAAAATTCAAGGTGTTATGAAATATTGCTAACAAACAAGACACACAGTCCAGGAGCAATGGTTGGCCAAAAAGCAACCTAGGCAAGAGATAGCAACACAAGAACAGGACAGGTCTGGCCCAAACATAGCAAATATGTGGTAAAAGAAAAAGGGGAAAACGCTATCTGTGCATGGGAGAACGTAGAAGGTGCATTCAAGGACATCAAACAAAGTAGGACAAATCGCCGCTCGCATTAAACATTAACAATCTGAGAGATTTGTAACTGTATTATTTCTTTCAATAAAATAATCACCCATATTTCCAAACTTGATCCCTTTACATAGAAGTTGGTGAAGTTATCATTGTAGTTGCACATCGAATCGTTTACCACAGTGATTTCCCTACATCCGCTACGCATAATTTCGGACAACATGTTTCTGACCCAACTCACCAAAGGGGTCACACTCTGGACTTGGTGGTTTCTCGGGGCCTGAGTGTTAAAAACCCGTGTGTGGAGGATGTCCACATGAGTGATCACAGTTTTCGTATGTTTGATTTTATCTCCACTTCTAAGTCGGTGACCTCAAAGGTTCCAGAGACGGATCGTCACAGTTAACTGACCTGATGTTGATGGTTTACTTCGGTGCCTAAATGGTCACTGTGAATCCATCTTAGACCAAGTGGCCCCTGTGAAATCAAACCTTTTGGCACTGAAAAAGCTCTTTCCTGGATAAATGAGAGTATCCAAAATTTGAGGAGACTTTGCGGTAAAACGGAGCACCTATGGAAATCAACAAAGCTGGAAGTCCATAGGTTACATCCCAGATATCTTATTTCCTCACTTAATGAATAAGAAACACCCAAAGTGTTGTTTAATTCTTTTGTGTGTCCTTCTGCCCTAAATTACCCCTGTTTTCTGTGAAGCTGACTGCAATGAATTTCTCAGGGTCTTTGCTGACAAAATTAAGGTAATTAAAGACAAATGCCACACCCTGTACAGGATAGTCCTGCTGATGGTGTCTCTCAAGGTAAATGCACGGTTCTTGTCCTGTTAGATCTGTCCACCTCATTTGATACTGTAGACCATTGTATCTTATTAAATAGACTGAGGGACTTGGTTGGAATGTCTGCGTCAGTTTTAAAAGGGTTTTCTTCCTATCTATCTGGACAGAATTTTAGTGTGGCAACAAATCAAATGATGTCCGTGTCAGTTGATTTATTATGGGGATTACCCCAGGGCTCTGTCTCTTGCCCAATTTTGTTCCTCCTTTATCTAATCCCTTTGCGGAAGGTCATTCAGTAGTTCACTTTTGTTTCTTATCTGTTTTCTGACGATATCCAGCTATACTCCACTTTTAAGCCCTCTGAGATCTACAAACTGAACTCTTTAGTCGAATGTTTAAAGAAAATTAAACAATGAATGATAATTCTCCGCAGCTAAATGCTGACCAAACAGAAACATTGGTTCTTGCTCCTGATGGCCTTATTACAGCGATAAACCAGTTTTTAGGGGTTCTTAGTCGGTCTGCTACACCAAGTCGTAGAAACCTTGGTGTCGTTTTTGACAAACAAATGTCCCTAGAGCACCATTGTACGCAGTTGAGCCGAAATTGTTTTTTTCAGCTAAGGAAAATTGTGTCACAAAATGACTTGGAGCTCATTATTCATGTCTTTGTGTCTTCTCGTTTAGATTATTTTAACAGTCTGTTCACTTGTCTTAATAAAAAGGAGCTCTCCCGTCTGCGGTTGGTACAAAACTCTGCAGCGAGGATCCTAACTCGCCCAAACAGAAGGGCCAATATTACCCCAATACTTCAAACCCTTCATTGGCTTCCGGTCTCTTTCCGGTTTCAATTTAAAATCTTGATGCTGACTTTCAGAGCCTTGCATGGTTATATTACAATATTACATCAGAGACATGCTTCAACCTTATGCCCCCTGTCGCTCTCTGAGGTCTGAGCTCCAAAACCTCCTGATGATTCCTCGCACTCGTTTTCGAACCATAGGAGACCGATCCTTCCAGGCTGTTGCTCCCAGACTCTCAAATGATCACCCGCTTGCTCTGCGTTCACTGGACTCTGTTGACTCTTTTAAATCTCAGTTCAAAACACACTTATTTAGTGTTGCCTTCTGATCGCATTGTTGTTCAAGGCCTGCTGTGACTGTTGATTGTTGTTTTATTGTATTTATATATATTTTTTTACTTTATTCTATTTTATTGTTGTAAAGCACTTTGTGACTCCCTGACTGTGAAAGCTGCTATATAAATAAACTTGCCTTGCTTGCAACTTGCTTAGATCCCGACTTATTATAGATTTAAAAAAATATATCTGTGCTTAAATGTGATTAATTACAAGTTAACTATGATGAAAATGTGATTAATCACAATAAAAGATTTCAATCAAATGACAGCCCTAATATACATACCATATATATACTGTATATCTTACACTTGTGGTACACACATCAAACCATGCATACCAAATGGGGTAAGAATATATCCTCCTCATTCCCAGTGACTAATGGGGTGCGACAAGGTGGAATATTGTCACCTGTTCTTTTCAAACCTCTATATATAGGATGATCTTTCCCAACAATTAAGAGCATGTCAGATTGTAGTTATGTAGTTAGTAGTTATGATTGCCAAAAAGAGGACTACAAGCAAAATTTTCCTTCATTATTCATGGCAGACAAAGTGCTAAATGTTGTGAACAAAGTCAAATATTTGGGGCACATTATTCAGAATGATTAAAGTGATGATGATGATGTGCAGCGCCAGTGCTGTAAACTGTATGCACAAGCTGATATGTTCATGTTATGGCACGGAAATCTCACATGTGTACAGGTAATGTTAAAATAGCCCTTTTTAGAGCACTCTATACTCCACTCTATACAGCGCATTTGTGGTTCAGTTACAGTGAAGCCAAAATGAAAAGGCTTCAGGTGGCATTTAATGAGGCATTCAGGATTTTCCTCGAACTCCCAAGGTGGACGAGTGCCAGTCATATGTTTGTAACTTGCAATGATCCCACTTTTCATGCTGTGCTGAGAGATTTTTTTATAAATGGCAATTAGTGGACTCAAAAAATCCAATTAGAACAGCCCTGACTGATCCTTTACGAAGTTATACAAGGTATTCCTCTTGTCTCTGGAAACATTGGAATAAATTCCTGTATTTGTTTTAATTACCATGGACAGTAACGATTGTATCTGTGTGTTGTGTTTTGCAATACTTTTATATATAGTCATATGGACCTGAGTGTCTGCAATAAAGATTGTAAATATGTATATACACACAATTGTGTTCCATATAGCCCTAAAATAACCGCAGGGTACACCGAGAGCAGCATTTCTTAGCATTTGCATAGAATTCCTCGTGGAATTCTAACTACTAGTTAAACATACTAATCTAATGGATACATACAGTAACATTTATAAAAAGTCTCTCCTGCGGATTTTCATCCATCACGCAAGTGCAAACTTTGCTTCACGCTCATTTGCCTTTTTCATTTGTACAAACCTTCCGACCAGCGCACATGAATAATACAGCTGCTCCATTAAACTGCAAAACTAACACAGTGAGCATTTTATTGGATTAAGTGCATTCTCTTGCTTCATAGTGTTTCTACATTGGCAATTCTGCCTGCTGGGAGGAACTTGAGGTAAAGGTACACTGGCGGCAATGGAAAAAAAAAAGTTCTCATCAGGGACTGTTGTGGATGGACTATTGTTAGCAGAGATGGTATTATTAGGCGTACTCTGAATATGATAGCTACAAATACAATATGTGAAAGTGGAAGCTGAGAAACCCATATAGGACTTATATATTTTCAGATTATTTGAGTTTATAGCACTGGTCCATGTACTGAACTCAAGACTACTCATCAGGGATCTGTCTGAGCTCCTGGTGCCTTGAGCAGGCAGGTACGCCAATATTAATATGATTTTAACCACTGATATGGTTGCTGTGTGTGTTTTATGCTGCATCCTGACCTTGCAAAATAGCAACAGCAGGAGGTTTGTTGGACATAAAAGGGCAAAAAGCAATGAAAAATACATCAACCAGAAAATCACTCCTACAATTTTTTTTTCTTCCCCAGGAAAGGCATTAACTTAAAACAGATCACAGCACAACCAATAATGTTTGAGTGACAAGGGTAACAGGGTTTAACGGAGGTTTCTCTATTGTACCTTTTATGCTGCAAGGAGCCATTCAAGCACCATCGCCTGAAGCAATCGATTCCTATTATTTCTAAGAGAACTCTAGTGCGAAATCAACTGGAGTTGATAACTGCAAGCGTCACCAAGTCTACCAGAGCTAAGTCTTGATAGATCTGATCTTCAGAAGTGTGTGGACACAACATTTATTACCATAGACACTCGAGAGCTAAGAGTTATGCATTCCAAGATGCAACGATACAATGGTTGAATAAGGCCTATTATGTGTAAAAAATATATGCATATTTAAGCAAGGCTGAAACTCAGCTTTGAACCCTCAACATCACTTCCTTTCTGCCTCTCCTTCAGCTCGCCTAAGGAACACATTTATAGTGCCACACACAAGCGTGACACTTATTTGAGTCTTAAAACGCCTATTTACTCCTACTTTGTCTACTATATTAGGTATTATGAGTGTAAAGGTGACTATGGGGGTGTTATTTCATGTCTAGAGGGCCTTAATGTCAAAAACGTCATAAACAGGTTTTCTATGTTTTACCTACAAAAATATTTCATTTATAAACAATTAGAATTAGCTTGTCACTGTCTGGAACCGGTCAACCTCAATAGTTGAGAGAATACAGTATAGATACTTTTTTTAAATTATTGCCTTTAAAATGATATAGGAGACTAGTAGGTTACTATAGTACAGTAAGTGTCTTAATTAAATACTATATAAATCTCAAGGCCATGTACAGGGTAAAGCTGAATCCCAATTCTGCCCCTTAGCCCTTCCCCTTTGTCTTTATCCCCTAAAACCAGGGCCAAGGGGAAGAAGCCACTAAGATTTGGGACACCACTTGATTCTCATTACCATAAAGTCAAGTGCATACATTTTTACGTTACTTAAATGTTATATAGCCTACCTCAGCACACCTTTTTTAAAGAAAAGGAACATATTTTGGCAAACTAACGTTTTGAAATAAAAATCACACTGTAACAAATTTCATCCAAAAATGTATAAACATTTCCAAGCATCACTTCACTTGACTTCACTTGGCTCAGCATCTCCATGAATGATGAATGGGGTAAAACTTCAAATCTAATAGTATTAGTAATAGTAGTATAGTAACAGTGTGCTGAACAACATACATAGAGTAAAAGTAAAAAAAATATTAGATTTCAAAGGTTAAACTGATAGATGTTGACTTGTTTGAGTGACTAACACGTCTGACCGCCGAAGTTTGGAACGTTTTGGATTAAGATTTCAAGAAAGATGAAAGACTTAACCAGCCAGACCAACAGAGTATGTAAACCTTTCTGCTTCGCCGCGCAACGAGGTAGCCAGCATTAGAAAGCCAAAGTTTGGAATGTCTTTGTATTAATTTCAGAAGGGTGCAAAACTTCACCAGCTAGACCAAGGCATGTATGGTAACTCTTCAGCTTTGTAACTTCATTAAGCTAATTACCTTCATCCAAACTGCGTGTGGGTGGAGTAGTGAGATGTTGCAGAGAGTTGCTTCACTAACACCTTATAAAAATCATTTTCGGATGAGAAAAACGTTTGCCTACCTTGGTGTGTGCTTTTATTCAAGTCTTGCATGATTAACTACGCCTGTCCTTGACTGTCTACCTTTAAAGTCTGGGTAAGCACGTATATGTCTGATATGCAACCTGAGCGTACATATGCAATTTATATCTACATACAAATGAAACCTGAGTCGCATTTAAAAAAAATCACACTTGTGCTGTTCACACTGGCATGAAAAAAACCAGATATAGGTCACATATGATCAAAGAAATTGACCTGCAGTGTGAACATAGCAAGTCTAAAAACAATGTAGCCGTTACTGAAGAGCCTGCACCTTGCGATTCTAAAATTGCATGGAAAATCAGCAGCAATGATCTTCAAATGGTTGTGATACCTGTACCAAAAATGAAAGTACAAACACAAAGCTAAAGATTTTTCAAGCAGAATGAACATTTGCAAATGTTTAACCATCTTCAGCACAAGTGGTAACGCATGGCAGATGACATTTCTCTCCCCCTGTATCTCATTTTACCATTGTAATACATCACTGGTTTTTTTTCTGAGGAATCTGTGATGTCCCTGCAGAAGCTATCCTCCCGAGGACAGGACCAGACCGGAATTCAAAACAGGCAGCACCTGGGGATTATGAAAATGAAACTGATTGATGGAGGAGGAGGATTAATGAGTTTCTAAATAATGTTAAGGGTTGGTGTCCACTTTGCTAATGAAGCTACTACGGGGCTGTGTCACAGTCCTGCCCAACACTTCATGCATGTTTGGGTGTCTTCCTTGACTCATCACCTGTTTCTTCAAGCCCGAATGACCACAATTAGCACAACTTAGCACACAAGCTTTCATTCAATAAAAGTCTTAATACAGTAGAGTGACCAAACATAGTTTTCCTAGGACATGTCCAGTTTTCACAGACGTCTGAGAGCTTTGCCTGCATCCTTGGGGGGGGGGGTGGATATCGAGTCTGAATGAGACGTATTCTGAGCCTCCATTGCTGAAGCAACCGACTGGAGCTGTGGCTGGGAGGCGGTCAGTGGCAGTGACCGCAGGGTGTGTTCCAACTACAGGCCGAACACACTCCTCAGCCTCTCTGGGAAGGTCTATTCCAGAAAAGTGGAAAAAAGGGTACGCCCATTAGTTCATTTTCGGTTTCAAGAGGCACAATGTGTTTTTGTCCTGGTCATGGAACACTAAAGCAGCTCTACGCCCTTGCAAGAGCACTGGAGCATTTCCAAGGAATTTGCCAGATACAACCAGCTATTCGGCCCTTGTACAACCAAAGCAGGAGTCTACTCTGAATTGCCAGCAGTCAAGCCTGTTGCCGGAGAATTTTGGGTCTCTGCCATGACCATTTTGTCACTTTTTTTTTTGCAACCAAGGTTTTCAGTTTGGGGAGTTTAGGATCTCATCTCTGCTATTTGAAGATGATATGGTCTTGATGGTGCCTTGTGACCTTCAGCGTTTACTGGGGAGGTGTGGGAGCTAAGTGTGAAGATTCTGGAATGAGACTCAGCACCTCCAAATCTGAGGCCATGGTTCTCCGCGGCAAAAAGGTGGACTGCCCCCTTTGGGTTGGGAGTGAAGTCTTGTCCCAGGTTGAGGAGTTAAAGTATCTGGGGGTTTTGTTCACAAGTGAGGGAAGGCTGGAGGGCTAGAAGGTGAGGAGATCAGTCATACTCAGGAGGAGCTCAGAGAGAGACCCTAACAAGCAGAGGAAGATGAACGGATGGACAGTGGTTGGATAGCACAAGTCGAATATTTACCACTGCTACCTCAAAGTAAGAAAGTGGACAGCAATTTTGTCTCAAAGAGCTGGTGGCAAACCTGCAGTAATGTGTTGATGCAAATTTGTCAGTCAAAAAATGGCAACATCTTTATTAGACATCAAACACAGACAGGGAGGAGACATTATGTAAAAAATGACTAAATATGAATGGAGGGATGGTAAAAAATGCGTAAACTGGGACCAGGGGATGGAGAGAAATGTTTTTCGGCAGAAGGAGTTGATGAAAAATGCACCGCCCTTGTTTTAACAATTACAAAACTTAACAGGAGAAGATGAATGCTCACCTGGTTGTGCACTGTCTGACACCTGCATCTGTGCATCACACCTAAAAGAACAGATGCTGCGTTATGCATTATCTACAAACAATATAGCAATGCACTTACGCCTGCACAATTTACATCTCTCTCACTCAGTCTCGGCATGTAGCCACGACTCGTCAGCACTTTTGGAGAGGGCCTTTCACACACAAACACAATAAAGCCGCCAACAGAAATCTCAGGTGGGCAGCAAAGCTGTAATCCTTTTTCCATCTAAGCACATTTTTAACCAGTAGAAGAGAAAGCTGGGAGACAGAAGTAGCCCAACATTTTCCATCCCATGTCTTTAAGGGTATTTACACAGCATTAACACACACAGTGTGAGCATTCAAAATAATAGCAGTCCAATGATACTAACCAGAATAATCACTGTTATGCGTATATTTTAATTGCTAAATGGCAAACAAGTTCTTGTAGGAACACATTTCAAGGGCATGTCCTCCTAAGCATAAGGCAACATGACCTCTTCAAGTATTTTGACATATGCAAACTGATTCATAATCAGTCTGGTATGTGATAAATAGGCCCAACACCATAGTAGGAGAAAATATGCCCATACCATGATGCTTGCACCACCATGCTTAACTGTCTTCACTGTGTACTGTGGCTTAAATTCAGAGTTTGAGCGTTGTCTCACAAACTGTCTGTGGCCCTTGGACCCAAAAAGAATGATTTTACTTTCATCAGTTGACAAAATGTTTCTCCATTTCTCTTTAGGCCAGTTAATGTGTTTCTTCTAATTGTCACAGTACTTACAGGTAACTCCACACTGTATTAGATCATTCTGGAGCTGATCATTGGCTGAGCTTTTGTCATTCTGGTTGTTGTTCAATCCATTTTCATAGTTGTCTTAAATTTTCTGCCAATTGTCTCTGGTTTTGCTCTCCATTTTAAGGTATTGAAGATCCGTGCCACACTGCTATTTTTTTTTTCACACCCCTTTCAACTAATTGCCCAATTGCACAGCCATAAGAGCGTGCATATCATGAACGCCGGGTCTTGTTTGTTTTCTTACTACACCCACTGTTTGCTATGTATGTAGCAATATAAATATACTAATAACAGAACTGAATCTGGTTAGTCACATTGGACTTCTATTATTTTGAGCACTACTGCGCATTTTATGTCTGTCAGGTCTGATTTGAGAGGAAAAATGGATAAAGTGGTGTGGTGTGTAAAATAGTAAAAATTCACAGCCTTTTTGATAAATGCTACTGCTTGTCTGGGTTTAGGCTTGTGGGTCTGTGTGTGTGTACTCTAAAAAGGGGGAGTTGATTGGGGTAGGCCGAAACAGGAACACACACTCTTTTGCTGAGAACACAGGCCTCATTTAGGTTGGTGCAGGATTAGCTGAGCTGCACAAACCCTGGAATTAAAATGCAAATGAGAACAAGAATTGCAGCAGAAGGAGTGCAACAAGACAAGGATAAAGTAGCATGGGTAGTGATGGATGCAACCAACGTTTTATTTCTATAGTTGATTTATTTTGTTGCTGTGGAGATAATGCACCGGCATGTTAGTAGTGAATGTGTAATTTCAGAGAGCCTGTGCTATAAGGTATTTCTTTCCTCTCTGATATCTAGAGCATTATTATTAGTAATATAAGTAGTCTAATATCAATTGATAGTGGTTTCCTTTCATGTCCCCAACATGTATGGAATGTCACTAGAATACTATCAAGCAGTGGTGTGTAGTCAGGGGTTCTCTGCTGCCCTAAACACTACACTAACCTACATTTACGACTTCCTTTTCAGTATTTGAGCCATGAAATTGTATTTATTTATTCCTAATGGTCTATTACCTTATTTGGAAGTCCAGTAGTGTATTTTCAGCACTGTATGTTTGTATGTGTTGCCATGTCAGTGTAACCTTCCCAGGGCCTTCAGAATCAGGACTGCTGGCCTCTATCACTGAAACGCTATTGCCAATGAGGTTGCTTCTTTCACCATTCAGAATAAATTTTTGCCTCACAAGGTATCTGGCCCATACGATTGTCAGCATTTTTTTGTCCTCTGATTGGTTGACAAGCCAAGCATTGGCCACAATAGTTGATGGAGGAGGAAAACTGGATTGCTTGTCAAGGGAACAGCTAGATTCTGCTGTTATGTTGGCAGTATTCATCCCCAATAATTCCATGCCATGTTATATCCTGTTTTTGTAAAATTGTTTTGTATTATTGTGACATGATAGTGGTGGGATTAAGTCTGGTGAGTCCCCTAATTAAGGCTGAGGTATTAAATGGAACGCCCAACAATGCTACAAAACAAACCTAAAAACAACTAACCTCCACAAATAAAAGTGAATTTGTCGGGTATGTTGTGCTGCGTAATTCCGAAAGAGTTGTCTGCTCACTGAAGGATGAAATATCTTTAAAAACATAAATGAAAAGTTGTGAATTGACATTGGTGACCTTTTTCAGCAGTATCAGTTTTGTCATTAAAATTCCCAACAAGATTAGAAGTTCCTGAATCTATCACTGGCTCGACATTGAGAAGGGCAAGCAATACTGAGGCAATTATATGTTTTCTGTGCTTACATCTGCCCTAAGGCTAAAAACACACTGTCAAATTAATCATCTTAAAATAAAAAAAACTAAAGGTTAACTATAATCTTGAACATCATTGTCCACGCAAACACACAAGCCTGTCTCCTTTTGTGTCCGCCGAGTTGATACAGGGAAAGTTAATGAAAAGATCTCTAATTTACATATTTAAAGTCGAACAGGAAAGTCTGTTTCTCAGAGGGTATGTTTTAGTTTTGACAGGGGGAAAGGATCACCACACTTTGTGGATGACTTTCCCAAAATGTCCCTCTTTAGTTTATTCAGGTTACAGTTCTTCTGCAAGGTGCTGTAACTGCAATGACATGAATGAAATAGCCAAGACTTTTGAGTCCCATTGCTAAGATATCTCCAATGTTCCTTTGGCGTTTATTTGTTTGCCTTGGTTAACTGCTCCTTTAATGCATTAATTGAACAAGGAGGTCAAAATCCATCCTAAAATCCAGACTAAGAGAAATCCACACTCACATTTTGAACTGAGGAAGAACATCAGAAGAGTATCTGTTGAAAATCCAAACAATCACAAGGAAAACATGAAAACCTCTTTGCTCTGAGATGACAGCGCTATTTGCTTAAATATACCCAAACAACAATGGCGCCCAAGACCATCATAAGCATTAACTAGCGCTAAAAAACTGAATGAGAGACTGCCTTGCCGCTGTGACGGAAGTGCTTAATGTAAACCTGCAAGTGTCCACAGCAGAGCCTAGGGGAAACATTTAAGGCAGAAGCCAGATGTTTGATTCATGCTCAGCATCTCTGGTCAATTAGGTTTGACACAACAAATCTGCACCTACAATACACTGACCTATAGCACCGCGATTGAGGTGTCAGCCTGTCACTGTTACATAAAGTATTGTCAACACAGTGACTAACGCCATTCGCCCTCTTAATTTGCCGAACCTTGATGTAGTGCATGATTCGCTCGTCCTGCGGACCTGTCGAGTCTCATGAATAAAATATCAAGCATGTGCGAGAGATTTTAAATGCACATAAAAATAGAGATCAAGGACAGGGTCACTCATGCACCCTCCTTAATGGGCTTTGTGCCTCCGGATACCACATCTGTACCCAGATGCAATGAAGATGACAGGAGGTGATGCGGTGTGCCACCCATAAATACATTCAAACTTTGCCGGTTGTGGTGACTTTTAATGTAATTAAAGACTACGTTCACACTGCAGGGTAGGATTCCCAACTTGGATTCTTTGTTTAAAATCGGATTTTTTATGTGGTCGTTGCAGATGCAGAGCGCCTGGAAAGTGGCATGCATGCGCAGAAGCACAACATCACTTCATTTCTGATTTGATACTGGCTAAAATTCAGGGTGCCATCGGCGATACCAATTCAATACTATGTGCAAATTCCCCTAATGTGTCTGGTAAATTTTAAACCGTAGTGTACAGTATTCCAAATCATAGCATAAAGAATACAAGACATCATAGTCACTTATTAATATTAAACTGTGAAGTGTATTGAGGTATGGGGTGATTTGCAATATAGACCGGCTAATATACAACAACAGAAAAAACAAAATTAGGTATCTGAAATACTGTTAGAAATCTGAAATACTTCTCCCCTTAGCCACCACCTTATCGTGGTGGAGGAGTTTGCGTGTCCCAATGATCCTAGGAGCTAAGTTGTCGGGGGCTGTCATCCCCCTGGTAAGGTCACCCATGACAAACAGGTCCTAGGGGAGGGACCATACAGAGACTGTTTTAAAAGACCCTGATGATGATTAAAAACATTGGAGTTCGTTTTCTCTCGCCCGGACGCGGGTCACCGGGGTCACCCTCTGGAGCCAGGCCTGGAGATGGGGCATGATAGCGAGCGTCTGGTGGCCAGGCCTGCACCCTTGGGGCCCGGTCGGGCACAGCCTGAAAAGGTAACGTGGGTCCCCCCTCCCATGAGCTCACAACTGGTCACCACGGGTCCTGACTGTTTGTGCTTATGCACCAAACAGGAGTTCAGAATACCCACAATTTTTGGAGTTCTTAGAGGAAGTACTAGGGAGTGCTCCCTCGGGGGATTCCCTTGTTGTAGTGGGTGAATTCAACGCTCATGTTGGCTGCGACAGTGAGACTTGAAGAAGTGTGATTGGGAGGGCCCTCTGATCTTAACACGAGCGGTGTTTTGTTATTGGACTTCTGTGCCCGTCACGGTTTGTCTATAACGAACACAATGTTCAAGCATAAGGGTGTCCACATGTGCACTTAGCACCAGGACTTCTTGGCCCGCAGTTTAATGATTGACTTTGTGGTTGTGTCGTCGAACTTGCGGCTAAATGTTTTGGACACTAGGGTGAAGAGAGGGGCGGAGCTGTCAACCGATTATCGCCTGGTGGTTAGTTGGTTCCGATGGTGGGGGAGGATGCCGGTCAGACCTGGCAGACCCAAACGCAATGTGAGGGTCTGCTGGGAACATCTTGCAGAGTCCCCTGTCAGAAGGAGTTTCAACTCCCACCTGCGGGAGAGCTTTGACCAAGTTCTGAAGGAGGCAGCGGACATTGAGTCCGAGTGGGCGATGTTTTGTGCCTCCATTGTTAATGCGGCTGATCGAAGATGTGGCCGTGAGGTAATCGGTGCCAGTCGTGGCGGTAATCCCAGAACCCGTTGGTGGACACCAGCGGTGAGGGATCCCGTCAAGCTGAGGATAGAGTCCTATCAGGCCGTTTTGGCCCATAGGACTCTGGAGGCAGCAGACAGATACCGGCAGGCCCAGCGTTCTGCGGCTCTGGTAGTCACTGAGGGAAAATCTAGGACATGGGAGGAGTTCGGAAAGGCCATGGAAAACGACTTCCGGATGGCTTCAAAGAGATTTTGGTCCACCATCTGCCGTCTCAGGAGGGGGAAGCAGTGCACAGTCAACACTGTGTATGGTGGGGATGATGTGCTGCTGACCTCGACTCGAGATGTTGTGGACCGGTGGACGGAATACTGTGAAGACCTCCTCCATCCCACCGACAGTCTTCCAACATGGAAGCAGTGCCCGGGGACTCTGAGGTGGGTTACCCTATCTCTGGGGCTAAGGTTACCAAAGTGGTCAAAAAGCTCCTTGGTGGATGCAATCTGCCCAGAGTTCCTTAAGGCCCTGGATGTTGTGGGCGTGTCTTGGTCGACACAATTCTGCAGCATCGCGTGGACATCGGGGGCGGTGCCCCTGGACTGGCAGGCCAAGGTGGTGGTCCCGCTTTTCAAGAAGGGGGACTGGAGGGTATGTTCTAACTATCGTGGGATCACACTCTTCAGCCTTCCCGGTAAGGTCTATTCAGGGGTTCTGGAGAGGAGGATCCGCCGGATAGTCGAATCTGGGATTCAGGAGGAGCAGTGTGGTTTTCATCCTGGTCGTGGAACTGTGGACCAGCTCTAAACTCACGGCAGGGTCCTTGAGGGTGCATGGGAGTTTGCGCAACCAGTCTACATGTATTTTGTGGACTTGGAGAAGACATTCGACCGTGTTCCTCGGGGATTACTGTGGAGAGTGCTCCGGGAATATGGGTATCGGACCACCTAATCCAGGCGGTTCGTTCCCTGTATGACTGGTGTCAGAGTTTGGTTCGCATTGCAGGGAATAAGTCGGACCTGTTTCCAGTGAGAGTTGGACTCTGCCAGGGCTGCCCTTTGTCACGGATTCTGTTCACTACTTTCATGGACAGAATTTCTAGGCGCAGCGAGGGCGTTGAGGAGTTTCAGTTTGGTGGCCACAGGATTCGGTCTCTGCTTTTTGCAGACGACGTGGTCCTGCTGGCTTCATCGAGCAGTGACCTTCAACTCTCACGGGTTCGGTTCGCAGCTGAGTGTGAAAAAGGTGGGATGAGAATCAGCACCTCCAAATCTGAGTCCATTGTTCTCGCGCGGGAAAGGTTGAAGTGCCATCTCCGGGTCGGGAATGATGTCCTGCCTCAAGTGGAGCAGTTTAAGTACCTCGGGGTCTTGTTCACGATTGATGGAAGGATAGAAGGCGAGATGGACAGGCGGATAGGTGCAGCGTATGCAGTGATGCGGACTCTTTACCGGTCTGTCGTGGTGAAAAGAGAGCTGAGCCAAAAGGCACAGCTCTCAATTTACTGGTCGATTGACGTTCCTACCCTCACCTATGGTCATGAGTTTTGGGTAGTGACCGAAAGGACAAGATCGCGGGTACAAGCGGCCGAAATGAGTTTTCCTCCGCAGGGTGGCTGGGCTCTCCCTTAGAGATTAGGTGAGAAGCACTGTCATCCGGGAGAGACTCGGAGTAGAACTGCTGCTCCTCCGCATTGAGAGGAGCCAGATGACCTGACACTTTGACATGAAAAAAATCCAATACAGATCACATATGAGCAAAGAAAACTGAATTTACCTGCAGTGAGAACATTGCCATAAAGATATTTTCAGGATCCTTTCTTATTTAACTAAAATACCTAACGAGTACCAGAATTGTGATAAAGAAGGTGAGAAACACTATAGAATTTTAAGCAATAGCTAGTAGCAAAGTCTAAAGATGTCACCCGCGGGGATCTCTCTTCACCTCCCTCGCTGCGTGTCATCCCCGTCTTTGTCAAGGAAGGTCTTCAATCAAGGTAAAAGTCATCAAGGAAGGGCTTCAATCAAGGTAAGAGTGGCGTTAAATGTTCATTTTCCATTTTCGTCTGTCATTTATGTGTGTTTATGTGCATTTCAAATTGTTTCTGTATCAAATTGTTTTATATCAGTGGTTCCCAAACTTTTTATAATGGCATACCCCTTTAACCTGAAGCCATGTACTAGTGAAGCCAAGCTACTCCTGCACACTTAAACATAAACCTTTTTATATGAATTAACTTGAAATATTGAACATACAATGAACAACATTGTGTGCCGTCTCCATTCTGTTTTTTGCTCTTTCGTCTTTGTGCACTCGTAATTGAGAGTGTTAGGCGCTAATTGTTATTCAAGTAGCCCCACAATTTGTATCCATGTGCCCCCTATTACAATTGACGTACCTCTGGGGGTATGCGTACTCCAGTTTGGGAACACAGAACTACATTACAAGTGTTTTGTGTACCATTTTTGGGTTTCCGGATTGACTGGATTTGCATTATATGTATTCACTCAGCGGTGCCAAAGGGAAGCCGTTGGCAGAAGCCAACGTTCAACGGAAACAGACTTGACTTATTGCTGGCAATGCAAACCAGGATCCTGCTTTGATCGTACAAGGACTGAAAATCACCGATTATGTTCATGACCTTCATGGACAGAATTTCTAGGCGCAGTCAAGGCGTCGATGTAGTCCAGTTTGGCAGCCTTAGGATCTCGTCTCTGCTATTTGCAGACGATGTGGTCCTGATGGCCTCATCAGGCTGTGACCTTCAGCGTTTACTGGAGCAGTTTGCAGCTGAGTGTGAAGCTTCTGGGATGAGACTCGGCACCTCCAAATCTGAAGCCATGGTTCTCAAACAGGACCTGACACTGTACCTGGAGGGTACAATCCACCCATCAGAAACGGGTGGATTGTACCCTCCAGTTTGGGAATGAGGTCTTGCCTCAGGTGGAGAAGTTAAACTATCTCTGGGTCTTGTTCACGAGTGAGGGAAGGTTGACAGACGGATCGGCGTCTCCAGTAAAGCAGTCGCTGTACCGAACCGTCGTGGTGAAGAGAGAGCTGAGCCGGAAGGCAAAACTCTCTGTTTACCGATCGATTTATGCTCCCACCCTCACCTATGGTCATGAGTTATGGGTCATGACCAAAAGAAAGGGATTGCGAATACAAGTGGTGGAAATAAGTTTCCTCCAAAAGGTGGCTGGACTCACCCTAAGAGATAGGGTTAGGAGCTCGGCCATCCGGAAGCTGCTCAGCTCAGAGAAGCTGCTCCTTCACATCGAGAGGATCCAGTTGAGGTGGCTCGGGCACCTAGTCCGGATGCCTCCTGGATGCCTCCCTGGTGAGGTGTTCCGGATATGCCCAGCTGGGAGAAAACCCTGGGAAGAGCTAGGACACGCTGGAGGGACTATGTCTCACAACGGGCCTGTGAACGTCTTGGTGTCCTCCTGGTGGACTTTGAAGAGGTGGCCGGAGACTAGGAAGTTTGGACTTCCATACTGAGACTGCTGCCCCCACAACCCAGGCCCAGATAAGCGGAAGAAAATAGAATGGATCTGTTTTTAAATAAATCCTGTAAGTATTGACCTAAGTAAATGCCAATTCTCAACAAGCTGATGCTAAGGTAAAAATCAACTGGGTGTCGCCATGTTTCGTTATCACCATGAAATGAACACTGAGATTTATTCTTCACAGAATTTGATGTCCAGATTAAACGGAACACTACAGACTCTGCTTACCCCTGTGAGCTCAGGCTTTCTAGTTGCCCTGGACACTGAAAAGTTTTTTTTCCAGAACCTTGGCCTTATTGGAATTATGAGGCGGTGGAGAGGAAAGCCACACAGATTACCAAGATTTATTTTACGTGCATAATAAAGCATCTGGTAATTATAGTGCAAAATAGAATCATGGCTTCAATTTATAGAGTTAGTTTTGGGGATATTTTACTATTTCCCTTCCCGAGCCCTGAACATTTATTTGCAGAAAGCCCACAATTGAAGACTCAGTATCAAGTTTCCTCATGTTTCCTGGATTTTACATTCCAATTATCCGAGGCATTGCAACCCTTTAGCAAAAATCTGATGTGTATTTTCTGCAACCACAACTTGGAGCGTTTGCTGTCAAGGTGTAAGCAATAGAGAATCACGAAGAGTGTATTAGTTGGACCTGACTAATCCGTAGATTTTACACAGAGAGGGAATGTGTCAGATGGACAAACAGTCAATACTTTTCTCAAAAAGTCTTGCGTGTCAAATTTCAAGACACACATACAGGAATTTGCGCGCACACACATGCGCAGACTTTTTGAGGTCACATACCCAATCAAAGGCACACAACCAACAGTACACACATGGATGGCAGTCTGATATGCCACTCAGTGTGTGATGACAGTGTCAGGTCCTCCTGTGATTGAGGTGATGGCAGCAGAGACGGGATGGGGATGTCAGCAGCTGTGAGTGACAGGAAGCTGAGATGGGGAGGACGGCTGTAGAGACAGCTAAGTTCATGGCACGCCATATCTCTGTTCGTCCGTTTGTTTTGCCCTGCCTCTTTCTTATGCCTGCCAGTCTCCTGCAACCTCCATCATCCCGTTTCTGCCTCTTCTTATGGTTCTAAAGCCAGATTTTCCATGTCAGTCCTCCAGGGTGACGGCGGGTGACGGTGACGGTGAATTTTGCCCTTTCATCCACCTGTCACACACTCCATTGAGAGAAAACAATGGGAGACCCATAAATAGGGTTTAGAGAACATGCACCCAATTTACTCTGGTGTTGGGGGGGAGGTGTGCTTGACAGCTGCCGCAAATGAGGCGGTATAGCAGATATTGACTCACGTTGTGAGATCCAGGCCTCTACGCTTACAAATAAAATGTAATTGCAGTAAATCCCAAGTAGAACTGATGCCGCAGAGACCACTTAGGCTAACATCACTTGGTCGATGGTGGCGAGCACGACCGAAAGACGTTAAAAGCTTAACATACTGTAAATGCCCTTTGTCTATGTCAGTACAATTAATGTTCGCACCAAAATGCCAATAACAGTTGTCCAAACAAACATCCAGTCACGCTAGTAGTATTTTAGTACTATTTCCACATTTGTCATCACAAATGTTAACATAGTTAAAATAACGATGAATGCATAAAATTATTCATCAATAAATAATGCTAATTATATGGCACCAATGTTTCACGTATATTATGAAATTGTTAGTCGTGGATGAAATGGAAATTACGTGGATGTAATTGTTACATTATTGAGGTACCATCCATACATCCATTTTCTATGCCACTTATCCTCATTAGGGTCGCGGGGATGCTGGAGCCTATCCCAGATGACTTTAGGCGGGAGGCGGGGTACACCCTGGACTGGTCACCAGTCAATCGCAGGGCACATATAGACAAACAAACATTCACACTCACATTCATACTCTAATGGACAATTTAGAGTCGCCAATTAACCTAACATGCATGTTTTTGGAATGTGGGAGGAAATCTCTTGCCCGTGAGGTCGGCATGCTACCCACTCAGCCAATTATTGAGGTACAGTGATGATAAAATTAATCATTAGGTCTTTTCTTGATTGACAATTTAATCCTAGATACTGGCAAGCAGGGGGTAAAAAGACCTACCAATCTGACAGGAGTCCAGTGGTTTTTTTGAGAGTGCTCTTATATGAACTGATTTGCAGTGGAAGTCATTACTGATGTGCTCTATTCAAAATATGCACCCAATTTCTGCTACACAGATAATATTGATAAAATACAGAACATTTGGAAATCCAATAATGGTTGTTACATTTTGCATCCTACGCCATCACACACTTGAATTAGTGTGGGAAGACCCCCAACACCTTCTTTTTGGCTACTTGCAAACATCAGCTGTAAAGCAAAAAGCTAGGATAGTGTTCATTCAATCATTTTCTATGCCGCTTATCCTCATTAGGGTCACGGGGATGCTGGAGCCTATCCCAGCTGGCTTTGGGCGAGAGGCGGGGTACACCCTGGACTGGTCGCCAGTCAATCACAGGGCACATATAGACAAACAAACATTTACACTCACATTCATACCTATGGACAATTTAGAGTCACCAATGAAGCTAACATGCATGTTTTTGGAATGTGGGAGGAAA
>QODF01000156.1:195000-238725 GCA_024372805.1 Oostethus manadensis
TATATATATATAACAAGTCCAGCCCACAGACTGTTGCCGGATTACCCCAAAAACCACGTGACCATAACTTGCCACGATACGGACCAACCCAAGCTTTTACATTTTAACGTAGCCATTTTAATCTTGATGGGAATCTTAAATTGTTGTTTGTTTTGATTAATTAGACTTTGTAAAAATATTTTGAAACCTTGTAACTTTTTTTTTTTTGGTAACACCAAAACTGCTCACTTTTTTTACAATAACCAAATTGGCCACTTCTCATCACCTTTAACTACAAGACCCATAGCTCTAATACCCTCTTGACACACGCACGGGGAGAACATGCAAACTCCACAGAAAGATGCCCAATAAAGATTCAAGCCCTGGTCTTCCAATTCTCCCACCTGCGTGGCTAGAACGCTATCCACCCGACTACCAACCGTGCGGACCCTTACTATGTTCCAATATTAATAATTAAATTACACTAAACATAAGACAACCCACACTCTCAGGTTGCGACAGTGTGTGTCACTAAAAAAAGGTGCTAATCCTGTCTTGAACATTGACTTTTCGATAGACTAAGTCTTTGAAAGCCTTCAGTCAGGACAAAAATAACTCCTTTTGAAAATACGTGTGGACATGGCCAAAGATTGAACATACTATTCTCAGCCTTTTTGCTCGCAGTGCTTCCTCTCTTTGGAACAAAGATTGTTAGATAAGGGTCATTTTTCTGACAGGAAGGGCAGCCAGCCCCTCTTAGGTTGTCATACTCGACTGCTTTTAACAGCACACCGCTTTGAGTGACCCCATTGCCCTATGTGTGTTCTGGTCCCGTGCCACATTCTATGCATGTGTGCGATAGGTGGTTGTTAAGTTGCTGATCACCCACCAACGCTCAGCTTGCAGCCAATACGTTTTTTTGTTCGGTACTCTCACAGTCCCACATTAGAGTCCCTCAAAGTGGGGGGTACTGAGCTATGAAAATTAGTAATGCTTCCAATTTGACTCATGAACGGAGCAACTGGCCGGTTGGACTCGCAACTGTTGGAGGGTTGCGCTAATTGCTTTAGTGTGCTTGTCTCGTTCGCTGCCAAGTTGCACTCTGCTGAGCCACAGACTTGGCCTGCGTATGAGAGTGAACAGGACAACGGGACTCTAGAATATGCCAACATCCATTTGACTGCTTGGCGGCACCACACAGGCGATGCAACTGGGAGTCAAGAGAATGAAAGAGAAGCTTCAGCACGGAGGTAGCAATGCAGAGAGAACCTAGTGGACGCATTGAAAACAGGATGATATCCCCTCATCTGTTTTAGCCCTATTTGGGAGTCTGATAGCTCATGACTGAACAGCCGCTGTGTACAAATTTACATAAAAATCAATAGCTATTGAGTCACCTTTAAATTAATTCCCCTTCTCCCCGAACTAAATTCTCCTCCCCTATCTAATTTCTCATGATTGGCTGGCTGATCAGTGGGGAATCCCTCCCTGCCCAATTTGTATCAATCAGAACCCACCCATCATCTAAGTCAGGCAGAACATGACTGACAGCACATCTGATCATAATCTATTAGGTGGTCCGGTCACGAAGCAAAAAAAAAAAGACCTGTTTGTGAAGGCTTTTAGAACTGCTGTGACACTGAGCCATCTCTTTGAGACCATAACCTGTAAGCTCCGGAGTAAAGTCTCGTTTCCTCTCTGCGGGGATATTAAAAGTGCCAGTCGACAAGCACCAAGCACCGAGGGGAAACAATGGATGTCGAATGAAAACCTTCTATGCGGTTGTTTTTAAAAGGGTATACTAATTTACTGGGGATGCTTCGATCAGGGTTTTATGCTGCCGATCCTGAAACCGATTATCCATGACAGAGATCAACTGATACAGATCACAGGGATTTCTTTCTTTCTGATGATGACCAGGGCTGCCATTAGACAATTCCAATGGCCGCTGGCAAATAAAATAATTGCTAAAAATGTATTAGTTCGTACATTTATTTTTTAATTGTTGGGATTGTTGGTTTTTTTTTTGCCTTTTTTTAATGTGAAAAGACTTTTGTATAATTTGACACACACCAGAATTTAATTTGATCATGTTTTGGATTAATATGAATGCATTAGAAATAAATTGTTCATTATGTGATATTTTTAGTTTGAATACAATAAACTTAACAGAAAAAGTAGAAATCTGTCTTGCTTTACTCAAATTCAGTGTCCCGGTTGCCACAATCTCCAACTTTCATCACTACTAGATATTTTAACTATTCCATTCCATTTCATTTTCCTCCGCTTTTCCCGGTCCGGGAGCAGCAGTTTCAGCAGGAAAGTCCAGACTTCCCGATCTCCGGTGACCTCAGGTTTTGCCCTGAATCCCCCATTCAGGGTGAAACTCGTCAACCCCTGGAGCCTTGCCACTGGGGAGTGTTTTGACTACCCCAGATACCTCGGCCTAGAACTGTCAGCTTACGTGTCCTCAAACTCTGCGTCCTCTACGGAAGGTATGTCAGTGGGATTGAGAAGATCTTTTAACTATTTAGTTTTATTTATGACTGGAAATTTTTGTTTTATAAACAAAATATTAGTATAAGAGAGCGATCATTCATTTTAATAGTAATTCCAGGTAAAAAAAATTTTTTTTAAAATTTATTTAATGTTTATTTATTTATTTTGCATGGTCACATTTGGATACAGATTCACATGAGCGCTTCCAAATAATTATCCTACATATCTCTTATTCCAGTGGGGCCGTATGAAATTATTTTTACCAGCATAGTGTGTGTGATTTTCGGTTTAATGAACAAAAAGTCCATTCATTAAATGCAAAAACCCTTACATTTAATTGAGTCCAGTAATTGAGAAATGGATGTAGGTTTTCTAATGGGATGTCAGCCTCACACATTGCTACAAAATCTACTACAAACTGTAAAGCCCGTGCTTGTGATTAAGGAAGATGGAGTCACTCATGTAATTCCAACTGCCAATGCTATTCCAATTCCAACCGTTTGCTGAGACGTGGCAAACGCCACTCATATTTTTGACGGCAGAAAAGATGTTCTGTGTGGGAGAATGTCTCTTTATGGCTGATGCCCTGTCCGCACGTAGGCGAGTATCGCTTAAAACGATTTGGCCTATCATCCACACAAGCCGCAGATACATGGCACCAAAAAGGAGTGTAGATTTGGAGAAAAATCTAAATAACCGGAGTTTTACGTTTCCAAACGTCACTGCCTGTGACAAAGTATGCTGTGACGTCACATCAGTTACATCAGAAACAACATGGATGCCCTCAGAACTGACGATGTTTTCTTGCGTCTTGTTGACTTTGTATTGTAAATCAACATTTAGAAGTAATCCTACCTCCTCGTCAGTCTTCAACAAGCCTGGCGCTGAGTTTTATGTTTTGTGGAAGTGACAGGATGACAGAGGATGGTTCTGATTGGATAGAAATTGGACAGAAGAATAAACAGTTTTAATACACAAAATAATCATCAAGCATACTTATTTGTTCATACGATGCACACACAGCAAGGAACAACTTCATGCTCTGTCTCCTTCCGGCTTCATTCTCCTCACGCAGTGAGGCGTTCAGGTTCATTAATTCATTTTCTATGGCGCTTATCCTCTTTGGGGTCGCGGGTATGCTGGAGGCCTGAGGCCTTCCCTGAGGCCTTCTCCCGGCTGGGCATGCCCGAAACATCTCACCAGGGAAGTGTCCGGGGGGCATCCAGACTAGATGCCCGAGCCACCTCAACAGGCTCCTTCCGATGTGAAGGAGCAGCGGCTCTACTCTGAGCTCCTCCCGGATGGCCAAACTCCTCACCCTATCTCTTAGGGTGGGTCCAGCCAACTTGAGTTTCCATTCTCCACACTTTTCCAGACATGAATGTTATAAAAATCTAATTCCATACTTTCCATCCTTGCAGAGGAACCCTGTTTCATAAAATACCCAGGCAATTCTGGTTGACTTAGAGGCAATGGATTATAATGGGCTGACACTCAACTACGTTGCAACAGAACGAGGCAATTCCTAAGCTAATAGCTAATTCCCTCCTGTACCAAAGACTTACAAGAAGCAGCGTGGGTGGACAGCTTAAAGCAACACTGGTAAACTAACCGCCCCGAAGCACAAATTGTTCGGTTCCTCGCTGTTGTGCAGTGGCACTGCTGACAATAGT
This sequence comes from Oostethus manadensis, assembly GCA_024372805.1. Lineage (NCBI taxonomy): Eukaryota > Metazoa > Chordata > Actinopteri > Syngnathiformes > Syngnathidae > Oostethus > Oostethus manadensis. The sequence continues at coordinate 199,152 of QODF01000156.1, forward strand.
GCCGGTTTCAACCCGAAGCTACACAAATGCCCCCAGACACATCACAAAAACTGTACTAAGCACCTCGCAAGCTGAGCAGAGACACCCCTATGAGACTTGTAAAGGAGGAAGGGCAACACTGCGTGCCTACAAAATGAACCCAGCACTTATGCATCACTATGCATGCGCAGGTTTTCCATCCAAAACAAAGGGATGATTCCACTAATTGGTTGTACTCTTCCCAGTGCAACGTGGTAATCAAAGAAGTCAGCCACTTTGCAGTTTGGTGAGGAAGAAAAAAACCTCTAGCCATCTTCGGAAACACAATTAAATTTGTTCTAGACAGCATCATGAGAAATTCACTGTAGGCGTGCGGCTAAAAATATATTTGACTATATGATCTGGTTGTATATAGAAGCTTCTCTTTACATATTCTGCTGGATTATAATTAAAGTCCTTCTCTCCTCTCCATCACAGTTAGATGACATTTCTGCTTCTTAATGATGCGTAACAAAGCTTGATGCACATCATGTCCATGTCTGAGATAATGATCAGCTCGTGTGACATGATAGGTGTTGGCAAAAAGTTTTTCTCCGGAAAGCGGGTTGACCACAGATCGTTAGTCCAATCTTTTACAGACTCAAACCCCATGCACAACATTTCCTTCCCTTGCAGAATCTGCTTCGACAAGATAACTACAATGGCCCTCATCTGTCGGGTTGATAATGGTGCAGTGAAAACCTCTCTGCTCATTATGGTAGCCTTTGTTGTTTTTATTGCACAGCTTGGTTTATTTATTTAACTCAAACCAAAAGAACATTCATACTGGTCTGTAAACTGAACTCTTTTCGTGTGCAAAGTTGCTGAAACTAAACTAAACACTCCAGAAAACTAAACATAGGAGGAGAACCGTTTGCATGCTGTCTGGCTCACAGTGGAGAAGGTGATGGCTGGGGGCCGATTCAGCAGCAACAATATGTGGAGGCAGCACAGTGGGGAGATGAACTATGTATTTATTGGACCCACGTGAAAAACAAAATGTCAACAGCGCATCATTCTCACCATGTACTTTATTTCATAATACCATTTAAGGACCAAACTGGAAACTAAATAATAATCAGAAAATGCTGGTATGGATAAAACATTATATACATTTTCTAAAATGTAACCTCACAGTGTTCTTTTTCCAACATAAACTAGACACATCCACACTCCCTCAAACTCTCTGTTTTTCAAAAATGAATAAAAAAATGATCACTGTTATCGAAATTATCCAAAGACAAGTCATATGTAGAATATGTAGTATTCTGGTCACTAATGATCAGTTATGACACAAAACATTGATGAGACATTACATTACATTGCCATGTCATGCTTGACATGACCGAGTGAAAAATAGTTGTCCTCCCATTCCGTGTGGAAGTGGTAATTTTCTAGATTCCGACTTGGTCCTTCACCCTCATTTGAAAACTTTTCTGATGTTTAGAATATATATGTGTATAGAAGCCTAACTAGTTAACTCATTAGCATGCTATGGTGAAAGCTCTGGCCGTCTCCTGTGCAATGATCCTATAGCCTGTGCATTAGCAATGCGCAGTAAACAAAGAATAATAAGAGCGTAAAAGCAACTAAAGGTGTGTTATTTCACGGCTACGGGGCAATAATAATGGTAAACATGTATTCATAAAGATTTAAACCGTTATAAACAGGTTTTCAATGCTCTAAGAATAACAAATATTCCACTATTGACTCCTATTTGGCATAAATTCAATTATTTATATGTGGATCTAATTAACCGGGATAAACAAGACAAGGCGACTGTGGTGCGGACCACTTTATTCAAGCACAATAGGTAAGCCAATGTCAAACTGAACTGCTTTTCCTTTGCAAGACTGCAAGGCTTTCTGAGTACCCCGCCCTGTGTCAAGTAGTTCTCTCGCCATCATTACTATTACATTAATCATGCAGGAGCATCTTCTTATCTGAACCTATTCATGCAAGAAGGAAATAACCTCCCAAAATAGATTAAAAACAGCCTGCATGGAATGTGAATTGTTCAAAGCATGATGTCTCGGAGGTTGGTCATCTAATAGCAGTTCAGATTTTAGAGGAAATGTTGGAAAGTTTTTATTTTATAGCACATATTTTGCATTCGCATTACACCACATGTGGAACCGGTGGGGCTTAATAGTACTTCTCTAATTAGTTATACAGATTTTGAGACAATTTCTATCATGGAAATAAAAAATATTTGTTCCAAGTTTAAAACCGCAACTGTTCCTATAATGAGACCTTTATTAACTCAACAAGCAATTTCTAAATTTGCCTTTTAGCAAGAACAACTGTAATAAATATAAAAACAATTCACTATTAGATGAAGTTGTATGACATCCCCATCAGCAGTGTAGCGTATCAGCGTATCTTGTCACTTCCGCAACACATAAAACAGGGCGCCACGCTCGTTCTTGTGGACTGACAAGGAGGTAGAATTACTTCTAAACGTTGTTTTAGAATACAAAGTCAAAAAGACGCAAGAAAATATCGACAATTCCGAGGGCATCCATGTTGTTTCTGATGCAGATACAGCTCACGTGTGTGACGTCACAGCATACTTTGTTGCAGGCAGTGGTGTTTGGAAACGCAAAACTCCATACGCAAACGAATAAATCTACACTTTGGCCGGAGCTTTTGAAAACCTTCGTTTTCATTTTCTCTCTTTTGTTGTAGTACACATGAGGCGCCAATGCGTCAATACAGTGTGCACAGGAAAAACACGTCATCGACTCTGCTTTTTTTGTTGTAAATGATCTTTTATACTGATGTAAGTCACTTTCTTATGATTGGAATATAAAAACGATCATCCAGCCCAACGGTATATGCATCCACTGCCACAATTCTCAGGGTACTGAATTGATTGCAACTGGACTGTTCAAGTTGTCTTAGTAGTTCATGCTCAACAATTAAGGAGAACAGCGCTAGTCTGACGAGATAGGACTGAGCGCCAGATATTAATGTCACATTTATTTACAGGAACAACAGAACCGATAATGGAATTTCTTGAAAAAGCACGGTGGCTGTGTGGGTAGCACATAGGCCTCACAGTCAGGAGGTTCAGGGTTCAGATCTCCGTTGGGCATCTCTGTGTGGAGTTTGCATGTTCTCCTCGTGCGTGTGTGGGTTTTCTCAGGGGTACTCCGGTTTCCTCCCACATTCCAAAAACATGCATGTTAGGTTAATTTCTCCATTAGAGTGTGAATGTTTGTTTGTCTATATGTGCCCTGTAATTGACTGCGACCAGTCCAGAGTGTACCCCGCCTCCCGCTCAAAGTCAGCTGGGATAGGCTCCAGCATACCCACGACCCTAATGAGGATAAGCGGCATAGAAAATGAATGAATGAAACTTAGTACATGTCTTATTTTAAACCTAAGAATCCAGATGCAGGCAGAGAAAAATGACAAACTAGAACTTTCCTCATGAGACTACCTACTACTACTATCAGATCTCTTATTGATCAGTTTGCTTCTGGCAGTAATGGGTTCAGCCATTTTTGCGAAGGCACTATTTTTGACTCAGCTCTTGTATTGACTCCTGTAAGATCATGCTGCTGTCTCTAACTTTATGGTCTGTGAGTGCGCATTTAAACAGTAACAGAATACGCAAAGTGCATTGCAAGTGCAAAGTAAGCTTTTGTCACAAATGCCAAAGCCGCATTTTGACAGAAAGTATAGTGCAGCAGATAGCAAATGTGAGTCTAAATCGTTCTTGCTGCACATCTCTGCATGTCAAGTTAAATTTATGTGACCACCATGCAGGGTACTGTAAGGGCTTCAGTGTAGAGAAGAAAAGCTACATTCCATCTAACGTCTGTGTTTGCGGATACCCTAGGAATTTCAGCAAAAACAAAAACATATCCTTTTCTTGCCTTTTCAGAACGGGAAAACAGGAGGCTCCACTATTGACTGCAACAGGCCATGGCAGCCTTGTCACATTCATGCTCCAATCATCACGCACAGCCATCTTATTGGTGACATATCATTTTGTCTTTGACCGGACGGCTCAGTAAACAGTAAACAATACAGATCTCACAGCGGCTGACTGTCTTCAGAATAAAAAGAGACACCCAACTTGGTGGTCGGGATTTGACGTTGTTTATTTTGACAGGCAGCCAAATTAGTACTGACAAAAATGTGCAAAAACAAAAATTTGGTATTTATACGATTTTTCAGGATGACTGCAGCTGAAAATAACTATAACAGTTCTGTTCCGCAGAATACAATAAGAATGAAACTGCACAATATCTCGATGCGACTGGAAGCTCTACATGCAAGAGGTAGTTTCGATATGGATGTGGTTGCAGCATCACATCAATCGAAACGGTGGTGCTCTTGTACAGCTGCTCTCCAGAACGTACGACTGAGGGGTGACCTGTGTTAACGTTGAAATTATTCACAAGCAAGGAGGACTCCTGTGTTTTTGCTTTTTCTTGTTTTGAAGGGCATGGATGATCTAATCAGTTGTCACTGCAGTAAAGACACTGAAAACACAAAGCCAAACACCTCTTTGTGGAGCGCCTTAATTATGAATGACATTTGCTGAATGATAAAACAGTACCGAAAACCCTGTTCTTGTAGCAGTGGAACTTTACTTTGCCTACAGATGGGATTTTTGGCTCTTTGAGGGGACCCAGATCTTAATGAGCAATTCCTTAAAGAGCTGCTCAAAAGACTGGCTTGTTATATTTCTTTCTTTCATTTCTTAGAAATAACTCATTTTATCAGTGACTGATGGCATTTATGAAATAAGATTTGGATCCTTCCATTATATACTCCATTGGTGGGAACTATTCTGAAATATTGATTACAATTTCAGTCGGTTCGTGTTTTTATTGTAAACTTTCTAGGTTGTGCCTTATACCCACGTTTTCAATTAAAATGTTCCCTCACCTAAAAATACTATGCGGGCTACAGATAACTTCCATGCAAAACAACTTTACTGTAAATTTTTCACACACCAGAACATTTTTACGACACAGAATAAAAAAATATATACATAAAATGTTTACAAGTGGTGAAATTGTAATAAAAGAGGGTCGCAAATGATGGCATGGTGGTTAGAATGTTGGCCACACAGCCACGAGATCTGAAAGATCTGGTTTCGGAGTTTGCGTGTTCCCCTCGTGTGTGCATGGGTTTTATCGGAGTACTTCCGCTTCCTCCCAGATTCCAAAAACATGCATGTTAGGTTTATTGGCAATCCTAAATTGTCCAAGGAATGGATGTCAACGTAAGTGGTTCGTTGTCTAAATGTGCCCTGCCATTAGCTAGCGACCAGTACAAGGTGTACCCCGCCTCTTGCCAAAAGTCAGCTGGGATAGGCTCCAGCCTACCCGCATACCTAGTGAGGATAACTTACTTTTCTCCTTGTGGTTTACTGGGAGGAGAAAGTATTGTACTGTCGAGGTAGAGAGTAAAACATCACTTCCTGAATCATCATGGCTCACTGCGCTACAGGGTTGTTTCTGCTTAAATATCATGTGCAAAGAGCAGGAAGGAGGCATAAACTCAAAAAAGGGAGGCACCAACAATGTTGGAGAGGGAGAGAGGAATGTGGGAGAGCTGACTAGAACATATCGCTTTGAGCATTATGATCACACAGACATTCGTGACGCTACGAAATTACTTGAATACTCCTCCCGACTTGCCCCAAGAGGTAGTGGAGCACCCATTTAAGTAAACGAGACACGCTACGCACCGCCCGCCTTGTTTAGGTATAGGTTGCTGTGCGTTCACGGAAATTATACGTGACACAAATTTTCAACATTTCAAAATGTTCTTTGCAGACTGGCACGCAGCTCTGCACAGTTTAGCCACACTTGACACTTGTTTACAAACAATTTAGTCATTGGCATGCAAATGACACATAATGCTGGAAGTCCTTCAAGATATCCTTTTCTCATTCCTATTCATTGAAGTAACTTGCTCTTTAGTCGATGCTAGTTAGAATCACTTGATATAGAGCAGCATCTCCATCTGTGTGCTGCCATGGCGGCATTGGCTCCATAAATGGTGTAGCATCGTAACAGTCAATGAATTCAACAATTCCAGTTGTTTTGAATCAACTAAGTCCAGGAATATATCCCTCCAGAGCTGTGTACTTCTCTGTAACTGTTCTTCTTTTGTTCCATTCTCAGAATGATTGAAAAAATGAAACAAACAAGGGTGCAAGCTGCACACTGGCTCAAACACAGAAGTACAGAAGTGTGCTTCACCAATCATTCCACGCAAAAGTTTCAAGGAATTTCTACCACTCTACTCCGTGCTTTTATTACGGAAAGTTTGGGGTTGTGGGAATGTGTTTTACCCAGGAAAGTTTCACCAAGGCTTCTGAAAGTTCTGGGAAAATGCAAAAGGTTCCTGCAGTGGAAAAGGGAATTGCTAGTTGCAGTGTGTCCAGCTCCTTGTTTCATACCCAAATGAATGGTCAACCAACTGAACATTTCCAACCAATTGAAACTGGTTGCCGCAATCTTGTCTTAAAATATATGGCATTTTTGAAAGCACAGAAATGGTGAAGCTTATCAACGCTGCATATATAATCAGTCTCCGCTCAGCCCATCGCCACAGTTTAAAAGGAAAAAGGCAGTAAGTGGAGCTAGATGACTGATTTGAAAATTGAGATAAGAGAAAATGAAGATAAAGCTATCAAAGGGTGGTTGTGCGTGACGACATACTCGGTAGGAGACTCACTGTTATAACTTTATTAACCTCTGTCAGCTATTGAAAACATGCACGAAAGTAGATGTGCTGCAGCATGGCACATAGCTTTGTGGAGTTACACGAGACACCCTTCGTACGCCAATGGACTGTACGATTTAATTATTTAATCATTCATACCTTTAAACGATTTGCAAATGTGATGGAACCATTTGCAAAGATGAGACTAAAGGGCAAAATCGCACACAGACGCTTGTGGTATATACTGAAAAACGTGCGTCAAAAATATACAGTGGAACCTCTGATGGGGACACAACATTTCATTTGCATAACAGTTCAGCTAAGGGACTACATCAAAGGTGAACTAGTGGCTAGTTTCTCTTTCCGTGTGATGCCGCCAAAGGGTACTGAAATCGGCAAGGAAGACACATTTGAGGGGGAAAAATGTAGGTATTTGAAGTTTTCCATTTGCATGCATATCATTTAGCTGTCACCAAACAGTATATTGTTTAAGAGGGGACAGACAAATAGGGAAAATGGAAACAGTGACAGCGAAATTGACTGATTTTGGGAATGGGCTGGGAACCGAGGGGCGTATAATTCAGGAACAGCTGGTGAGAGCATCCATTTCATCGCTGTTTGTTTGGTGCTGAATGAGCCAGATAAGCATCGGGTGCAGGAATAGCGTGCTCTACTTGTGCAGTCTGATTGAAGAACCTGGTTGGAGAAGCTGGTAATGGACACGGGGAGAAAGAAAAGGACGGAACAGACATAGCAATAGCAATTGCAGCAGCATCTTTGCCTGCTCATATGTAACTTTAAGCAACTACCACGGCCATAATGCTAATGGGAATAATGATAGTGAGGGTAAAAAAAAATAAAGTTCTATGCGATGCATTTGTGTAAATGGTATTCGTATATATAATATGATTTAAGTCCATTATTAGCTGTAATATTCACTGTACATAATGATAGACAGAACATCATTGCATTCTCAGCATCCAATCATCTTGAGCTTCAGTACTGGCGGCATCGAGTCCCTGGCTATTTTTGACTTTGACAGTAATTGATCGTTATCGTCACGATACTCATGCTATGCGTCCACTGTTTGTTTCATATGAATGCCGTCCTGGCTTATATGTGAGTCCGGGTTTAGCGTTTCCCAAGGATAGAGCCACATGTGATGGCATCTTGCAGGTGGATTTATGATAAACAATTGAGGTTTGGTGGGAGAATCTCATTTCTAGAGACCCTAAGCTTTCACTCATTCAGATCAGATGTTGCATTCAGGACACAGCAAGCCATACACGTCAGAATGGCTGGTAACAACAATTATGCACTCTATTGAGTGTGGTAATTATGACCGGTAGAAATGGTGAGATAAAATGTCGCCATGGTAACACTGAGCACTGAGAAGAAGCAAAGTGTTTCCTACATTTATTCTGTTCCCATGTTTGTGTTCGTACACAATAAACACTCACGATTAGCCACTGGGAGCTCATGGTTAATAAGCCACAATGGAAAATTGGAATATGCATGTTGGAATGGTTGTCACATTACAGAATGGAAAAAAACAACAACCCGTAGGCTTAAATGACAGCTGTATGAGGTTCTACGCCTAGTTTGAAGGTCAAAGTGTCACATCATGCATCATCGCATTCATTTAGCTGCGTGATGTTTTTTCCTGCTGCGGATTTTCAGATTGGTTGATTCACACACACACACGCAATATCCCAGTCCTCCCACCGGCAGCTGCCTTCACCCCCAGTGCATCTCGAGGATTAGTAATCCATCACTTCTATTTCCAGTTTGGGGTGGCGGCACTGTGAAGATGGCGGGAGCCAGAGGACATGGAAAGAGGTGGCAAACGCGTGAGAGGGCGATAAAGAGGGGATGTTGAAATAAAATGTCATTGGAGACAAAGACAGAGGTAAAAAGTGAACGAGGACGACAAGGAGAAGTGAAGCGAAGACAAGGGTGGGGTTTTTGGGGGGAAATATTTTGGGTCATATTCTGACTGATCAAGCTTAGCCGGATGCTTACGGTGATTCATTGTGATTCAAGGACGCAGTGCCAGATCAGGACGCACATGTGTGCCCACGTAGGCGTGTGTGATGCATGGGTCGTAGTGTTGGAGGTGAATGTTAAGAAGATGGGATGAGGAATCTGGGGAGGAGGAAGAGTCGGCCACTAGATGGCACTGTTGAGTGGTGGATTTTGATCCGGTAAGGGCCCAGTGTCCGTGTTTTGCCGCCTCCTTTTTCTCTCTTTGTGTCTATCTGCTGCTGCTTCTTTCCCAGCCTCTTCTCCATCTTTTTTTGCCTCCACTCTCTCGCTTACGGTGCAGCACGTATGATGGAGCCCGTTATGCGGCTGGGAATTAAGCAAACCGAACTGTAGTGCATACCTTGAGTTGAGGCTTGGAGCTTTGACTGTCTGGGAAAAGTGTGCCTGTTTGTTTAATTGACAGCCACCCTCCCTTTGCTGTCTGCAGACTTTGGGGAGCATTCACCTAGGTATACTATTAGCTGCGGCCTGAGCTTGAAAGAAGCACAAAAAGCGAACGACGCATGCAATAATGATCTGCACTAATCAGAGACCAGGAGTGTAAACGAGAACGCGGGCGTGGGCGAGCTGTCAGTGCGGTGGATGTCAAGCGCGGGCGGTGGTTGTGTGGCCGGTATAAAGGGGCTATACGTAACAGTGTAGCACTTTATTTTTAAATTCGGCGGGGAACCAATTTGTGTAACGGCGCTTCATCATCTCGTAATGATGATGGCGATGCACAAGGAGCAGCAGGCATGAATGCATAAGTAATAGTCAGTCAGTGATGTGATTAGGAGGAGATGGGAATAATTGGGACCGGCAGTGGATTCGAAGTGGATCGTCATTGCGATTTGTTGCTTTGGATAACCAGACAAGCTCTTGTCCCCGGGCATGTCCACTTTGTGGACCCAATAAAAAGCATATGTTGATCCACTTTGTTATGGTTTGGATTTCCTGCATGTCACAGGGCAGACTTTCCGACTCTTTGTTCATTGAGCTTTCTTTATGTTCGCATCATCATCATCATCATCATGGAACTATGAAAATATTTCGACCGGAAGACGTAATGACCATGGAAGTGGGATGCCAGTGCAGCATTACGTACACCCACACACGAGCTAAAGATTCATATAAAAAAAGAATCCCTCGTCACTCCGCATTTTGCAGCTTCACTGTATGACGGTTTTTCAAACGTACAGTATATTCATAAATAAATCATGCTGATTTTGTAGTTCGTTATTTTTCATTTGCATATTAAAGCAAAGGCTACACATTCTCAAATACGGCATTCAGTAGACACATTCAACGATGAAACAAGTAGGTATGTTACTTTGATGCTCGGTGAGACGCACCACCACCACGCGCCAGAAGAACAAGCTTTTATTGCAGGTTTGAATTACTGCATCCCACAACAGGCTGGATAAAAACACAAGCAACTGTTGAAGCCACCCGGCTGTCCTAGCAACACCTTTACCGCAGTGGTTCTCAAACAGCGGGGCGGGCCCCCTAAAGGGCAAGCGTGGTGAACTGTCAGAAGCAGGGCGTACTTTGAGTGTAAACCTGCCACTTTGTCCAAATTTATTACACTCAACATGCCGTTTGACTCTTGAATTCACTTCTCAGCTCTCCATTTTGTTGCGTTTTCCTGGATTCAGTTCCAAGTTCAGTTTGTGCAGTACAGATAAATATTACCAGCTGTCAATAGTACTTCAAATGGGGGGGGGGGGCGTGACAGAAAATAACTGAACCACTGCTTTACAGCAACACACACTAGCACAAGTCTAAATGGTTTATTTTTCCATAACTATGTTATTTTGTTATTTCTATAACTTTATTTTAACATAACTATATTGGGTAATATGAGTGTGAAGGTCACTATAGGGCTGTTATTTCATGTCTAGAGGGCTCTAACCATGTTAAAAACACCCTTTTTAGAAGGTCGGAAATAGATTTTCTTTAACTATAAAAATATTCTGTTTATTAATAAGAAATCCTACTTTGCATCAAGGGAGAACTGTTGTTACGCGGCTGGCACAGGTGCCAGGTGTTGTGGACCCCGAGAGCAGAGACGGAAGCAGGTAAGTGAAAAATAAAAAGGTATTTAATAAACACAAAGGGCGCTCAAACAGGAGGAAAAAAACAAAGTATAACAAAAAGACGCCGGTGACAGAAGGTCATCGGGAAGCTGAAAGTACAAAGAAGAGCTTAAAGTGGCAAATAAAGAAATACATGATTGTTGAACAGCTTACTGGGCCTGGCCGGCAGCAACAAGAAATGGTCCAAGACAACAATCTGACGATCCGTGTGTTGTTCTCGTGACAGTTGTTGGTTTTGTTCTAGTTGGTTTTCCTGGGTTGTTGTTATTTTCCTAGTTTCACATGTTTTTCTTTCACTAGTTTTTCTCGGTTAATTACACGCACCTGTTCCTCGTTTGTTTGCCGTACTATTTATGTTCAGGTGTGTGCGCCAGTCCGTGTCGGCTCATTGTCGTGTGTGCTTTGCTTTCGCGGCGTGGACCTCCTTGCGTTTTCCGCTGCTTCGCAGCAACCTCTGTTAAAGATTCCTCGCACTTACCTGCCTGCCGCCGTCCAGCTCTCTGCATCCTCGGGGTCGCCACTCCATGCCGCGACAACGAAATCATAACAAGCCACCCAGCATGGCTGAAGAAGGTCTTGGTTGTCGATGGGTTGCAGGTGAGCAGGGAGGAGTCCTTCCGAGACTGTAACAACACAGCAGAGGGCAGCAGACCAAGACAGAGTGCCGATCATGACAACTGTATTGTTATTTAACACTGTCAAGAATAGTTTATTTCTTTATATTGGTCTTTGCAATGACATTTTTGACAGAGCATTTGTGCGGAATTGTATTGGAGGGCTCATGTAATGCGTGTCTTTTAACAGTGCATAAACATGGAATACTTAATGACTTATGCCAACTTCACATTGTCAGTAGTGTGGTGATTTAGTCCAGTGCTCTTTTACTCTCAATTCTGTCTTAATGTGTTATTTTGTTGATAGGATGCACTGTAGTCTCAACTATCGAATACTACTTGAACGTGTGCTTCCCAGTCACAGCATTATGAAGCAGAGAGTCAATGTGGAAAGTTACTGCTAACACCCACTTTTGTTTTTGTCCTTCTACATAACAGATGCACATATATATGAAGCTCATAAAAGCAAAAGATGGAGATCCCAAAAGGGAGTCGTGCTACTGAAATTCAAATTTTCCAGCTGAAGGCCACTGGAGCCATGACCTGACCTTGTATTGAGTTGTTTCCATTCCGTCTCAGTTGAGCTTCTTTATGCCTGATTTGAATAGTCATTAGATACTGTATAAATAACGGTTATCTGTGCACATACAATGCGCTTTCTTTAGGTACTGTTTTTTGCAATTTCCTGTTCTGCGAGGCTTTTATGAACCACAGACCCCAATTCCCAGGAAACCCCTCCAGATAGCAGCCATCTGCACTCGCCTCCATTTTTGGTCCAGGATCTTCTCACGGGCTTTATCATCCTGATCGAGGATAAAACCCTTGACAACGAAGCGGAGCAGTGTTTTGGAAAACTCAGTGTCTAGACATCTAATTCAAATATGACCAAGTGAATGATGGCCTTGCCCGTGAATGAGACTGAGTGCAGGGGAGTTTGTGCTCTGGCTCCTCACTGCACTCCAGAGAGCTAGAATTGAGGAGTAAAGCTCTGAGACAGATTCAGATAGCAATGGGAGAGAGATATTGTCACCACTTCACGCTTGGCAGATTTTTTTAAGGAATTTCCTAGATTATACTGCATATGGCAGTCATGCTTGTCCTTGTCAAACACAGATAGTCCCGCAGTAAACTTCTCTTTATCCCTACCATGCCAAATAAACCATCACATTGTTTAGGTTTTGTCCAAAAAAGCCTTTTTATACAGCATGTACGCATGCCGCCCTAAACTACATCGCGATAATGGCATGATCAGATAAAGCGGTTGCAGATGACTCATGAATGTTTGAACAAAAACAACCACATTCTTCACTTCCTATCTGTGGGTCGTGTTCATCTGCAAAACCACACTTCAGTTCACGCTGGTCTAATCTCTCCAAAAACATGCTGCAAAATTGCTTATTTTACTTGACTTGAGTGATTGTGGCCCAAGGGGCAAAACCTGCACATAAAGTGTGTCCTGCTTGTGAAAACAGGAACTGCTGTGTGCGCTTGATGCTGAGAAAGTGTGATATCATTTCACATTTGGCTAAATGAATACATTACAGCACCTTGGCTTTGAATTATTAATAATAAAATGGTTTGTTGGCTGTGTTTTCACTCTTCGTGGCCTTTCTATTTCCTACCAGTACAAAATGCCCTGTGGACTAAATTCACTAGAAAAAGACCAAATATTGTTTGCATGTTGACACCAGGGCTGTTCTTAAGCGCCATTATCCCGTGTGCATTGACACTTTTAGAGAAGAAAAGCTGTGAAAAGGGATGAGGTCATTGTGGTGTAGATGTCACGTGGCAGATTTGCTGAGTTCTTCTACAACCTTAGAGTTTCTATTTTTAAGTAGTTTCTTGTCCGTGTGCAGCATTCCGCCTCGTGGACTTTTTCAAATGTATTGACCTTGATTTCTCTTTTCAACAAGCAGCAAGGAATCACACATGAACTCTTTAAATACCAAAGACGTAATTATACATTTTTATACAACAAAACACCCAATCCCAACAATGTTTTGATGATGGAACAGCCCACTAACGGATGCCACTTTTAGAGCAATTTTAAACCATGAAAACGGCGATAAGATGGCAAACGTGCATTTGATAAGAGCTCAGCAGAGAACGTGTGCATGTAAAAACACATGCAGAAGCAAGGAGGAACTTGAAGAACTCTGTTAGCGTGCAAAATGTTATGCACGTGTAAATTTTAACGCATGCACGTGCGCAAACACACACACACGCACACACACACACAAAGTTCAGTTCCAAATGTGAAAATTGTAAATAGTTCATGGTGTTATATTTGCAAATATTTATTTTTATTTTGATGTAAAACATTTGTGTATTGTTTATGTTGTAGTATAATTGTTTAGATATTTTGGCTAAATGTATATGGCGACGTTTATGTCAAAGTGAAAGTGGTGAAAAGGCAGAGTTTCTTCATTTTTTAGTTGGGAACTGAGATTTTCCTGAAACTTACTCATTTTTTGCTGCTGAATACTAAAGAAAGGAAAAAGGTAGAAACAAACTCTTTGTTTTCTTTTGATAAATGATGGGGGCCTAATCTTTGTTTTGGTAGGTTCCATGCTTATATAGCCGTGGAACACAATATTCTCAGTCAAAATCACCAAATGGCCAGTACTGGAGGGGATGTCTTTTGAAAAATAGCTGAGAGTGAATGAGTTAATTACATCATTAAAATAAACAAATAAAAGTACTGTTCCAGATTGTACAGTTGGCATCAATTTTAATTTAACATGGGAATTCTGTAACGGATCTGGATGTTCTCAACTACCGCAACTTTCATTTCAGCGGCGGGCCATGCATTGGTACCTAGGCCTTCAATGGGACTTAACACTCTGAGGACCAGTATCACAAGACAAAAAAAGATTTCAAACCACAAGGTCTTCAAATACATAGTTTCTGTTACGCCTGACTTAGATTACTGATAGTAACTTGGACTTCCATCCATCCATTTTCTATGCCGCTTATCCCCATTACGGTCACGGGTATGCTGGAGCCTATCCCAGCTGAGTTCGAGCGAGAGGCGGGGTACACCCTGGACTGGTCACCAGTCAATCGCATACAACCATTTACACTCTAATGGAAAATTTAGAGTCGCTAATTAACCCAACATGCATGTTTTTGGAATATGGGAGGAAACTGGAGTACCTGGAGAAAACCCACGCACGCACGGGAAGAACATGCAAGCTCCACACAGAGATGCCCAACGGAGGTTCGAACCCTGGACCTCCTGACTGTGAGGCCAGCGTGCTACCCACTCATCCACCGTGTACCCTAACCTGGACTTAATGCATTAATTTCCATTGGTTATTGGCAATTGAGCCAAATATAATAGAACAGCTGAGTGACAAAGATTCAGACTACACCAAAGTACACTACAACATCATCTAATGCAGTTTTCAATTAATATTTATCTAATAACGTGACAAAAATGTAAAACCTTTTAAATAAAATACATCAACTCACTAGAGATGTCAAGTCAGCCACTGTGGCTGTAACTTGGTTTGATAAACAGTTTTGCTCTGATCCACCAATCAAAGGACTGAATAATGGTGACGTTATTATGGGCCAGCTTACTGGCGAATCAGAAATCTGCTAGGTTAAAGAAACAACCCCATTGCTAATAGTGTGTATGCGACATGGGCAAGCACAACTGATTCTGAAGGCCCTGGACGGATTGCATTGATATGTCAATACATAGAAGCTGAAATCTGATTGGACAAAACAATCTAACATACACATACTGCACACTACTGGGAGCCGTCCAGCCAGACATATTATATCATATTTAAATAATAGACTGTTGGAATAAATTAAGACAATATAATGGATTAAATACTACAATTTAAGTTGTAAATGTAAGTCGGGGCTTCTTGTAGTGGTTAGACCAGCATAAAAGGGCCTACTGGTCTTACATGGTTCAGGTTCCGTTTTGTTCTCTCCCACGAGAACCAGTTCAAATCTTTGTCATGGCTTTGTGAGCAGAAACCAATGTATGTATATGTATATGCAAGCCTTGCAAATATGCAGATAGAGATCAGTTACAACTGCCAATGGCCAACACATTAGATTAACAACTTATTTTATACCTTTACCTGGCATACGGTTGCACAGTTTCACCCCTTCAAAGACCAGCAGGTGCCTGTCTCTGCGGGAAGCTGCAGGCAAATGTGGTTGGAACACAGACCCGTTGTCGTGATGGTGTCGAGGTCCCCCTTCAACCGTGTCACCACTGTCACAAAAAAAAGCACACAAACGTGATCTATACAGTTTCCAAGTTTAAAGGTACCCTAAAGCCACCATGTTTCGTGATGTGATCCACACTATTAGAGCTTACATTGATCTCAATAAACAGTCAAATCTGACCCGAAATGAAAATAATTGCAGCACTTATAACACATACGGTACATACTACCTGTGCAGGACTAGTAGGGCAATGAGCTATTGCATGGGGTTTGTGGTGAGGCCGCCAAAACCATGAATTCATGGTCAGCTATTGTGTTATTTGATGCATAACATAGGATATAAAAAAACAATTCCGTGTAAATGAACAGTTGATACTAAATGCGGGGTGTGGCTTTATGTGATCAGACGAATCCTTCAGAAACATGCTCACATCTGAAGTTCAGTAGGAAGTGTGGTTTCCAAACTTGGAGCCCTTCCCCTTCAGTTTGGCTGCGGCTCAACAGACTGTATGGATTGCATCAGCAGTGCTGTTGTTTAGCACCAATGTTTACAGCCTTAGAGGAACACCACTGATCAGAAACGAGTGTGAACAGTCAGGTTCTAGCGCTCACACGGGGAGTGCAGTGTGAGCATTGAAATGTTTAGCTTGGACTTTCCACTGTAGGAGATTTACTTGAGCATGTGCAGTCACAATTGTGGGGAAAAAGGTTGAAAATCCTGCAGTGTCTGCCCTTGTGATTTGTTAGTAGTTTTATGGTTTTTTTTTTAGAGTTTTTAAAATGGTTTTGATGTATATTTTGTTATGATCTTAATGCATAAAATGTAATCATAACACACCAATGTGCAACATAAACACGTAACTCTACCGCTAGGAGCCAAGTCGTGCCCTTCATTTTCCTCTGATTAATTAACAACAAATTTCACGTAATCGATCAAGTCGTAACCACTAGATATACAGTACTTTCAAAAAGCGACTATAAAACACACCACTCATTCGTTGGGTACTGCTGAGGTTACCTTCCATTTGCACCAGTAAGGGGGCCTCAATGTAGGCCAAAGTATGTGTGTTCCTCTCAAGGGGGTGACCACAGAAAGTCAAGGGTTTCACACGTTTTGTTTATACCCCTGATGCCCTTCCTGCTTCGGACCAGTACGAGAACGCACCACTGGCTGGGTGTTAAAACTGAGAAGTGCACTAGTAGTAAAGTGTTCAGTTCAATTCAGTTCAGTGTGCAAAGTGCATGAATAATTGATTGATTACTGTACATGGAGGAAGATGAAATCTTTAGTGTTTTTTTTTATTGAGAATGTCTGCTTGTTTGCTCCCGCGGTCATTGCTGATCCTTTCCTTGCCTCTTCTACTAAACACATCTCTCTCCTCAGAGAGTTTAAGTAGCCCGTCCGGTCACAGTGGGTCAGCCCGGTTTGTTGATTTTATCCTTGTCTGATGTTGTCTCATCTCATGCTCAGGCTCAGATGACACCAGGACTGGCTGGCCCACTATGTTCAGCTGTCTGATAATGCCTCTACTCAGGGCCCGCCTCTCCAATCTGATCTGAGAGCTGATGAGAAGCAACCACGGCGAGTTACTAGTGTTCACTAGAAAAGACTGCAGATGTGGATTGGGGTAGAGGGAGTTGGTGCAAACGCCTCACCTGAAGCAACAGCTGAGTTGAGCCTTCTGATGCCTCTCATTGCATGCCATAGAGTTTCTCTGATTGCAACAGTAGGTTTGCCAATGCATGCTTGTGTCATGACTAAACAAAATTTGCAGCGATGTCATACCCCAAGACACGTCACAATGGATACCCCATCTTGCTTCATTACTTCAACTGCTGCGTTGAGATGCTCATAACCTCAATACCCAGACAGCCTCCACCAAAGCCTGCCAACAAGCAGCTCTACTTGATGAGAGGATCAAATGGTTCTCTCAATGGTGCCTCTGTGGCAGTTGTTCAGTGAGGCAAAGCATTAATCATTCATGCTCTCTGTGCTGAGTTTGCCAGCATGAGCAGATCTGAACCACCAACTGTTTGGTCACAGATGCCCGAAACTTTCCTTGGGATGGGTGAAATGGCAAAAAAGCATCAATACTGTGTGTCTGTGTGATCAAGTATACTTTGTGTGTCCCTTAATTTTGGTAATGGAAATGATGGGAAGGCTTATGCTGTCACTGCTGGTAATGGACTGGGAACAAATGTATGATTTAAGGACTACAGAGATCAGCTGCACCAGGAAGAACGCACATAATGTACACATAAAAACACATACCGTAGTCATAGTCTCTTACCTCACTGTAGGCTGAAATACTTTTGTTTTGTTTTTCACTGAGCAAAAGTGGCACTAAACCATGCAAAATGTTAACTGCGTCACGTTCTGCTATGATTTTATTTAGAGTTATCCCATTATGCGAAGACATGGTAAGGTAGGTTCAATAAAAGTCAGTCTGCACAGAACGAAATGGCACTCAAAAGAGCAATAAAGTAGGCTATAGGAGGAGCAGCTAGGGTTAACATAAACTCACCATGGGAGGTGGAAAGAGAACGGCTCCCACGTGGGAGAATGATACCAAAGAACAAGACAACAAGTAATGAAGATGCAAAAAAGTACAGGGAAGTTGTATTTGTAGGTCCCGGTCTATGGTGGAAGCACACACACTGCAGTCCCTGGGTTGTAAAATACTTACCATCCCATACTGTTTGGATGGCGGCAAGCTTGTCATCCTCCTACTGAGCTTGTCACTATTATCAATAATCCTGAGAATTACGTGGACATTCTGCAGAGACATCGTGCAAGAGGATATTTGCATCCTCTTCACATTTGTGTTTCTACCTTGGGTAAGAAGACCTTTGAGTTTCAGTATTTTTGGAGACATTTCTCAGCTTGCTGGATGCTGACACACTGGTCCTGCGGCTAGCTGTTGAGGGGCTGATCTAAGAAGTAGTAGGCCTGTCTTGTACCTGGCAGGTAACAGCCTTGTTTTGAACTGGCTCTTGGTCAATGTCATCCCCGTCTTCAAACCCATTGTCAGGTGCCGTGTTTCAAGCTACGTGATCGCGAGTCCCCTTCAGCATCTTCAAAAGCTTTTCTCTATTCAAAGATCTTTTCAAAGGCCCTGAGCAGAAAATATTTTGAACAAGAAAGTTCTCACTTGCACACCCACAATATGGGGTGGGCGGATTGATGGAAATAGCGACAGGGCTAGAATTTGTATCAGGTTGGGACTTGCATGATGAGATGGATATTTTTCAGTTCTCTTCTATGTTTAGTTTCACAAATATCTAGGTGTCTGTTTTGTTGTGTTGTTATATTGTTGATGTTGTATTCATATATTCCTACGTATTGTATACGCTGGGATTCCTTCATCTTCTGTTCACAATCATCTACTTACCACAGGTAACTGAAACCACTTCCTTCTGAATGATCCCCACAGCGCCACGGGTGATCACAGTCGGACACACACAGTCGGGCTCCGAGCGTCCACTGACTGACGTAAAGTGGGTTTTTCCACTGCATGAAACTGGACGTTCATTGGATAAATGCTGGGCTTTGTCTTCCCCATCGGATGCTCGGCGTCTCTGGGAGTATATGGGGCAGTGAAATGGCCCGGACACTCAATGTCATGTATGGTAAGGTAATTCCCCACTGTTTTGTATCATTACTGCCACCTAGTGACCAGAATACTACATATCACTTGTGATTTCAATATGTTTTGGCTAATAATAGACACTTGGTTCCCAAAGTAGGGTATGTGTACCCCCAAGGGAATGCCAAGGGGGTGAGTAAATAAAAATCAAAAACATTGGCATAAAAATAATTACATCAGTGCCATCTCTTCCCATAAAGTGGCACATATTTTGACCACTGAACACACCAGTACGTCTCGCCGCCCTCCAGAAACGCAACCGGCAGCTCCAGCTAGGAGCCGAGTCCCCAAAGCCCGACTGGAAGCGTCAGCGCACATACACTGGACTGAGGTTAAGTTAGGGAGAGAGAGAGAGAGGCAGAGCGGCACGTCAGTAGTTATTGCACATTAATATGGCTCAAAACATGCCTGTGCTACCTTAAAATGAAGGCACAAATATAACTCCATAGACGTGCACCTCTAAAAAAATCTCACCAAATATTCTTATGGCTGCATTGACCAGTCTCTCTCCATGACACTGACACAACAAGCCGAGTTATAGTTTGCTAATAGAGACCACGCCACAAGCCCGACACAGAGGTCCACGAAAGCCGGGGTAGCCAAAGTGTGGCTCGGGGGCCATCCGCGGACCGTGGCTCACTTGCCATTGCATCACTGCAGAAACAAAAGAAAAGAAAATAAAAACAGCAGGAAAAAGCAGGAAAAGGGACAAGGTTCATTTGAGCACTATAGATATAAGTAAGTACCGAGGAGTGAGTTGAGTGAAATAATGTAGACTTTTAACTCATTTGATTTTTTTTTTGCCTTCAATTTTTGTCCTGTGATTTATTTCAACATTTGTGTCATGTTCGTGTTGGACCGTGTGACCTCCAAGATGCAGAGACGGAGGCAAAGTGGAAGTAAAAGAGTCCTTACAGAAGCACAGGCAGGTGCAAACCATCACTGCCACTAGAGCTTAAGCATGAAGATGTCCACTAGAGCTTAAGCATGAAGATGTCACAAAAAGACGGTGCAAAACAAAAGCACCGAGAAGAAAATTACAAAAAGTGATTGCTTACACAACATCTCAAAGGAAGACATGGGATGCAATTTTTATCCTGCAGGACACTAAATGAATGAATTGTCGCCAGTCAATCGCAGGGCAGACAAAAAAAAAAACACTCACATTCATACCGATGGACAATTTAGAGTCGCCAATCAACCTAACATGCATGTTTTTGGAATGTGGGAGGACACTGGAGTAGTCGGAGAAACGCACACACGGGGAGAAGATGCAAACTCCACACAGAGATGCCCAACGGAGATTTGAACCTTGTTCTTCCAAATCTCCTGAACATGCGGCCTGTGGTCATAACCACAATCAACAAATCCAATATCAGAGTCAGTGTCTGCATTTTCATGGTATATTGAAATTTGCAGTATTAGCCAATCCTAGCAAAAATGAAGTGAGTTTGAATAATAAATAAGAATAATTTAGAAGAATTATAAAATGCCTATCTAGACACCCAATGTGATCTATACGGAGAACCTTTAATTTATTTCCTCTACAGTCATCCAAGGTGGTGGCAAACTACACCACATCTGCAGCCACAGTTGCTCTGGGGTTGACTGACGAACGTGGAGGCCAATTTGCGCCATTGGCCTCTCCGAACTCCACCAAACATTTATTCATGTTTATAGACCAGTGTGAGCAGCATTGGAAGCAAGGCGGGTGAAGTGTTTTGCCCAAGAATACCAACAGCAGTGACTGGGGCAGAGGAGGCTGAGTTCACTTTCACCACTTTCTGGACAGCGTGCTCCACTGAACCCCCTGAGCCACTGCCGCCCGAAATGTTTCTTTCAGTACACACAAAATATAAACTGAAAAGATGACTGCACTGGTTCTGAGTTATTTTCTGTCAAGCCCCCTTAGGTGCCAGAAATGTTATGTGCTTTCCCATTTGAAACACTATTGACAATTGATAACACCTATTTATTTATCTGTACTGTACTAACTGAAGTGTTTTCAGGAGTCAAATTGCATGTTGAGTATAATAAACTTGGACATATTGGCAGGTTTACACTAACATTGCTTCTCGCGCACCCCCACAGGGGGGACCGCCCCACTATTTGAAATCCACCAATATAAGGACTAACAGAACAAAGTGACCCCACAAAATAAACCCTAACACATTAACAGTGCCACCATTTGACCTCAATGACGGCTGCAAACCACTGCTATCGAGGGATGGTCCGATTGATCGGCAACATGAAGAAGTTAACGTTTGCATGCCAAAGATTTGAGTTAGTGGTATCTCTTTAGCCGAGCAAATGTGTGTGTGTATGTGTGAAACAGCAAGGGTTATCAAGACCTTTATACACAAAATGTCAGCAATGCCTCCTGGCTTCAAGCATGGCTGCGAACGCCACCCCTGCCTTTTTGAAAATGCACCCCTGCTCATTTGTGTGTTTACCATCACTGGCATAAGTACATACACGACACCACATCTTTTAGACAACATCATCTCTATTCTGAATCTCTGTTTGAAAACATAGCAAGCCTGAGGTAAAACATCTTGCCTTGTGTGCGCCTGCCTTCAGACCTTGATTCATGCCCGTAATATACAGTATATTGCATGAATCATGTTGTATCCAACGTGGGCCACATCCTGTCATATTTGAATGCTTGCTGCAATTTGGCTGCCGCAAGATGAGCAAGGCTCCAACTCTGCTGGAATGTGTGAGAAAGACCCCTGCCTTTTGGACGCAGACTTTCTATGTCTCGTTTTTTGGTTTTCCAAAGGAGTGCAAACAAGAAATAATCACCGTCGGAAAAAAGAGAATTTGGATTGGGAGGTAGGAGGCGTTGTTTCTTGCTGAGAGCAAGGAGAGGAGAGAAGGAAAGACAGAAGGGAAATCGTTGGGGCAAGCAAAATGTGGATAAAGTGAGGGACGATTGGAGGAGTGGGAGAGGGCATCTTCTCAGTGCCATGGCAACACAGACAATGTCATTTTCTTGTGGCACGCGCTGCTGGAGCTAAAAGAGCTCCCCTATTCGCCATCCCTCCCTTTGGACCACCCTCACACAGTCATGAATGCTTACGTTCCCGCTCTCATTCTATTCATCTCTCATGCACAGAAAACAACAATGCTCCCACCCACCCCAGAGACTGTTGGCACCAACTGACAAGGGTGCACGTGAATGTGCATGTGCTCCCAAAACATGAACGCTAATGGCCCACAGTTTTCTTCCATAGGTTTGGGCCCTCTTCATTGCATTCTACATAAGGTTGGGGGAAGGCAAAACCCAAGGTTATATTTCAACAAGCCACTCCCCTGCAACAGTGCTCAGAGGAGGGTGGTATGTCGGAGCTCATTGACCTGTTGGCATTACATTACACTGTCAACTCCTTCCTAAGGAAAGTAGCTACTGGCTGTCCTAAGGTCACAAAATGATGACATTGTCTAATTGGATTTGTTGACCAAGTGTGTGTAATTGTAATGGATGCTGTAGCACAGGGATGGGCAAACTTCTCGTGGCGGAGGGGACTATATGTACAGTAGGTGGTCATAATATGATAGGACAACAGGACAACATACTTGCTCGGGGTGCAATGAAACAAACAAAAAAACACATCCACAGCAAGTTAACACATCACATTAATCAACTACTACTACTATGTGGGTGACAAACAACAACTAAGCACTAAACATAACACGTAACTTAAAAATGCTATTTCCAAATGCCCGCAAGGCATGCTAGGTCCAGCGGCAACAATGATGAACAATGAGTATGTTAAGTCATCTTTGTTTCCGTCTATGATGACCTCCTCAACGTATTTTTTCAGTAAAGCACAAATGCGACAAACACGGCAAAATGTTGGGAGAAAGAGTACAACAAGCTATGCAGCATACCTTGCGGCAGGGACATATAGGTGCTTTGGCATGGGTATTGTGTGTAGATATATAGTGGTATGCAAAAGTTTCGGCACCCCTGTTATTTTTCAAGATTTTCCTTTTATAAATCATTAGTTGTTTGGATCGGCAATTTCAGTTAAATATATCACATAGCAGACAAACAGTGATATGAAGTTTTTAGGATTTACAGAAAGTGTGCAATAATTATTTAAACTAAACTAGGTAGGTGCATAAATATGTCTTGAAATGCTGTGTTCTTCATCCGCCATGCACCATCCCTTGTGTCTAAATACCTCTATTTTAGTTTCATCAGTCCACTGCACCTTGTTCCAAAATGAAGCTGGCTGGTCCAAATGTGCTTTAGAACACCTCAACCGTCTCCTTTTGCGCATAAACGGCTTCTTCCTCATAAAGCATCCCATTGTGCTAAGTGTGCTGAATTGTTGATTGATACACAGTGACACCATCTGCAGCAAGATCATGATGTAGGTCTTTGGCGCTGGTCCATGGGTTGGGTTTGACCGTTTTCACCACCCTTTGCCTCTGCTTGTCTGATATTTTTTTTGGCCTGCTACAACCAGAACTGTGCTTGGGTTATTCCATTTCCTCATTATGTTCCTCACAGTGGAAACTAACAGCTGGAATTTCTGAGCTAGCTTTTTGTATCCTTCCCTCAAACCATGATGTTAAACAATCTTTGTTTTCAGGTGTATCTTGAAAATTATCTGGGGTGACTAAACGTTTGCATATCACTGTATTTGAATGCCCACATTATATACTAGGTAGGTTACTTTGTGCATTAGATGTTTTTTTTGTAAAAGCTACAAATGGCATGTGACTATTTTGGCGACTCAAGCATGCCACAGTAACACGGCAAGTCATGTTGCCGGCTACAGTTCCAATGTTAAAGGTTTAAAAATAGGAATTTGGAAATGCCGGGTAGGCCGGATTACGATGCTTGGCGGGCCAAGTTTGCCCACCTCTGCTGTAGAAGAAAGAGAAAAGTCAGTAAATTACAAGTGAACTTCACAATTCCAACCCTCCTCCTTTACCCGCACTTGGGACCAGTAAAGGTAGGTTCAGGCATTGAATGTCGGGCATTGAATGGGATCATGACTAACATTCTGATTGACCCCAAATGTTTGTTTTTTTATTTTAAAATTTTGATTCCCAGCCAAACCAGCAACAAAAAAAATCCGCAGAATATGTGTGTGTCCATTGCAACCATGGACAGTGCGCAGCGGCGCTCAAAGTTTGGCTGAAATCCAGAGTGCCTCGTCTTTTATGCGCTGCGCCAGCCTTCATCCGACAAGTCAGAATCAGGTCACAGGTCAATTCAAACAATACATTTCATCTGTCTTATGCCAACATTATACTAGTGCTAATAGGGTGGGTCAGCTTAAATATCAACCAACATTAGCATCAACACATTTTCATAGACAAATGTAGGCAATAAAGATCTTGTACCCCTGAGGAATAAAACATTTATATTCCAGTTCAACAGTGTGATTTTATTTACTTGGCTGAAAATAGCCCTGTGAGAGATTCTTAGTTGAGATTCTAAAGTTCATCCAAAGTTCATATAATTAAAAAGAAGTGCAGACACTTCATTTAAAAAACTCTGGTTATTTCTCTTATTTAAACCATGCAAACTTTTATCACTCAAAGAATCAGATTTGAGATTCTCAGAAACCAGAAATGGTAAAATTCAAACTATGCCCAACCTAGATAAAAAAACGTCCCTAAAGTTTTTGATATTTTTTATTAAGGATTTTTTTAAATGTATTTTTTAGTTTATGTTCTCAGGTTTTATGTTTTCTCAGCCAGCAGCAGCCTCATGGGCACAGTATGATTCATTTGCAGCCTGGGCTTGGAGGGGAGAAGCCCTCTTGCTCCGACTGAAGCTGGGAAGGACTGCTGTGCCTGCGGGAGCCTGCCCTCAGCTGCTTACGAGTGCTTTGAGGTGGGGTAGGGGCCCTCAGCAGCACCCGCTGCACGTAGAGAAGAGCGATACGTGTTTTCTTGTCAGATTCTCCAATACCACAAGAAAAAGTTTGTCACTTTTCTGAAAAAAAGCCACTAGAGGGGTCTGAATTGTCGCTTAATATATCACACTATACTAATCACTAAATACCAAACAGTGACATAAAAACAAATGACATTATGTTATAATATCCATGAAGTGCCTTGATATTTACAACATACTTTATTGTATGCGTTTTGGACAGTACGGAGCTACTGTTTGTATTTTGCAGCTAAAAGGATGCCAAATTTTAATAGCATTTTTTTGGTATTTTGTCAAATGAAGCAGTAAAAATTAGGATATTTTTAAGCCTTCACTGCTTTGGCTGAGGCCATTTTTGTTTTGCATCACGTCTTTGCTGAAACGTATTTTAGCTTTATCACCATTTATTTCATTATTAAATGGCGATGAATGTGAAGCATAAACGTAAAACAGATAGCTCGTGCACTTAAAATTCTGTTTTTGTTAGAATGAAAAAGGAAAAGGCAGCAACACAGGACTGGAAATAGCAAACCTGCCCACTCTAATTAGCTCACATTAACATTGTAGAAACATAGTTAGACTAAACTATTAATATATTGCATTCCATGAGTTTGTAGTCATCCATTCTAGCTTTATCGTGTTGACATTTCTGACGTTCCCTGTCAGGGCGCTCACTTGCAGCCATGTACCACCCCATGCTACTCCCCATCCTCATCCTCCAGCAGGCGAGCACAGGCACACCGCCACGGTAACGTGCACAACTTCCTGAATGAAAGGTCAGTTCTGCCCGTGTCAAAATTAGTCAGTGTGCAAGCTATCTGATGCATAAGAGCAGCTATTCATGTGGTCAATGATTTAGGCTTTTTTTGAAAGAAAACTTTTCAAAAAGTCCATAAGGGTTTATGTGATCTCTACAGGGTATTGCTACATCTCAACCTAACCACAACACAACAAGCCACCATAGTGTGTATACAAAATTATATAATTAGTTCAGACTTTTATGTGCCACCAGCGTTTGCAGCTGACGTGCAATCACCAGTGCTCAGTCTTCTTCACCTTCAGGGGTGGCTTAGATGAGAGCTGGCTTTCGCCGACCGCTTCCATGCGTCTGGTGTCGCTTCCTATTGCAGTCACTTTCCCACGTGCACAAACCCTCATGGTCAAACACAGCGAGGCTCCAACATGCATGCGTTCAAAACACAAAACAAGCCTCCGTGGGTTTAAATGATGTGTATTGAGACATGCTGAATACACACAACAATAAAACAATAAAGCGATGTGCAAACAGTCACACTCTCGGGTGTTTATGTGCATACAAATGCCCACATTTCTCAAAGCAGACACAACTGGTCCCATCAGTGCACATTCCTAAACATGGTTCTGTAAACACTTTGACATTTCATAGTATCGATGGAGGCGAGGGTTAAATGTCACAATTTAGGCCTGGGTTGTAAAGTAAAGCTTTTTTAAAGAACATATACAGTATAGCCAGTGCTGCAGGAAGTATAAGAAAGAAGTTGGTGAAAGAAGACAACAGACTGCTGGAGGAGAGGAGATCATTATTTGGAAACAGACTTCTCTCCTTTCACAGCATCGTTCATGCCCTTCACATGGTGACCCGGCTCCATTTCACCCTTAATTGCGTCTCGCCTGTTGAGCCTTTTCGCCCTTGTTGTGCCTGCGCACCAAGGATAGGTTGCATCAAACTGGAACAAAGACAAGGAAACTGTAATGAGAGATGAGCAAAGAGCACACTACATGTAAACTGCAAGGGAGCTTCTAAAGGAAAATTTGGTTGTGGGCTCATACACAGATCTCCAGAGGTCCTTTTGCTGCTGACTAACTCACATTACACTCCCATGCAATTACCTCTCATCTGTTCAGCAAAAGTTGCCTGTCCCTGTGTCCAATCCAAGTAACATTCCCAAGGATTTGAATCAGCCACACTACAAAGTTAGCTTTTTTAGGGCTTTGCACCGCCACTGCCACGGTGTAACCATATGTGGAAGCCTCCATCTGTTAGTGTAGCTACGGTAACTTACAGACTATAAATCACAGTCAGATCAGTCAAAAAATGGGTCAATATGTGGACAACAAGGAAACAAACCAAAGCTACAGAAGCTAAAATAAGTCACATGTCCATGTTTGTGAACTTACTTTGCTATCCATCCCCAAATGTTCTCATTTGTCTTTAAATCATGGGAACACCCAGGATGGTCCAAAACAGAGATGTTATTCCTTTGGAAGAAGTTCTGTCCTGTTAAAAAACCCAGTCATTACCACACAGACGAGGTCTTTCAGTCATAGAAGATGTCCCCTGCAACATCTCCATTTGACACCCTCCCACAACCTGAAGCTCCATTGTTGCATCGAAGAAAAAAATCACCCAAATGGGCTGTGTGGAATCTCAAGTGGGATCTTTTTGTCATGCAAGTAACTTTGGAAGCCTCCAGGACAGTGAAAGTTACATTTTTTCTCATCAGAGAATAAAGTTTTCTTCTGCCTTCCAATGTCCCATGTTTGGTGCTGTCATGCAAATTCCAAATAGGCAATTTTGAAGACTTTTTTGTTCTTCAAACCCTTCTCTTGCAGATGCTATCTGATGGTAATATGACTGCACTCTGCACAAACAACATTTATTTGGGTCGAGGATCATCCCATATCGAACAACCAACCAACCGGTTACATTTTTTGGATGTCCCGCTTTACTTTTTTGTTTCATAAGTCTCGGGATCTTTTAACAAGTTTAAAATGACTGAACGTGATTGGACACTGCGAGACGCCTTGCTTATGCTGCTCAACAATCCGACCACATTCAAAGAGAGAAAGCCTTTCTGTCTTTGCCATCAGGAGATTATGAATATAATAATAAATACAGGACAGAAAATGACATTAAATGCACATTTTTGCCAAAAGTTTGTTTTTTAGAGTCCAGGTTAGACAGGAATCTCCATGGACTACGATGTTTGCAGATGACATTGTG
Source organism: Oostethus manadensis (assembly GCA_024372805.1). Classification (NCBI taxonomy): domain Eukaryota; kingdom Metazoa; phylum Chordata; class Actinopteri; order Syngnathiformes; family Syngnathidae; genus Oostethus; species Oostethus manadensis. The sequence continues at coordinate 227,326 of QODF01000156.1, forward strand.
ATATGTAGTGGGAGCAAAGAACAGGTGGAGGAAAAGCTTGAGGGGTGGAGGTTTGCCCTGGAAAGGAGAGGAATGAAGACGGAGTACATGTGTGAAAATGAGAGGGACTCAAGTGGAAGAGTGAGGTTACAGGGAGAAGAGATAAAGAAGGTGGAGGATTTTAAGTACTTAGGGTCAACAGTCCAGAGCAATGGAGAGTGTGGAAAAGAGGTGAAGAAGCGTGTGCAGGAAGGCTGGAATGGGTGGAGAAAAGTGTCGGGTGTGATGTGTGATAGAAAAGTTTCAGCTAAAATGAAAGGAAAGGTGTACAAAACTGTGGTGAGACCAGCCATGTTGTTTGGTTTAGAGACTGTGCCGCTGAGGAAAAGACAGGAGGGAGAGCTGGAGGTAGCAGAGATGAAAATGCTAAGGTTCTCTTTGGGTGTGACCAGGATGGACAGGATCAGGAATGAGCACATCAGAGGGACAGCACATGTTAGAGGTTTTGGAGATAAAGTCAGAGAGGCCAGACTGAGATGGTTGGGACATGTCCAGAGGAGAGATAGTGAATATATTGGTAGAAGGATGTTGAGTTTTGAACTGTCAGGCGGGAGGCCTAGAGGAAGAGCAAAGAGGAGGTTTATGGATGTAGGGAAAGAGGACATGAAGGTAGTTTGTGCGACAGAAGAGGATACAGAAGACAAAGTTAGATGGAGGCAATTGATTTGCTGTGGCGACCCCTGAAGGGATAAGCCAAAAGGAAAAGAAGAAGAAGAATGGTCTTAAACTTTTGATCATTTGATGCACAGCCAATTTTTTTGCAACAAATTGTTTACTCCAAAACAAATTTGTTTCAATCTCAAAACCTCTTCTTTTCAGTGCAAAATGTAAATTTTTGCAATTTGTTAACTGGTCCTTGATCAGGAGTGTATCGTATAGTTTTATTCTCCAAGGCAGAAGCACGTTAGAAAATATTTCATTGCAAACAAGCATATGCTCTGTATCATTCAATTTGTGCGCCCAGCACTTTCACAAAATCAACTCAACATCAGGACTCACTAGTTCCTCCCTACCAACTTCACACCAGGACCACTGGACCTTGCTTTGTGCAGGAGGGTCATGCTGAAACAGACAAAAGGCATTCTCCAAAATGTTTGCAGAATTACAGTTCAATTTGCCGTGCATCCCAACCACTGCTTAGTCATAAAAATCATCAGAAGACGTTCCGTTCATTGTTTGCTTTTGTGCATTTAATATACAATCCCCATTCTGTCCGTTTTCACTAAAACAACCACACGTGGCAAGGAGAGAGCCCTCCCAAGGGGTTGTAAGCCATGCTTGTAGAACTGCAGGTTCATTCCCGTTGACAGCCGAAGGAAAATAATTGTGCCATCGCATCAAAATGCACAAAGGGACTATTTTCACACCGGTTTTTATCCAAGACATTCAACAACCATGTCAACAACCGAACGGCTTTTATTTCTTTGAGGCGGCATTGGCGGTAAACTTTACAAATGCCTACGTGTGGACTGATTTGATGCATTTTGTCTGCAGTATCACTGCGGCTGTCTCCGTCTCAGTTTCAGACCAGAGGCGGACTGGTTAATTGCCTTTTCCTCACATCCAGGATTTTATTGGGATGCCACACACGTCACAATTCATGATGTCTAGGTATGCAACGGAAGCAACGTGTATGGGTGCATCATTGTGTCATGTCCTCATTAAAATGGCCTTAAAGCAACTTGCATATTATTATTTGTTACATTCTCAAAGGCCTCATGAATCATTTCCACCGCAACTGTTTTACCTTGCTGCAATTATTGTGAAACAGCAGATGAATCATTTGGCAACATGTATCTCCCGCCAATTAGAGCAAGAGCGTTTCTCCGCCCTTTTGTTTATGCCTGTTTGTTTTTCCTGCCTTTTTATTGTGGACACTAAACGGGCACAATTGCAATCCTGAACAAGCTCTGCTCGCTGCAGATTATTTTTAACTTTAACCTTACATTTGAACGCCTCCTATGAAATTACCTCAACCTTTTTTTCCCTTGAGTAAAATAGTCATCTCATCACACCACGTCTTGACAAAACAAAAAATTGTCTGCACATTTAAGCGTGAAACAAAGTCCAAGCAATGCTTGGATTTTTAAACCTGTCCATATTTTGGGACCTAAAAACGTCAACAGGAGTAGTGATATGGAACCAAACTTTGTGAAAAATCACATATTTAAAATATATATATATATATATACATACATATGTATACACATATCTATTATAAATATAAATACATAAATGAAAAATAATTATATGTTGTCAGATCAAAAATAAACAGCAGCTATGTATAGAAGCATAGCATTCATATATTGTAGGAAGTGGACACGACTTGTGGATGACAACTCAGCTGCTTATACTGGAGCTTGTGTACAAAGACAATGATGATAATACTTATGGATTAGATTTTCTTTTTCACAGACAAGTGAAGCCATTATTCATCCAGTCATCGGTCACACACTGGTGGTGGTAGCCTACATCTGTAGCCACTGCTACCCTGGGGTAGACCGATGGAAACGTGGCTGCCAGTTCACGGTAGGAGGGGTTGTGAGGAACGGTTTCACATTTGTGGTCTTTATTAGTATTTGTGGATACTTTGGCTATGTTTGGCTATTTTTTGCTCATACGTGACCTGTACCTGGCGTTATACATGCAAGGCAAAAGTTTGGAAACACCTTCTCATTCACTTGAGGACACATTCAATGTCCTTGCAATTTTCCGGACTGGCTATCAACAACCACAGAAAAAATCGGATTTTGACAAAAAAATTCCAATTTGGCCTGGCTGGCTGTCCTTTCCTCTTTATAAAAGGGCCTGCCCTTCATGGAACACTGCAATGCCTCAGCATATGACATGACTCCATATTTCATTGTTTGATTGGTAAGAATGATGATGTCACGGTTACATTAAAGACATTACATGGACAAACAAATGAGCACATGCCTTCCTCTATCATTTATGTATAATAATATTGCTGTCATATGGACGACTTCTGATAAGGCACTTGGTGACCTAAAGAGGAAAAAAAACACATTGAATTGTAAATCAGACCTCTCAAGAAGTGGAGAGAACTCATTGCACCTTCAGATGTTACTTGATGTTCTATCCTGTCAATGCACGCCTGACGCTGCAATACACCAATCGATGGGGTGTACATGTGCATTTACAAAACAGTGGCGTTCTTAGTGAACCCTTGCACCATAAAAACGTACTCTATTTATTATCATTAACCGCAATTTAATGATGACATAATGTCAAACTGTAAATCTCTGAGGAGCTCTACATTAATTTCCAATCTCAGCAAAATGAATAGCAATATCCTTAGCTGTCATTTGTTCTCATAAGTTAAAGATATTATAAACAAAAGGCTGCCATGCTTACGAAGGTATTTACATCAGCTCACAGGTATAAACATCACTAAACTGTCACCAAACTGGTTCATCAGCACAAAACTTCATGAAATACTCTTGCAATTTCCAATTCCCAGAAGCTGCAGGCCAATCTTTCTCTCTGGCAAAGAATTGCCCTTACGACTTCAAGGTCAGCAAATTAAGTACCGACTTTGACTCGTCTTTTTCATAATTTCTTGTTAGCCTTTTCAACACAGTTGTATTTTGTGACAGAAAATAGAAAAGAGTTAAACCGAACGTCCCCTCATTTTGTAGTATTTAGTTTGTGGTTTAGTCAGTTGAGGTCAAATTTGTAGAAAGCTAAGGGCCAGGGGGTCCGACCTTTCTCTTTATTCACTATTGCAAAATTCTTATTTTGTATATAATTGAATGTGTAAAGTCATAACACCCTAAATTAAAACAGAAGAAACATGTTTATTGTAGTTAAAGTAACTACTGCAAAAAGAGTCCTAGATCATTTATATGACAGAATCACGTTGCTGTTTTTCAGGACGTGGTGCAAAAAAAAAAAAATCTTCTATTCGACAAGAGTTCTTAGCTATTTTTAAAGACATACTAGAAAAATGCTGGTCAAAGATCAAGGACCAGAGCGCCCTGCGATACCACTGACTTCTTTTCCAATCTGTTACTGAGGAAAAATCGTCTGCGGTGGTGCTGTGGTGCCTTGGTCTGTTCACAAAACCCGACTCAAACCAAAACGGACACAAACCAAGGCAGGTTTTCCCACAGAAACGAATGTAAATACTAATAATATATATATATTTTTAACTGTTATTGCACTCATGTTGCATTATTAACCTATGCAAAGAGGTCAGCATGTTAAAGGCTTTATAACATGCACATTATTACACAAGCAAATGTACAAATAAAATGGAGAAAATAAACATTTATCATCACTTTAAATGTAGTGGACACCCTTAGCAAAGTTTGGAGGTACGTCTGCACTTGCAAACTTGCCATTCCTGATGATGCTACATTTTTGAGCCAGCCTCTGCTTGCTTTAAATTAATCAACAGACTCACTCATTGCAGGTTGTCTGTGTTAGATCCTGCAGCTGAAACAGGCTCAATTCAAAAGTGGTCTTCACCATCTTTGGTAATGTACAGTAACTGTCACTCGCAACCTTCTTTGGACTCAAAGCGTCGTTTTCCGATTTTGTTGAACTCAAAGAAAAAATGCACTGACAGAGGTCATCAAAGGTGATTGTTTTGGCCTGTTGATTGCCTTACATACAGTATGGGCCTTACTGGCTGTCGTACTCAAGTTGTGAACTAAGTATTGGGAGATTTCATCTTGGGGTGTGATCCAAGATGGCTGCGTAAACAAACCAATCACAAGTACAACAGTTTAAAAGGTGAACTGATGCAAAATTTGTGCAAAATTTGGATGTTCCCCGAAAAATGCGGGTTGCTCCAAAGTTTAAGTTGAACTCGCGGGTCTCTCTGATGTCATTCATGAGCCGGATTTGGCCCGTGGGCCATCAGTTGAATAACCCTGGTCTAGACATACTAAATTATGTGAAAGATTTGATATTTGTATTATTTGTGCAGTGACATTTAGCTTCAATTTTTTGCTGAGAAATTTGGGCATATGTGCATTGTTTCAACACAACATCCAATAGGATGTGAAAAATCCAACATCTGATTAAGTGAATAAATTGGTCACTTAGACCTGCATTGTGAATGCATCCCAAATCCTTACAGCATCAGAAATTAAAATCTGTTAAGGAAAAAAAACTTGAATGTAAGGTGTGAATGATAATAATAAATGCATGACGGTAATGTATTCCCCCATCACCATCAGTGTTTGTCATATCTAAATTATCAGCAGCGGGCCAAACTACCTGCACAGTTTTTCTCCTTTAAAATGCCACGGGGGTGACCGTGCGTGCACGAACTGTCAATTTACGACCCGGGCTCTTTGTCTGACCACGCAGCGACGGCTGCGGCGGGCCCATTTCTCACTGAGCTCATTTTCCCCGTCGTTCTGTGTGAAGGCCTTCTTCAGTGGGTGGGAGAGCAGGATGGATTGTGCAGGAGAGAAAAGGAATCAAAGGCTGAGTCTGGTAGAAAAAATATAGCCTAACAAAAGATGAAAAAGCCAGATTGAGCAAGCTCAAGGTAGGAGGGGTTGCGAGGAACAGATATGGAGCAAACAGAGATAAAACAACATATATATATATATATATATATAGATAGATCTATATATCTATATATATAGAACGGCAATAAGAAAGTTGTCTCTACTTTGGGATGAATGTTATTTGTAGCTTCCTGATTCCTCTTTAAACAGGTCTTTGCTCAAATGATGGACTGTGGCTGTTATCTTTACGGTCTGGCGGCAGCACAGAGCGTGTTAAATGCAGGAAACCATGATGTAAACTTTATGGCACAACATTAATACATGGGCACACCAACACATCGCTCCCTGCAAATACCCTGCAGATGCATAAAGACACTGCACTTTGCTTTATAGTGCTTTCTCTGAGTTTTAGTGAGTGCAGGCATAACAAAGAGAGGAGATTGTGCTGCTTGCAGTGCATTCACCAGCCAGTAAATGTATTAAGGATTAATGCAGACCTGAACAAATATGCTTGTTTTTTGTGTTCTTGGTGAATTAAAGACTTGTTCTCTTTGAATAAACCAAAATTGGAGCGAAAACGCAGCGTGTGTTTTCCCAACAGCCGCAGCCCACCAGCTTAAATCGGACGGTATTGGGTCGGCAAGTGTTGGCAGTGGACATTTAATTTGGGCCCAACACACATCTGAAGTTGGTACAATTTGGGACAGAATCACCAGCGTGAGCTCGTCATAAAACGGCATCTGTCTTCCCGTTGCCAATATCATCAGGCGTGGATGTGCACTCACCATGCCTCCCCCCCGGCAGCTCCCAACGCTCATTTTTTATTTACCTCTCCACAACCCAACAACACCGCCGTCCCACTTATTTGGCCTCGCCGTCGGATCTGGACAGACTCCCTCTGGAGACAAGAGCTCTCATTGTGAAGGCTCGGGAAGATGACGCTGGCATATTGCCTTTAAATGCACACTTTGATGCGTGTGCACAGCCAGGCGGGCAGAGGACATTATGTGGCGCTTCAGCTTCATCCATAAGCCCACGCTAATAGTGAGACTGTGCTGCCAATAAGAGCGCTCAAATAATTGGTCTAAGGGGAGTCCTGTTTGTCGGCATCAGTAAAAACAGCGCAGTGATTAAAGGCACAGATGCACAAATCCAAATAACACAGAGGGCATCCTAGCAGTCTGACCTCTGAAACAGCAACTGCAACTTGATGGCTTCTCTTTAAGGACAGAGCAACAAAAGCATGCTGTACAGTCTATCAAAGAAAATGATATTTCTGGAGCAGCGCACAGCTCCCGGGGCATTTACGTCATTAAAAAAAGCTTACATTGGATATTTTACTGTCCCAGTGCCTTTCGGTTGGAGGTCTTTGAAGACGGCACACATCTCCGAAGCATGTCAATTAGCCAGAGAGCGAAAAACATGCCAGATTCACTGTTCTCCTCCTCTGCCAGCCTCCATCTTGTCATAAGTAACCGGGTATAGCGGACTGCGTTCTGCTCCGTTGCACTCCTAAATTATCATGCGGCATTAATGCTTGTAGGACTTGATGAAAACTTTTCTTCGACTTGAATCGTTATTTCGCCAAAAAGCAAGAACAAACCATCTGCCTCTACTCCCAGAAGTGACGTTATGAAAGGGAGGACTCTACTGGGACCGTTCTGATGAGAGTACCATTGCCACCTTCCGGTTTTTCTGCATAGGCAAGCAAATTTGCATTTGGAAATGCAGAGGAAAATTGTGTGCTCGCACAGCACCACCATGCAAACTCTAAAGTTTCTGAACTAGAGAGGAAGGTGGTGAGACAACAAATGGAAAAGTTTGCCATGAATGATTTCCAAATGTTCTTAGCAGTTTTTACCGCCTCTACTGTGTGATTTCTCTGTCCAGCACAGACAGAGCAAATACAGACTGCTCAAGAAAGGAACACCTAATGACTACATTACAATGTAAGCCCTTGCAGAGAGTAATGGATATGACTTCTTCTTAATACAGCCCCGTCATCTGCAGATGAAAAGTTCTCTATCGCTGCTCTCCACATAAACACAAAACGTAAACTAAAAAAGGATGCGTTTTCAAGAGCGCCACATAGACGCCACAATCCGAAACGACATCAGTTTGAATCCAAACAGAAGCGCTCGTCACGCAAGCCACACTCCCACATGGTTTCAGCGGGTGGGCATAACATCAGGTGAGCAGGAAACAATGCAAAGGTTGCAAGCTCACTTGAAGGCCGAAAGGTCAACCGTAAACAACGTGGATGAGAATGGCTTCCCTCACCCACTCACGAATGGGGATGATTTTTGTTTTTTACAGTAAGCTCTAAAAGCTGCACATAGTTTTAAATGAAACATCCGTTTTTCAGATCTGCCATTGTTGACTGCATTGTCTTGTCTTGTCTGCATAACATTGTTGGAAGTCACACAAACCTAATTTGTACAACTTTTGGGGGGGTAGCTCAGTAATAGTAAGGCAAGGGTAATTTGGTTTCCTTAATTCTACAAAAATAACATCCTCATTACTTGACACTTCCCTGCAGAGGTATGCAACTTCGAGTGTCAGTGATTAAATTCTCCCTAACCCCAACCCTAACCCAATGAATGAAGCTGAGCTTGATGCCGTAGATGTACACAGCACCAAACACGTCTTGTATACTTTGGTCATCTTGTCAGAATCCACTATTTGTCAGCTTGGGTGGTTGGATTGTTTAGTAATGTTTTAGTAGATCGTCTTTAACGTACCTTCATAATTATTTCAGATGTTGTTTGTGCACTACAGAAATAGCACAATGGAACCTTGGATAGCATCGTTAATCCATTCCAGAAGGTCTGACTGAGTAAATTAGTAAATATTGTAAACCCAATTAATCACAACACACTGTTATAGCTTTGCAGTTGTAGTTTTACATCCAGAAAGCAGTTCAGACTGCATATAAATGATGAATGAAAGGGATACGTTCGTGTTAAAGTTAACTTTAACCTTCATGGATGATTTGATTCCTGACATGACTGTTATGTCCACGTGACTGTGAGAGCCATACAGATATTTATTTCTTGAATTCAATAGTGGTTCTCTCTACAAATATCTGCTTTTCTTGCTAATGCCGGATGCAAAATAACCAAAGAAAGCACGGTGTGTGTGGAGTTTGCATGTTCTCCCCATGCATGGGTTTTCTCTGGTTACTCTGGTTTTCTCCCGCATTCCAAAAAAACATGCATGTTAGGTTAATCGGCAACTCTAAATTGTCCATTGACTGGCGACCAGTCCACGGTGTACCCTGCCTCTCGCTCAAAGTCAGCTAGGATAGGCTCCAGCACACCCCCTCAACCCCAATGAGGATAAAATGGATGGATGGATTGAACCAAAAAACTTGCAAGTGCCTGCATTTAATAAAAAAGGTGAGGAAAACTACTAAAATCAATAAAAAACTCAAAGGTGGTTGTTACTGCATTGTGTCTTTCATCCATCCATCCATCCATCCATTTTGTTCCGCTTATCTGAGGTTGGGTCGGGGGGGGGCAGGGAAGCCCAGACTTAGTCCAGCTACTCTTGGCGGATCCCGAGGCGTTCCCAGGTCAGCTGGGAGACATAGTCTCTCAAGGTGTCCTGGATCTTCCCCGAGGCCTCCAACCGGTCGGATGTGCCCCGAACACCTCCCCAGGGAGGCGTTCTAACCAGATGCCCAAGCAACTCATCTGGCTTTCAATGTGGAGGATCAGTGTTTTTTCTCCGAGTCTCTCCTGGATGACAGCGCTTCTCACCCTCTAAGGGAGAGCTTAGTCACCCTGCTGAGGAAATTCATTTTAGCCATTATACCTGTGATCTTGTCTTTTCGGTCACTACCCAAAGCTCATGACCATAGGTGAGGGTAGGAACGTAGACCGACCGGCAAATTGAGAGCTGTGCCTTTCGGCTCCACTCTCTCTTCACTGCAACGGACCGATGCAGAGTCTGCGTGCATGCAGACTCCGTACCAATCCGCCTGTCCATCTCACGCTACATCCTTCCCTAACTCGTGAACAAAACCCTGAGGTACTTCAACTCCTCCACTTGGGACTCGATCTCATCCACGACCCAACCCGTGTCAAACAGGTCTTCAGTGAAGGTAACTCTAAATGATCATGCACCCCTTTCATTCCTCATTGACATGCATTTCAATGTATTTTGCACAAGTACAACTACAAAAAGGCGTTTTGTGTTGACATTGTTGAGACTTGTGGTGAAATTGCGTCTGTTAGCAAAGAACTGCAGAAACAACCGCTGACTTCCGGATCCTGTTTGTGTATTAGCAAGCTATTAGGCTGCTAAGAAAGATGTTAAGTGATAGCACTACATCAAGCACACAGTTGGACTCATGCAGGGTACTATCCATGCAACAAGATGCAAAGTTGTATGCTTACAGGAAAATGTACACAACCTGTGGCAAAATGTAACATTTTTTTTTTACGCTTACCAAAATACAGCCTACACTAACTGCGGTTCCAAATTTTACTGAGAGTACATTTTCTTTAAACCAGTTAAGCAACATTTGAATTAGGAGTACTTTTACTGGAGCACAATTTCTACTTGTCCCACCCCAGAATATGTTGTAGGACAGGTATGCAGCTTTTTATTGCACAGAGTAGGTATCAAGCAAAGGTGCCATAAAGGTTAGAGGAGAGCAAATAAATCCAAGCCAACCTGCTCGCATCAGTCAATCCCAGCTAGCGGAACGAAAGTTAAGACTGACCGTGTAAATCTGCCCACCTCTGACATGCAGCAAGTGTAATAGGATGAAGATTGACTATATGGGGTATAAAATCATTATTTTCTAGTTTCTAACAACAACAAAAAGTAATGTAGCTTTGTAATCTAATTTAAAAATTTTTTGCTGCTCTGTGAAATCCACGAGCTTCCCAGCAAGCTTGTCTTTTTTCCTGATAGGCGCTCATCAATCATTTTTGTTGTCAAGTTTCTGTCTCCATCTGAGCGCAGTAGGACTGCAGGCTGCAGGCTAACATGCCGCACCAAGTCTCGCTGCAAATCTGAGGGAATGCCCTTCCCCGCTATTATTCTCCGCCTGGAACTGAAACAGGTGGTGCATAGCTCCCCAGGGACTCGGTGACAACCAGGAAAACAAATGTTGAGCCTTCTTGACTGGTGGAGTCAGGCTGGCAAATAAATATGCCCAAGCTTCATTTACATGATCGATGAGTCTTTTAGAGGGGAAATGTGTAGCGTACAACACAAAGTTTCCCCAACTTGGAGACATAATGGGTGTCCCACAAACTGTATTCACATGGCGCTCCCTAACACACACCCTTTGCCGGTCGTAAACATGCTGTAGCCGAGTCCTTTGGGAAAGAGGTTGTGTTTGCGCCGTGAAGAAAGCTTCCAAAGTCAAGCTTCATCTGTACTGCAAGGGCTCGTTTGCAAAGCATATGAGACATGCAACCTGCTCCCTATCCTTTGGCAGTGCGTCCGCTCGTTGTTAACGTTGAGTCAAATATGCAGCGATTACAGGAGCTGAATCTCTCGTCATGTGTAAGGAGTTTATAGAGCCTTTCTCCGCACTCCTCGGCATTCTGGGTGGCCTTTGCTTCAGATATTCTTTAGTGTTGTATTTCATCTTTCTATGGCGTCATTCCATCCATCCATCCATTTTCCACCGCTTATCCGGGTCCGGGTCGCAGGGGCAGCAGCTTCAGTAGGGAAGTCCAGACTTCCCGGTCCCCGGCGACCTCTTCCAGCTCCATCGGGAGGACACCAAGGCGTTCCCAGGCCAGCTGTGAGACATAGTCCCTCCAGCGTGTCCTAGGTCTTCCCGGGGGCCTTCTCCCGACTGGGCATGCCCGAAACACCTCACCAGGGAGGCGCCCGGGAGGCATCCGGACTA
>QODF01000156.1:240825-399534 GCA_024372805.1 Oostethus manadensis
TCGAGGGAGGACCGGGATATTGAGTCCGAATGGGCCGTATTCCGTGCCTCTATTGCTGAGGCAGCCAGTTGTGGTTGCGGCCGCAAGGTGGTCGGTGCCAGTCGTGGTGGCAAGCCCCGAACCCGATGGTGGACACCGGGGGTTAGGGCTGCCGTCAAGCTGAAAAAGGAGTCCTATCGAGCATGGATGGCTTGCGGGACTCCCGAAGCAGCTGACAGGTACCGGCAGGCCAAGCGGCACGCGGCTTCGGCGGTGGTCGAGGCAAAAACTCGGGTGTGGGAGGAGTTCGGTGAGGCTATGGAGCACGACTTTCGGTCGGCCTCGAAGAGGTTCTGGCAAACCGTCCGACACCTCAGAAAGGGGAAGCAGCCCCCAGTTCACACTGTTTACAGTGCGGACGGGGGCTTGCTGACCTCGACTGTGGATATAGTTGGTCGGTGGAAGGAATACTTCGAGGCCCTTCTCAATCCCACTGACATGCCTTCCGTAGAGGAAGCAGAGTCTGAGGATACGTACGTGGACAGTTCTATCACCGTGGCTGAGGTAATTGGGGTAGTCAAATCACTCCCCAGTGGCAAGGCGTCATTCTAAATAAATGAAATGCAAATGACTTGGATCTTGTTGTTTTTGACTCTTCACTGTAATTACTTTTCGATTTGCTTCGACCTTTGATAGTGACACACCCAATGGAGTGGACACAGTAAGAGCAGATAAGCCATTTCAGACATATTGTATATTAAACTCGTGCTCATGTATGTTGCTATAAATGCGTTCCCTTGCAAAGCTGCGTAGCAGGCGCACCGGAAGTGATGTCACTGGTTCAGAAATCCAGCTTTGCCGCAACAGTAGTTTGCACTTTCAATAGGGATTATTGCTTCTGCTGTTCCTGAACATTAAAGTAACATTAGTAGTACATAACATCGTTGAATGCGTCTTCTATTTGTATTTCATGTCACAATTCTAGGTGGGGGCCGCACGGTGGATGAAAGTGTAGCATGGTGGCCTCACAGTCAGGAGGTTCAGGGTTCGAATCACCGTTGGTTTCCCCGGGTACTCCGCTTTCCTCTCACATTCCAAAAACATGCATGTTAGCTTCATTGGCCACTCTAAATTGTCCATTAGAGTGTGAATGTGAGTGTGAATGTTTGTTTGTCTATATGTGCCCTGCGATTGACTGGCGACCAGTCCAGGGTGTACCCCGCCTCCCCCCCAAAGTCAGCTGGGATAGGCTCCAGCATACCCGCGACCCTAACAAGGATAAGCGGTATAGAAATGGAATGAATGAATGGATTCGAGGTGGCTATCGAGTGGTTGACCCCCCCGGGATGCAGAAACAGGAGAGTGGTGTGCAAAATAAAAAGCCTTTTAATGAGCGAAAGCAGGTGCAGGGGTACTCACTGTGTGCAGGAACATGATTTGATTTTTAATATAGGTTTTAAATAGTTCCGAGGGAATGCTCTAATTGCATTTTCAAGGCTAATTACTCTGTGCCAGCATCAAATAACAGAATAGCAATATGGTGAAAATACATAATAGAATATGCACCCCATCTGCAATCCTACAACAATAAACATGGACATTGCATCAATTGTAGAGAGAACATACTGCATATTTTACCGTTGACCGATCACTTACTTCCCAAAACGGGGAAATGATGTCCCTCGTTTTATTTGTGTCCTTGCATGACAGGTAGCTCACCGCTCTTGAAGGCTCCTGTTGGCGGTCGTGTTTCTGCTATACAGTAAGAGTCAAACAGATATGACGCAATGGGACACAACAAGGTCTTTACATTCTCTATAATGAGGCAGCTCTTACCCGAGCTGCATTATAAACCTTGAATACACATAATAATCAATTACCACCGCAGCGCGGGTACAATAGATAAACAAAATCAGTATATGGTTAAGGAATTAGTGATTGATATACTCTTAATATAATGTTTAACGGCTTCCTGGTTCATGCATGGCTGACAGAAATCAAGAGTTGAAGTTAAAAGTTTCTTAAGTGAGATCATATATACATATATTTGTTCCCTCCTAAATTAGACATCCATCACGATAACACGTCTCTCAGGCTCAGGTGCCAAATGATTCATTTCCAGCCTGTTGAGAAAGTGAACAGGATTTCTCAAGGTATGACTAAAAACAACCTATGTGGAAATTGAAACATTTCTAAACATGCATATAATGACAGGTACAATAAATATAATGAAATAGTTGACCAATTCACAGCTATTAAACTCAAATTCTGCATACAATGGTGCTATGTTGTTTTCCACGTCTGTTGACAGTCAAATATTTGTGCTGCCCAGACATACAGGCAAACAAACTACCCCTACCAAACCATCCAAATATTTTTTTCAGTATCACAGCCCTCAGCAAAATTATCAAAACAATTCCACTGGACTCTGACAGTAATTATAGGCCAGGGCTTTTACCATCAAAAGAGCCATTTTGCCTCCCCTTCCAGTAAAGAAAACAGCCTGGAGATGCAAAACCTTAAACTGTTTGTAAACTTTTAAAAGTAATCTTTTTTACAAAATTAAAATAAAACGTAGCTTATTTTAACATTAAAAATCCCATCGGAGTTCATATACTGTATCAGCATATCAGTGCTGTCTGCTCGATATCCTTTGCACCACAGTCATCACAGCCAATTCAATATGCTTACCCTGACTTAATGTCATCGATTTGCTTACTGGTGATGTTTGTTGCTATTCTGTTGGTCCTGTCCTTGACTATCTTTGCAGAAAGAGGAACTTCTTTCATTTTCTGAATAATTTCCTCTTAATATTTTCAAAGTCCAGACAATAGATGCGCTGATATTTTTAAGAAACAATTATTTCTAGTGATGGAAATTGGCTCTTTTGGATCGGCTCACTAAAAAGTGGCTCCTCAGATTTTGTGAGTGTAAATGGTTGTTTATCTTTGGAGATTCATCTACTTCTCGGAAGTATGTTTGCTCTGCTAACCTTCCGAGTAGTTCCGAAACCACTCTCTTACGCACATCTGGACTTGGATATTTTTCAGAAAGAGTTGAACGGTTGTTTTGAAAAAGTCTTTTGTTGTTTGCAAATTTTTCGCTACGAATCATGCACACGGGTAAACCACAGTCATTGGTTCGTCCAAAAAGCGGTCAGAACGTAGTGTAAATGCTTTGACAGACTTGCGATGAGTCCGATATTTTTAAAAAAATGCACATTTCCTCCACTTTGGCGTTAAAAACAATGGTAAAAGTGATGATGGTAATAATTTCAATAATAAATAGAAGAAAAATATGCATACTGACAACTATGTTTTTGTCTGTTTCTGGATTGTTTCTCATACAATAAAATCAACAGATCAGGGTATATGAGTTGTTGCAGCAGACTTTCAAAATCTTGTCTCTTTTAATGCACAGCATAGGAAACTTATATAACAAAATCATCAGGGTAGGGCAGACAAGTGGAGGTTCTGTTGCAGGAGATCATCCATCTTCTCGCAGCGGACCTCCAAAATGTTGTCTCTTTTTATGCACAATATATAACACGTACAATAGCCTCCCTAGATTAAGGCAGACAAGTGGAGATCATTCCCTCTCCTCGCAGCAGACCTCTGAAATCTTGTCTTTTTAATGCACAGCATAGGACACTTGGTCAAGAGCAGTCGTGTGGTTAGAACGCATCCCCTCTCTGGCAACAGGTCCACAAAGGTCTTGTAACAATCCAGTAAAACCAAGAGTGATGGAAGAACAATATTTTATTCATAGTAACTGAAACCTTAAAACATGCCATTTAAGAAACAATGATGCAATTTTCATTTTTTGACATCCTTCTTAGTTCTAAAAACATAGGAACTCCCTCTGAGCTGTCAAACATTTTTATGCCTAACACATGCTGTTGCCGTTTCACCGATCCATGGTTATAAAAATGGGGGGTGTTTACTTGCTCGAGGTCACTGTCTCGCAGTGCTGCCGCTTGCCCATGTCTGGATACCTGATAACGAGTAATGTCACATCAGTATTGATAAGATGTACAAAGTATATTGCATTAATGACAATGCATATTGTACATGTGTATTTGTAGGTGTAATATCTTGCTCATGTATTGCTGCATATTGTGTTTATAGCTGGCTTTAGTGTTACAAATAAGGAGTGGGAGTAAATAAGCTTGTCTTCTTCCCACTCCTTTCCAAGCCAAATTGTATTTGATTTTTTCTGTTATATGTGTATTTTGTGCGACTCGAAATAAACAAATAATGTGAACAATGTGAAAGTCACATAGCTCGATGTGGGAGCCGCAACAAGGAGGCCGTGGGTTGCCGAGCCCTGTCATAGTCACAGTCTACTCAGGAACACGAGGAGAGGGACAGAAGCAAGCTTACTTTTACCGTTGGTGTTTCCCCATGTTGTTTGCCGCATTTTTTGATGCGTTTTTGCTTGACTGAAAAAACGTCATGGGGGTCATCTCAGTCATTCATGCATCCTCCAGAGAAAAAAGGAACGTCTTTCATTTTTATAGTTTTAGGAGCAAAAAGAGAAACTTACAATCTGGACTTGTATCCAAAATATTTTCATTTGGCATTTTACTTCATGTCCACAAGGGACGTTCGACCCGGTCTTCAGGACCGGTATCGGCTGCCGATCAGCCGTATTTTGAAGATCGGAAAATATCGGCTTCCACCACGAGATCGGGCCGATATGGTTGCCATGATTCCGGGCCACACACCAACATGATAGGTGCGGTAAATGCGCCTCAAAGCTGGTTGCCACTCGACTCTTGCCACCCAGACAAAGGAGAAAACCCACCGCCACCTTGCAGACATGTCCGTGGAGTACCATGGTGAAGTTAGTTTCACACTGAACGCTAGATATTTGGCTTGGTGCTACAGCGGTTAACTTCCCTCCATGTGCCCCGAATCCTCTGTCATGATGCCGGGAGCTTGCATGGGAAGTGCCGCTCTAACCGCTGGTTGTTCTAAATCACACCACAAAGTGATCTATAACCACGTCGAATGATTAGTCCTACTCTAAAAGTATTTTAATGTTGGCTGAATAATCCAACGTCAGGATGGCTGCAATTCAGCCTTTTATTTGCATTTCACCTCAGAGCACTCACTCCTTCAACAAGACGTTCCACTTGCTAGTTTCTTTTTGACTCAAAATGCTTTCTGCCACTGCCTTCTACAGCCCACACACTAAACAGCAGATTACAAGACAGTACACCCGTATCTGCAGTGCATTTTGCACAAACATTTTTTTTTTCTTTTGTGATGGACTGTGGCCGCACAGTGGCTGAGTGTTGGCCTCACATTTAGGAGATTTGGGTTCAAATCTCCGTTGGGCGTCTTTGTGTGTAGTTTGCATGTTATGTGTCTCCGTGCATGAGTGGGTTTTCTTTGGGTACCACGGTTTCCTCCCACATTCCACAAACATGAATGAAATGTTAGGTTATATGGCGACTCTAAATTGTCCACAGGTATGTAATGTCAACCTTTTTCTAAATGGAACTCACCATTTTCTTAGATGAACTGCTAAAGAAATGTATTTTTTCATACGCAATGGGAGGTATGTGTTTGTTTAATCATTATTCTTTAGTGTGAAGTTATTCCAATGGTGAATTTTTAGAGCCAGTCGGAATTTGTTGTCTCTAATTAGGCAAACAGAATTTATGTTTCACCATCTCATTTGAGTGCAGCCAGTCACCTTTAAAAGAATTTATGTGACAGAATAATGTTTGATATTAGCTGTCACAATACCCATTTGTACTAAGGCACCTCGTATTCCGTTTTAATTTCTCGTTGTGGAAGCTTGAGGCGGGATTTATTTAATGGAAATTGGCATATATCTATTTATGTGTGAGGATAATAACATGGGACGTAATAAAGGATGAGTCCGGGTTTAGCTTCAATGCAAAACACTTTTAACACTAAAAATAGATTTATACCTACACAGCTTTTTATGCTCCTAGATGTATATTATTGTATCATACCGTATAACATTGCTATCAAGGGGACTGAAAAATAGTGGGTAGCCCCTAAGGGTGTAGTTAGGAACGCATGCAAAGATTTATCATCTCCCCTCAATGGAATTAATCAATTAATTCATTTATTTGTGAAAGTATTTATCAGGACCCGTTTTCTGGCTGACTGTTTTACTCCCTCTACGGAAGCTATGTCAGTGGGATTGAGAGCCTCAAGGCTCTGGATGTTGGGGGACTGTGTTGTTTGACACGCCTCTAAAACATTGCATGGAAGTCGGGATGTGTACCTCTGGACTGGCAGACCGGGGCGGTGGTCCCCATTTTTAAAAAGGGTGACCAGAGGGTGTGTTCCAACTATAGGGGGATCACACTCCTCAGCCTCCCTGGGAAAGTCTACTCCAGGATGCTGGAGAGAAGGGTACGACCGTTAGAACCTCGGGCTACAAGAGCTGCAATGTGGTTTTCGTCCCGGTCGCGGAACACTGGACCAGCTCTACACCCTTGCAAGGGTACTGGAGGGTATATGGGAGTTTGCCCAACCGGTCTACATGTGCTTTGTAGACCTGGAAAAGGCATTCGACCGTGTCCCTCGCTGTGTCCTGTGGGGGGTGCTCCGGGAGTACGGGATTGNGCTTCTACGTGCCATTCGGTCCTTGTACAATCGAAGCAGGAGCCTGGTTCGCATTGCCAGCAGTAAGTCGAGCTTGTTTCCGGTGAACGTTGGCCTCCGCCAAGGCTGCCCTTTGTCACCGATTCTGTTCATAATCTTCATGGACAGAATTTCTAGGCGCAGTCAAGGTGTTGAGGGAGTCCAGCTTGGTGACCTTAGGATCTCGTCTCTGCTATTTGCAGACGATGTGGTCCTTATGGCCTCATCAGGCTGTGACCTTCAGCGTTTACTGGAGCGGTTTGCAGCTGAGTGTGAAGCTTCTGGGATGAGACTCAGCACCTCCAAATCCGAGGCCATGGTTCTCAGTCGGAAACGGGTGGACTGTACCCTCCGGGTTGGGAGTGAGGTCTTGCCTCAGGTGGAGGAGTTCAAGTATCTCGGGTTCTTGTTCACGAGTGAGGGAAGGTTGGAGCGTGAGATCGACAGACGGATCGGTGCAGCATCTGCAGTAATGCGGTCGCTGTACCGGACCGTCGTGGTGAAGAGAGAGCTGAGCCGGAAGGCAAAGCTCTCTGTTTACCGATCGATCTACGTTCCCACCCTCACCTATGGTCATGAGTTATGGGTCATGACCGAAAGAATGAGATCGCGGATACAAGCGGCGGAAATGAGTTTCCTTCGTAGGGTGGCTGGACTCACCCTAAGAGATAGGGTGAGGAGCTCGGCCATCCGGGAGGAGCTCAGAGTAGAGCCGCTGCTCCTTCACATCGAGAGGAGCCAGTTGAGGTGGCTCGGGCATCTAGTCCGGATGCCTCCCGGGCGCCTCCCTGGTGAGGTGTTTTGGGCATGCCCAGCCGGGAGAAGGCCCTGGGGAAGACCTAGGACACGCTGGAGGGACTATGTCTCACAGCTGGCCTGGGAACGCCTTGGTGTCCTCCCGGTGGAGCTTGAAGAGGTCGCCGTAGACCAGGAAGTCTGGACTTCCCTACTGAAACTGCTGCCCCTGCGACCCGGATAAGCAGAAGAAAATGGAATGGAATGTTTTAATCCCAACCTTCTCTGGGAGACCTACTCCCTTTCTACTCCTAAATCTTCAGGATATCTTTTTTAAACTAGGAAATAATAGTCTAAATTAGAGTGGTCAATCAATTAAAATGTTTAATCATGATTAATCAAATTTTGCCCATGGTTAACTCATATTTAATTGTAGATGGAAAGAGGTTTTCATTTATAATGAGTACGGTTGTAAATCGCTTTCTGGTAAACAATTCAATATGTAAGTACACAGGTTATTATGCAATTCAAAAATACTATAGTTTAATAACAGAACGAGGAACAAGAGAAGCAAGAGTGCTTGTTGTCAAAAGATATCAACGATTTGGATACAAATTAAACATCATATAATCATGACAACACGGATAATGGAGGATACAACGCACAAAAACAGAACCAGGCAGTTATAAGGATTACATTCAACAACATGGACCTAAAATATAAAATAAAATAGAATAAATACACACTGCTCAAAAAAATTAGAGGAACACTTTGAAATCACATCAGATCTAAATGGGGGGGAAATTATCTTGAATATCTTTTCTGATATTAAGTAGGTGATGTATTAGTAACAACATGATGGCACATCATTTGATGGAAATGAAAGTGATCACCCTATAGAGGGGGAAATCAAAGACACCCCAAAAATGAAAGTGAACAAATGATGCAGCAGACTGGTGCATTTTGCCAAAATGTCATTGTAGCAACTCCAAATCCTTCTCAGTAGATTGTGTGGCCCCCACGTGCTTGTACGCATGCCTGACAACGTCGGGGCATGCCCCAAATGAGACGGCGGATGGTGTCCTGGGGGATCTCCTCCCAGATCTGGACCAGGGCATCACTGAGTTCCTGGACAGTCTGAGAAGCAACCTGGCAGCGCTGGATGGACCTAAACATAGTGTCCCAGAGGTGTTCTATTGGGTTTAGGTCAGGTGAATGTGGGGGCCGGTCAGTGGTATCTGTTACGTTCGCGTCGCGGCATGGTGTAACGGACCCCGATGATGCAGAGAGCTAAACGTCAGGCAGGTAAAATTTGCAGGAATCTTTAATCCAAAAGACTGCGAAGCAGCGGCAGGTGCAAAGCAGAGAGACAGGAAGAGGGAAAAGTAACAATGAACCGACACCCGACTGGCGCACGCAGCTGAACATAAATAGTATGGAACATAAACGAGAAACAGGTGCGCGTAATCAACAAAGTGACGAAACTAGAACGGCCCAGAAAACACATGAAGCTATGAAAATAATAACACAAAGAAACTAACCAAAACTGTCACGTCAACCAGACACAAATCGTGACAGCACCCCCCCCTCAAGGACGGATTCCAGACGTCCGAAAAGTTCAAGAGTCACTAGGATACGGGAAGGGCGGTGGGAGGACTGGTGGTGGGTCGCCGGGGAGACCCCTCCGGGGGTCGGCCGGGACGACGCCTAGGAACCTTGGGCGTCGCTGGAAGCGCTGGAGCGCGCTGCGCCGTGGGAGGCGCAACTGGAGCGCCACAATGGCTAACCAAAACTGTCACGATTTGTGTCTGGTTCTCTAGCCACTTGAGGTCGGGCAATGTCGTCACCAGGAGGAACCCAGGTCCCACTGAACTAGCGTTGGGTCTGACAATGGGTCCAAGGATTTCATCCCAATACCTAATAGCAGTCAGGGTGCCATTATCTAACCTGTAGAGGTCTGTGCGTCCATCAAGGGGTATGCCTCCCCAGACCATCACTGACCACACCACCAAACCGGTCATGTTGAAAGATGTTCCAGGCAGCATAACGTTCTCCGCGGCATCTCCAGACCTTTTTACGTCTGTCACATGTGCTCAGGTTGAACTTGCTCTCATCGGTGAAAATCACAGGGCGCCAGTGGCGTAGTTGACCATTCTGGTGGTCTATAGAAAATGCCATTTGAGCTCTACGGTGCTGGGCAGTGAGCACATGGCCCACTACAGGACGTCGGGCCCTCAGGCCACCCTCATGGAGTCTGTTTCTGATTGTTTGGTCAGAAACATTTACACCAGTGGCCTGCTGGAGGTCATTTTGTAGGGCTCAGGCAGTGCCCATCCTGTTTCTCCTTGCACAAAGGAGTTATTTATGATCCTGCTGAGGGTTTAAGGACCTTCTACGGCCCTGTCCAGCTATCCTGGAGTAACTACCTGTCTCCTGGAATCTCCTCCATGCTCCTGAGACTGTGCTGGGAGAAGCAAACCTTCTTGCAACGGCACATATTAATGTGCTATCCTGAAGGAGTTGGACTACTTGTGCAACCTCTGTAGTGTCCAGGTACTGCACCATGCTGTCAACAGAGACGTTGATCCAAGCCAAATTAAAAACTACAGCATTAGAAAGTCAGTAAAAAATCAGCCAAAAGAAATGAGGAGTCAGTGGCCTCAACCTGGAAAACCATTCCTGTTTTGGGGTCTGTCTCATTGTTGCCCCTCTGATGCTCCTGTTTTTGATTTCATTTCTTTCATTAACAACAAAGCAGCTGAAACTGATTAACAACCCCCTCTGCTACTTAACTGACCAGATCAATATCCCAGTAGTTTGACTGATAGGTTACTATACTCTGATTAAAATGGGTTCCTCTAATTTGTTTTTAGAGAAAGAAATGTATGTGTGAATATAGTGTATGCATGTTTGAGCGATTCATGTGAAGAGGGGGATTTGCTTCTGCTTCTTCCTACTTCTTTTCAGGCATGTGGAACTGTGGAATTTACCATACATTATTCATTGTACAATATATGCACGTTAAACAAATTAAACCATAACAATTTCATACAGTGTTCATACAGTTACATTTGTTGATATAGACGTTAATCTTACATTAAATAAAGAATCCAATGTTCAAGTGTCTTATTGTATTTTCAAATGTCTAAAAGAGCACATCATATCCCCAAGCACGCTGTAAGGCAGGGGTTCTCAAACACCAGGCCATGCGAAACGTTAAGCTGCAATGATTAAAAGAAAAAAACAAAAACACACACATTACATTAAAATTAAAATAATTTATAAATAACTACATCATTTTTTTGTAAAGGATTTGGAAATATGAACCTTTATTTTATATTAAAAATGTATCCAATTAGAAACCTTACAGTTTTTACATGTTCAATGCGAGCAGCGACTTGTCCCACTTTGTTCGACAGCCCATGAACGCACCACTTAACACCGCAATGCATCTTCTCCCACAATACACAGATGCTGTATTTTTCTGTTTTTTCTTTTGTCGCATGTTTGGTCCTAAATACTGATACTATGTGGGAATGCAAAAAGCTAAGATGCAACCTTATTGAATGCTAATACGCATATGACCTCAATACATACAATACCTAATAAATAAGATAAATTGGATTGCTATAATATACGTGAATGTTGAAAATCTTTCCCGGTGACCAGCTAGTGCGCTGACAACAACACTAGTGAGAGATAATGCTATTCAGATTCAGTCACTGGCAGAAGCCCACAAACTGCACGTAAAAAAAAGTGTTCTGTTAAAGAAAACTTCCGTTAACGTATTATTAACATGTTAACCTTAACAGCCCCAGACTACATGAATGCAGTAGTTGGAATTAATGCCACATTTTGTTTCTTGCCATGTTTGTTAGTGTGTATTTGAATATTTGACATATAATTTTTAACACACCACAACTACTCACACATAAATACTCACACATAAATAAGACCAAGACCTTCTGACATAGGAGCATCTTTCCGAGTCAAACCTTTTAGCCTTAGATGAACCACTACCTGAAGCATTCGGCTAAAACGAGGCAATCGAGTCATCAATGATGTCACTACACCTCAATGAGAAATACTTCCTGCAGTACTTGAAAAACGCTACAAAATCTGGGCCCTATTCAGCCATCACTAATAGTAATACTTTTGTGAGATTAGTCATTTCCATTGTGTCTGTTTACCCCCACACTGCTTTCCTTAGCCCACTTTTTGTGCTTCAGTATTTCTGTGTAAACAAATGGAATTCATTTACATTATAACTTTAACTCTGTTTTTTAAAATCTGGGTAAAAACTTACCAGGATGTTTAAGAAGTCTAGAACTATAGTGTGTGTTCATAAAGAAAGATGCTTGCAAATACAGTATATCCAGCAACACATTTAGTAAAAATTAGGTGTTATGTAACATCGAACCGCATATCATTTCATGACTCACCTCATTCTTTTCGCATGATATATTTCCAAGTAAAGGTATTTATTTCTGCCTGCTAAATATTGCCCTTTCTTTTCCGGCATGTGGCTGACAAATAAAATTGGATCGTTCATGGCTAATTTATTCTTCTACTTTTAAACAACACTGCAGACTTTAGGAACACTGTATTTGGTGAAGAGAAAAGCAATGACAGGCAGCTTGTAACTGGGTCTGAATGCCTCCCTACTATCCATCCATCCATTTTCTATGCTGCTTATCCTCATTCGGGTCGTGGGTATGCTGGAGCCTAACCCAGCTGACTTCGGGCAGGAGGCGGGGTACACCCAATCGCAGGGCAGACATACAAACATTCACACTCACATTCCTACCCGGTACTCACACACCTGTGGACCACCCTATGACATTTTACGACATGCATACGTGCGGCTAATAGTCCGGTCCGGCTTACATACTGTATGTGCAAATCTGTTTTTCTCTCTCTACACCGGCGCATCTCATACATCAGAAAATACTTTATATAATCTAAATTGTTTTCCCCTCCAAGCTTTCCGGACTTGCTTCTAACTTTTGGTTCCGACATGACTTTTCCCCCCATTGTGAATGAAGTTTCTGTCTAATTTAGAAAAAAAAAGACAAACAGACTTCAAAATCTTGGTACAATTCCAGAAGAAATGTTATTGTGCCAGAAAAACTACAATGGAATGGCCAGGCGTGTAAATTTGTTTTTGGACACCTACTAAAATTATAGCTTCTGCTAGGAAGAAAGGGCAGACCAACCTGTTCATTGTTATTTTTTATTTTGGTTTACCTTGCAATTTCACGGGCCATTTCATTTCACCGTAACTAAATGTTACGAGGATCTCTGTCTGTGGAAGATGCAGTAGTTGGCTGTTAGCCATTGACACTAATGGAACCCAAACAGTGTCACAAGCAACAATTCAACATTACTGTTGAATCATTCAATCCAATGACAATATCAATAAACAGGGACTAATGTGGCTTTAAGTCAAGGAAAACCAAACAAATCGCTCCAAATCCAATAATCCACAGGAAATGCTACCGCAAATGTGCAAGGAGCCTTGTATATTGGACTAATCAATAGGAATACTGAGCGAATTAACAAACCAGACAAGGATGTTGGAGCATCTCCAGGTTGCTTTAGTGGCGCCTTTAGGAAATTGAGCTCAGCATTGAAAGTCATCAGGGTCAAATGCACAGCTCATGGGATTAACACCTTCTTTGGTGTATCACTCACGTTTGCGTATGGACGCAAATAACCGGAGGTTTGCGTTTCCAAACGTCATTTCCAGCGGTGACGTCACAAACCCGAACCGTATTTACATGAGAAACAACATGGATGCCCTCAAAACTGACAATTATTTATTGCGTCTAGTTAACTTTGTATTCTAAATCAACATTTATAAATAAACCTTCCCCCTTGTCAGTCCACAACAATGAGCCGGTTTGCCATGTTTTATGCTTGCGGAAGTAACGGGATGACACAGGATGATTCTGATTGGATACAATTTTAGTAACTGTTGCTGCCTACAAGTTTGGCTGTGGGTCCCAATGCATTTATTCGGTCATGTGAGAATGCGTTTGTTTTTTAAATACGAGGACACGATTTTTTTCATACACGGAGTGGGGGGAAATATGCGTTTTTAAAAATACCCTGCTACGTGTGGACAAGGCATGAGAAGTCTTGCTTCTGCCGCTCAACAAGCCAAGCACTATCAAAGAGCATTTGTGTCTTTGCCATCGCAAGATCACAACAGTGAACACTATATTGAATCCACATAGTGCCAACATTTTCACCGTTTTATGCATGTGATCAGCTAATGAACAGCCTATTTCATTTTATTGGTTGTTTGCAATAAACTGTCTCAAAATTTTAGCATTTTAAATCTCTACTTAGAATTTTTTTAACAGCCAACAGTGGAAAATGTAAATTGCAACTCGTCTCAAAAATTTTATCAGGAGCGTTTTTATTTATGAATTTAATTAGTCAATTATAACAATTATAATACTATTCTCTATAAAATGTATTGTTGTTAAAATTTTGGGTGTATGGAACAGATTAATTGGTTTGAAAAATCCCTTTGTTTTCTGACCTTTTGTAATGAATTCGTAACAAAAACTGTATATTCTTTCCCAGTTGTTATTTTAAAGTGTGTGCTTTACTTCCCAACTTTTTGCAAACACACACATGCGCACTTGACAAACCACCAAGCTGCAAGTAAAGCCAGCTCTGTTTAACTCAGTAAGGACTGCGTCTGTCTTTGCTTTCACTTTGTCACTGCCGAGGTCAGAGAAATCAAGAAAGAGCACACACGCTCCCGGTGGGACACTTTGTTTTCTGACGGCCATTTGTCATCACCGAACTTGAGGAGTTGTGCTGTAAAAATAGGAGGGTGTTTATCTTTACCTCCACCGTTGTCTCAGAGGCAGATGTTTGGTATGCTTTTATTCATCCTTATTGATGTGAAGTTCTCTCCTGTTTTCTCTCATGCAATGAGCTATGAAAATAACATTACAGCTGAATTGCACTTAATACCATTGCAGTTTGCTTTGCTGGATTTATTCTTCCTTATATAAAGATTTGCTGCATGACAAGCTGCCTCAGTTGACACTACTGCACTCTGTTTACCTGTGTCACCCCGAGGGAAGTCGGTGGAGAAAAAAAAACAGTTTATGATGCCTTCTCTTCATTTATTCAGGAGCCTTTTAAATTTACATCCCCATTATCTTGATTCTGCGCGGTTGTTGATCAAATGCCAAGATGCAAATTGCTCAACTTGACTTGTAAACAAATACAGGGGACTGAAAGGTGAAAGCAGCGATGGGTGTCAGCCTGCATCATCTGCATCCCACAAGCAGCACACTATATGGACAAAAATGTTTGTCTAAAAAAGGATGAAGCCATAGTTCAAAGTGATTGATTGACGGTGCACCAGAATCCTCATAATTCAAGCTGCACACAAGCTTAACCACAGCACAATGTCCAGGACATTCTGTTATCAAGGCTGTAAAAACTGGGGCCATCTGGGTTGGCCCCGACTCTCTGCTGCGGGGGTGGATGGATGCGCGTCCCGGTGCCGGATTGGTGCCTGGGAGAACCGGGGTTGGGGGTTGGGGTGTGGGTTTGTGTGCACGAGTGGAGGTGTGTGTCAGTGTGTTTGTGTGTATGTTGTATGTCAGATGTTGGGTGCAGGGGATTCAACAGGGGTGTGGGCACAGGGGGCAGTGGTGGGGGGTGAGGTGTGTGATTGTGCCTGGATGGTTGCTGGGGTGTGTTGCCCGGGTTCCTCTCTGATACGGACGGGGTGGGTATGGCGGTGGTGGTGTTCGGGGGTGTGGGCCGCCGGAATCTCCTACAGTGGCGTGCATGGTGGCTAGTGTGTGACATCTGGGTGAAG
The DNA here is from genome assembly GCA_024372805.1 of Oostethus manadensis. Taxonomy (NCBI): domain Eukaryota; kingdom Metazoa; phylum Chordata; class Actinopteri; order Syngnathiformes; family Syngnathidae; genus Oostethus; species Oostethus manadensis. The sequence continues at coordinate 256,024 of QODF01000156.1, forward strand.
CTGCTCCCGGACTGCGGTTGCTGGGCGTCCGGGGCCTCGCCTCGTGCCGGCCCCTGCCCCGCGGTGGGTCCCGGGAAACAGGGGTGCCTACTGCCTGATGGCTCGTCCTCTGGGAGGAAAAAAAATATATAATTTCCCTCCTAGTCTTACTATCCCTCGCACCCCCCCCCACTCCCTGCAAACAAGCACATAGGATCTAGGGGAGTGCGCGTGCTCCATGGGGGTTTGGCTGGGGGGGTCACAAACATGACCTCCTTCTGTCATGCCCTGGGGGCCGCAAACTCCCTAGTTTTAATTACACTTATTCACTATACATAGACTCACAGACACCTCACATTCATTTTTGGGGGGGCGGGACTTGTGTCACAGGGTGGGCAGAGCTACTTAGCCGTGCTCAGCCGGCGGAGTGGTTCTGCCCATGGTGTCACGCAGTTTCGGCTCCTCAATTTTAATTGCCTACACACACACACATCTCACACCTCATAACACTTTTAGTTGTTGGTGGAGGCGGGGATTAGAGGGTCCTATTACACCCCTGTTTTTTTGGACCCTCCCTGGGGCTTGGGGCAGTGGGGGGGTTGTTTTGGCTCCGGATCTCAGTCGGCGGCAGTGCTGGGAGGAGTGCGTGCGTGCCTGCGTGCTGCGCACTGTGGATTTTCCGGCGGCCGGGTATGGTGGTATGGCCCCGTGTCTCGGGTGAGCTCGCGGTGATGCTGCTTGCTGCATTGGGGGGGGTGGCACATCCAAGTGCATATGTGAAAATGTAGGTGTGTGGGTGTATGTGTGTTGGCATGTGTGAGTGTGGGAACAGGGTTTGGTGTGGGTACTGGAGCTGGGGTGGACGGGTCACGGGGGCGGGGGGGGTAGACCCATGGGCCCTCTATGGGCGCCTGCCTCTGGCGTTGGGGAAGGCGATGGCCCGCGGCAGTTGTGTCTCGGGTGGCCTGGAGCTCCCAGGGTGTTGGGTATGGCCCCTGCTTTGGGGGGTGGGGTGGCTTCTGGGCCCGGGGGCCCAGGGGCGGTTGTCCTGCTTGCCCGAAGCTGGCCGGCCTCCGGCGGGTGTTCCGGCGATTGGCGCCCAGGCCCCCCTGTGGCCCTTGCTCGGCTGCCGAGTGGCGTCCGGCCGGGTCTCCCTTGCACCTCTTCGGAGTGGACTCGCGGTTGCCTCTTGGGGTGGCGGGGTCGGGCCTTCCCCTCTGTAGGGAGCCTGCTGGGGGGCTGTGCTCCGGCATCTTCCTAGTCAGACCCTCGCTTTTGGAGGGAGTGTGGTTTGGGATGCATGGCGGTGTTCACCACAAACATCTCCTCATTCTCTGTTTCACTTTATTATTATCCTGTCACTGCAGACTAATGTAGATTTAATGTAGATTTGTTACACGTGTCATCTGGATGGTCATTGTTCAAGAGGTTCTGTTTCTTTTCTGGTTGTTTTTCTTGTATGTTTATCATTATTAGTAAATATGTATGTATGTGTGTATACATATATATGCACACTGTATGTGTGTGTATGTATGTATGTATGTACTGCATGGATATGTGTATGTGCACAGTATGTGTATGTATACGTGTACGAATATGTGTATATGTATGTATGTATGTGTGTGTGTATGTATATGTATGTATATGTGTATGTATGTATATATGTATATGTGTGTATATGTATATGAATGTGTGTACATGTATATTAGTATTATCATTATTATTATTATTAGTAGTATTATTTTGTTCTGTGACTGTTCTGGTTGTTGCTGAAATTGTGATTATCACGGTTGTTTATAATATGGTTGAAATATGTTTGTGAGGTTCTTCTGCACCCTTTCTTCCCTCAACCCACCCCCCACCCGTGCCTTTTCAGGTCAGGTCCGGCATCGAAATGTGGTTCAACAAAATTCATAATAAACGCAGTCAAATGTCAAGGCAGACTCATTTGGATTATGAAGTCTCCCTTGGCAAAGAAATTTTGCTCAGCATTTAAAGGCAGCTTGACTCCCATTCAGCTGTTATGATGCTGGACAAGACAAAAAAAAAAAAAAAATGGTATTGTTACTAATGATATCGATATTTTGATACATTTGGGGGAGATGTCTGTTGAAGAGAAACATTTAGGATTAATTAATTAATTAATCAATATTATATAATTTTTGTGTTGATAAGAACACAATTTTATGACAGACTCCTAATAACATTGTGTTGACAGGAACTACTTTGACTTCCGCCCCTCATTGCAAAGAAGGCAATGAACTGCTGATGATGGCTCAACAAAAAATAAGCTTACCAGTCAGCCAAAAAAAACTATTACAAAATAATATACAAGTATAAGGAACATAAAAAGATATATTCTAAATTATTTTCTAAATGTACATAATGACATTACACAAAAATATAAAATATGCATTTTTATATCATTTAAAATTGATTTCATTACTTCATCAATAATTAAAAACTGATTTTTTACAATTATTTTATTATTTTCCTTTGTCTAATTATGAGTTATAAAATGCTAACTGTTCTAAAAATACTGGCAATATAGTATAATATAAACAGGGGTTACAGGAGTGTCTGTATTGACATTGATAAGCTGTTTTACTTGGCATCCTATACTGTAACAGTAAAAAAATTTGGAGTATCGCCCAGCACTAGTAGTGATGTCAAGCAGCGCAAACAGCAGCTACCATACGCTGGAGCAGTAAAAACATGTTTTGTGGAATTACTAACACCACTTACTGTATGTATCTGGCAGTCTGATGTGGCCTTTGCCAGCAGAACATTAGCTGCCTGGATGCATTGTGCCAACGATAGGATTTGGTGGTGGAGGGAGAGTATTACGGTATTTCTATATGTTTTTATAATGCTTATTTTTGGGTTACTTTGTTTTTGGGTTAACTTTCGAATTTTACGCCAATGCTTTGCTGCCTATGTTCCGATTGATGGTTGCACGCTACAATAGATATCACCTTTAAAGATATCAGATATCATCAATAGATATCAAGTTTTCCTTACTTGCAGTGTGTCTCCCCCCTCACCATGGGCTCACCATGGTCCGAAGGGTTAGACTTGCCATCTGAGTTGTGTTGCAGCCAAAAGCGGCTCTGTTTAAAAGGGACTTTGGCGGTCCATTCTTCAGTTGCAGAGGAGACAAAATAAACTGTAGAACAAACTGCCAAGTTATAAACAGGTTAGAAATTTGCACTTTTCATGTTTATTCCAGTCCAATCTTTTCAAAGTGCCTCTCTCTGTGAATGCATTAACATAAAAAAGTAAACAATTCTGCTCTGTCTTAATGTTTGTGCACGTGCAACAGCATCCATTTGTGCGCATGTAATTGATACTGAGCTGAAGACGAGAGACCCATCCATCCATTTTCTATACAGCTTATCCTCATTAGGGTCGCGGGTCTGCTGGAGCCTATCCCAGCTGACTTTGGGCGGGAGGCGGGGTCGCCCGTCAATCGCAGGGCATACAATCATACAACTGCATCCAATCATTCACACTCACATTCACACTGTAATGGACAATTGCATGTTTTGTTTCAACGTGCATGTTTTTTGGAATGTGGGAGGAAACCGGAGTACCCGGGGAAAACCCACACACGCACGAAAAGAACATGCAAAGAGATGCCCAACGGAGATTCGAACCATGAACCTCCTGACTGTGAGGCCAACATGCTACCCACTCATCCACCGTGCGGCCTGAAGACGAGAGACAACAAGTATTAAAAATAAGAGCAACATTATTCTAAGATTCGTAATGACGACCCTTTGGATTTCTTGTTGCGCGCCGCAATAGATAGCACATTAGCCGCCTCGCTAGCGCACCAAAACAAGCCAGATAGAAAGTAGCACTGCTTTAGCCACCAGGACTAGGCTAGCTACTAGACAGACTAGACATGTGAACTGATGTTTCGTCATGTTATATACATGCTATGACCATATAACAGCATAGTAAAACAAACGCAGACATCTAGGTAAGTCTTCTGGCGATGTCGGCGGTTTTAAAATGAGAGCCAGTATCCACTGCTTCAATCTGTCCGGATGTTCAGTTTGTAGTTTGGTTGGAATCTCAAAGTTGACCAACTTGTCCATCCATCCATTTTCCTGGTCCCCAGCGACCTCTTCCAGCTCCATCGGGAGGACACCAAGGCGTTCCCAGGTCAGCTGTGAGACATAGTCCCTTCAGCGTGTCCTAGGTCTTCCCGGGGGCCTTCTCCCGACTGGGCATGCCCGAAACACCTCACCAGGGAGGCCCGGGAGGCATCCGGACTAGATGCCCGAGCCACCTCAACTGGCTCCTCTCGATGTGAAGGAGCAGCAGCTCTACTCTGAGCTCCTCCCGGATGGCCGAGCTCCTTACCCTATCTCTTAGGGTGAGTCCAGCCACGCTACGAAGGAAACTCATTTCCGGCCCTTGTATCCGCGATCTCATTCTTTCGGTCATGACCAACTTGTCTTCTATTCAAATGCCAGCCAAGATGTATTACCTAAAATGAACTTTTCCAAACTCACGAGCGATGCAGCAGCAGTAGATCCATTAGCTAACGCTGCCGCTCGGTGGTGGCCTGAGGCGTTATGAGTGGAGCTGTGAGCGAGGCACTGTGTCCCGACGCCGGAAAAGTAGTTCTTCGTTGTTAGCTACTACAATAACAATGTCGCTGTAGCTCGGTTAATATTCAGGTCACATTACGGAAATGGAACATGGTTTGGTTAGAGGGCTTTATAGTCAAAATAGGTGAGTCCCATTAGATGGATTGTTTTTGTCCCTTTTGAATAGACCGGGAAGGGAAAGATGTGTGCTAATAATGGGCAAAATTCCGAAAAAAAAGTGCCGTTTTCCATTAACAGAGGTTTTTCCATAGACATGCAACCATTCACACCTATATCAACAACTTTTACAGTTTCACTTCATCTGAGCTTTTTGACAAGCATGAATCATATTGGAATTATATGGATTGATCTTTTTTTATTTACAGAAAAAGCGGGATTGTGTGTAAAAATAGTTTATTTTAAGACAACCTATTGTCATCACTACCAAGTGAAATCTCGTTTGACCTGATTTGCATGTAAATTCACTACATAGAAACTTTGTTAAGTTTAATAATCTTAAACATTTAGCTTGTTCTTAATGAAAAAACATCTTAAACACAGGATTAATAGGATTTCATGACTACAATGATTAGAATTACATTTTGGTAAACTCTAGTAAAGTGCATTCTATAGCAAAAAAATAAAATAAATAAATAAAATATGTGTGTGTGTGTGTGTATGTATATATATATATATATACACAAACACACACACACACACACACACACACACACACACACACACACACACACACACACACACACACACACACATCTGTGTGTGAGTCTGTTCTCAAGTTCAGAAAGCTAGATAACCAGTTTTATTCTTAATTTAAGACATTTGACATTTAAGTTACTGGGTTAACCTCTTGCTGACCAATAATAAAGATGAAGTTTTTTAAAGTTGTTATTAATTTGGAAAAAAATCTTGATAGACTTTGTTGATCTAGACTATTACATTATTTTTGTCATGTTAAAATTGCTATATTTTGCGATAAGATATTTTTTTCTATTTAGTAACAAATAAATTAGAAACTTGCGGTTGCATTTATACTTTTTTTATGCATTTTTGCAGGCAGGTCTAAGAGAACGTGTACAAGTCACACCTGTGCAATTTGTTTGGAGCCTCACATTTCTCTGATGAGGGGGGAAAAGGGAATATTCTGCATAATTAATCTCAGTGATAGCACAATAATGACGTTCTAAGTTACAGTGGCACACACTGTGTGCACAATGTGGCGCCTTGAGAACGAGTGCAGCTGCAGGAACTGTGCAGGGTGCAAGCACAGAACTTGGGGCGTGCTTGGTGAAACCGCTGGAATCTATAGAGTCAAATGAGTTGCCATCGACTGAATGTGCTCTGATTGACGTTTAAAGCCTCAATACAAACAAAACCATGTCTGCCTCTTAATTATTGCATCTTTCTCCAGGCTCTGTGTGGACAAAAGCTATAGAAACATTGCATTTAGTTCTGACAAAGCTATACATAATTGATCATCTTGTCTTGAATTATTTATTCCTATCAGGATCTAAATATTGCACAGCTCACTTGAATAATGAATCCCTATCAAATTCAATTCACAGTTTTGTACAATTGTAAGAACTTGGCCAAGGCTAACTGCATATTGACTGACAAGCAAGCCCATCCAGGGGCACAGCACTCAACTGTGGGCCCTCTAACTTAAGAATGCCAAAGGGATACACACACACACGTCTATATTTAAGTTGTTTTACTATGGTTTGTGAGTTGTAGTGTTTTAAGTGTGAGCCCACAGTATCTGTTAGCAAAAGGCAGGTCCATTAATGAAACCCAAAGTAAGCTGCAGCACTACTCTTATGAATACCTTCCTAACCTTATTATTGAACTTTCACAGCAAGTCTTAACTTTTATGACGTCGGTTTTTATAACTGACTTTAAAAAAATAAAATAAATCAAAACCTTCCAAAAGAAAATCGCGTGTACATTACTGTATGTTTGTATAATGTGCAATGTATAATGTGATGCTATGTTTTTGCCGGCGTTTATCTGTTTTTTTGTGTTCAAAATAACATGAAATGTTCAGAATGGATTTGGATGAAATCTTGAGGAATTGTCAAACATGTGATATGGAAAGCCTGATTACATTTTGGGGGTGTTCCCAATCACCGTCTGGATCCAGGAATTTTTAAAAAGATTATTTTTGTGTTACATTTGTGCATGTAACTCACATGCACAAATGCACATGCACTCAGACAAAAACATGGTCAGAGAACTTGGATAAAAATATACAGGACAGGCTGTACAAAATATTAAAGAATGGTCCAAAAAATGTAGGATTCTTATTTTGGCGTGAACCACAATATGGGGGGAACTATGGTGACACAGAGTCAGGAGATCTTGAAAAGCTTGGTTCAAATCTCTGCTTGGCATTTCTGAATGGAGTTTGCATGTCCTCCCTGTACGTGCTTGGGTTTTCTCTGGGTACTTCTGTTTCCATCAATTAATTCATTTTCCATGCCACTTGTCCTCATTAGGGTGGCAGGTATGCTGGAGCCTATCCCAGCTGACTGGGCCGGAGGAAGGGTGCAGCCTGGACTGGTCGCCAGTCAATCGCAGCCAGTTTCCTCCCACATTCCAATTGTATGCACGTTCGGGTAATCCAGTGCTTCTCTAATAGTGAGTGGGGGTGCTGTGAAGTGTCAGAGACTAGTGGTACATTGAAAGTTAGTGCAGATCTGCCCACATGTACAAATTCAATGTACTCAACACGCAATTTGACTCTTGGATAAGCTTGTATGCTTCACAGCTCTCCATTTTGTTGCATTTTCCTGGTTTCAGTTTCGAGTTCAGTCTGAAAAGTACAGACAAATAAATGGATATAATTCGTTTCTCAACAGTATTTCAAATTGGGGTGTGAAACCATGTCCCCTTATGTCCTCTAGGGAGGCATGACAAAAAATAATTTAGAACCACTGGGTTAATCAGGACTCTAAATTGTCCATAGAAATGAAGGTGAGTGTGACTGTTTGTCTATATGTGCTCTGAGATTGACTGGCGACCAGTCCAGGGTGTACCCCGCCTTTCACCCAAAATCAGCTGGGATAGGCTCCAGCATCCTCCCCTGATTGTTGTGAGGATAGAAAATGGATGGATGGACTGCACTGGTCATAAAGATCATATAGAAAAAAACAACCATGTCCCAGGAGAAGAACCAGACAAAGAGTAGCACAGAAGACCCCAATGATCCATCAAGTTTTCCTCACCAGTCCAAAGAGCCAATGTGTGTCCCCCTTCAACATGGGCTCACCATGATCCAAAGGGGTTGAGTTGCCATCTGAGGGGTGTTGCAGCCAACAGCGACTGTGTGTAAAAGGGACTTTGGCGGTCCATTCTTCACTTGCAGAAGTTAGCTTTGGGAAAGTGGCTGGAAACACAAGACAAAATAAACTGTAAAACAAACTGACAAGTGACTTTTCATGTTTATCCCAGTGCAAGCATTTCAAAGTGACTCTCTCTGTGAATGCATTAAAGCCCAAAAAGTAGACAATTCTACTCTGTCTAAATATTTGTGCATGTAAAACCGCATCCATTTGTGCACAAGTAATCGATACTGGGCAATCCATGGCCACATCTGTGCATTCCAGGTCCTGCTGTGGCAATGCTGATTAAGTGATGGCTACAAGACTGGCCCAGTGGGACAAAAACATGACCAAATGCAGCTGCACTGCACTTTTAGAACAACTCTTGCTCCTTTGGAGAATATGCAGAGAAATAATACCTCACATCGGAACTTATTTTTGAACACTGCCAAACACCTGAAAACCTGTGAAACTGCAGAAGCTGGCACTGGGTCAGTCTCTTTGGAAAGCAGCTATGTTTGGTTCACGCTAAGAGGTGAGCTTGTTCGGCCAGGTTTCACTGTCACGTTGGCCTGTTGGTATTGAGGTGTGCTATCTTTGTGTCTTTAATATACTGCTATCTCATCCCACCTAAAGGTACACTTTTTATCATTTGAATTAACTTAATTCCCTGTTGCATGTGTCATCCACTTAATGAGGTATTGAAAGATCGTGTTGTCTGTGCATTATTTCCTGCACTACAAACACTCATTACGAGCGGCATTGTCAAGACTGTCAGTCACAACTCATCACCATGGCAACAGTCAATCCCATCTTCACAGTCTCTACTGATGTCGGTTTGGGAGAATATTTTTACGATTACAATTTATTACATTACATGATAACCACACCAACTTGAACCAAATGTGACACAACAGCTGTGTATAAAAATGGCATATTTCAGCATTTAGATCTCATCGGTCCTGGTTCTTTGAAGCTTAATATTATCACAATCGTAGACAGATGATAGAGTGTATGTAAAAAGTTTAACTTTCTGACACGACACATTTTTTGCTGAACTTAACTCCCCTGCCCAAAGATGGTTCATGCATTATTCAAACGTGCACGGCAAAACCGAAATAGTTTATGTAAACTTAAAGTGAGATAATATGGGCCACAAAATGGTAATTGAAAACAATATGATGATTTTCTAGATCGCCCTGCCTTTCTGACCCATCTTTTGGGAGGCGGAGGTGGGACGGGGTGGCAGTATCATTCCGACACCCAGTCACAATTTCCACATTGTTTTTGCTTGGACTTGAAGTTTTTAGACCCTATGGTCCCAACACCAAATCTTTTTACTGTTCCTCTTAACTGCAAAGAAGTGTCAGTTTTTAAAGTTTTTACTTGCTTACTTATTTAATAACAAAAATTAACCTAAAAAAGTATGGAACAAAAGTTTTATGGACAACTCTGTACCTTTTGCCAAATTACAGCCTGGCCTATTCCTTTTGGTATTGAGCAGTTAGTATCTTCTCATGTGGTCATTGTACTTTTTCTTCAGAAAGTCTTCTATAAAGACTCATCAGGTCATTGCTGATCCCACAAACAGTTGCTTTAGAGTCTTTCATTAGAGCCAGCTTCTTTTTTGTGTTCCACCTGTTGGAAGTCTTACTTAAGCCCAGGTCAGAACCGCATGTACGGGTGCCTACGGCCGGTCTATGTGCAAAAAAATCGCAAGGGCGCACGTGTGATGTGCTGGTTTTCGAGCCTATAGACTGGCCGCAGGCTGGTCACACGGCTTCTATGTCATGTCAAATTAACTCTACGGGCGCTTATGTTCGTTTCAGCTTGCATGACAAACTTACTCACTTTGTACATACTGTATTTGTGCAATGTCCGTACAGTCAGTGTGCGTCTTTTGTACTTTGGCTGCTGTTAGGTTTGGACAAATGTCCTTTTTTTTCATAGGGTGCATTTGCAGACACCAATATGTGTTGTGTGCCCCACATGCAACCCACATACATAATTAGTGCGGCCAAGGCACTTTCAGATATTTCGTTCATTGAAATCTTACTTCTTCATTGTCAGCACAACCATATTCTCCATGAAAAAACAAAACAGCGGTTTGGGAACGGCCAAAAACTTGTGTGTCTGGATTTACTGTAGCAGGCTTTACTATACCAGTGGTTTACAGGATGATCAAAATGGTCGGACTGGGCCCAAGACCAATGTTTATACAATTGTTTTGCTTGATTTTCATCTTTTTTTGAAAAATGGGTGGCTTCAAACAAAAGGCGCTAAGTTGTGTATGCGATCCAGATGTAAACACCTGGAAATGCAGTCCTCTGATCTCACATTCATTTTTTAAAGTCAAACTCAAATTATTCCAGTTCATTGTGTGTTATTGAGTAGTATTGAGTACATCCTGTTGATTAGTTTTGTGTACTATTTTGTTGCTTCCAAAAGCCAAAAAGGAGCCCAAAGTTATTGAAATAAGTTGGTTTAAATTATGACTCGCACATACCCCTAATGCAGGGGTCTCCAACTCAATCCACCTTGGAGCCGCATGAGGGGGAGTCTGGCTGAGGCTGGGCCGTAGCCTCGGTGCACATGCATTCTTTTTAATTGTTTTATCCAATCTTCTCATACTTAGATACACACGACACAAAATAAGATAGACAAGGACACTGGTGTAAACAAGTTGTGTGCAAAACTACTGATAAAATTCCCAATCACCAAATAAATCAACAAACACGAAATAAAAGGAACAAGTTATATAACTTTCCTCAAGTACATCCTTCTTTGGTAGTCAGTTTGTATTTTGTATAACATCCTGTCCCGTTAACTGTTTTCTGTATGAAACTACTGATAAAACAATCAACAAGTTAGGAACTAATACCTATTTAAATCAGTAACAAATTTGACACTTCTTTAACCTCAGTCAATTGTTTTTGTCTTCTCTTGCCCATTTTGTATTTTGTATTTTCATTCCTTGGCGTGTCGTGTTTAGCCGACGCACGTGAGGGTACGCCACAACCGAACGGAACTGCCATCGACTGCCGTGGCATCCAAGCGCCTTTTCTCCCATTAACAGGAGAGCCGATGCGTGCTACTACGATGAGACGACCCCACCACCCCCGAAAGCCCAAAACACTTTGAACAGCGAGTTGGGACGAATGCCCGCGCTTACCAAGCCAGGCACAGAAGAAAGACATCATTGGCAACGCTTCGTTCACTTTCACTCATTGAAAAATGTTCCTCTGCTTGCGTCAAGCCCAATCGATGTCACGCCCCTGAGTGGGTCATACCCCTCTGTGATTGGTGGGTCCGTCAGTCCCGCACACTGTGCTGTCCATATTGTAGCGTTGCTGTGAGCACTTCCTGCTTCCCAGTGTCCTTCGCGGGATTGTCTTGCACGTGTCTATTCATGACACCCTGAGTGAGACGGTCATGTTGAGAATTGACATCCTGCCATTGCGCCGCTATGAGAAATACTGTTGCTTTTCCATAATTAAATATTTGCCGTTTTGCAGTTCCTGGTAAGGGCCACATCATCATTTAAAATTCAATTAAAATGGGGGCCAGAATCATTTTGGAGGTTGCCAGTTTGAGACTCCTGGCCCTGGACTGGTCGCCAGTCAATGACAAGGCACATAAAGACAAACAAACATTCACACTCTAATGGATAATTTAGAATTGCCAATTAACTTAACAGGTGCTTTTAATGAATTAGAATATTTATACAGTATGTATATAATGTTAGCTTATATCTGTAGCACTATAAGCAAAGCAAAGAAACATGTAAAACATTGTATAGTTTTACTACACAGTAAAATATTTAAAGGACGTACTTCTTAAATTTGATGATTATAGTTTACAACTAAAAAAAAACAAATTCAGAAAAATTGTCAAAAGTTCAATATTTTTTGCACATCCTTGCTGTTTTACGAGTCAATAGATGCAAAATTCCAGGCCTGGCTCTGCTCAGGCTTGGCGATGTTCTTCACGGGCATCTGAATTTACATCCATTACATTGCTGTCTTCTTAAACTTTTGACTTTAATGAATATGCAAATCTCTCGCTGCTGATACGCGTTCACGACGTTCACCCGCATGCATCCATCAAGCGAGCTCCATTTACTTTTCTGAACGAGTGCAGTCAGTCAAGCAGCCATGCCGCTTTCCCCGTCTGTGAGATTAGCTGTTTTGTCCGCGCACATGGATGTGACAAAGTAAGCCAGGGCCTCTTGGTGTAATCCAGTCATCCTGGGGGGTTTAGATGAGTAAGAGCATTGCTTTGCTAATAAATCATCCTGTGCAGATCAATTCAGTGCTGACTGGAAGACCTCTCCAAAGCTTGCAGATCTGAAAGAGTGAAGAATCACCAGGTGTTTAATATAACAAATAATGCCAGAGTGTTCAAGAAGGAAAAAGTCTTCTGTAGACGTTTATATTAATACAATCTCATAAAAACTGGACAGTCCAGATAATAATCCTAGATACCGCCAGCCTGCGCAATTGAAAATGCTGTAATGCATATACACTTGCTCTGCCAGACTGACCATACAGTGAACAGATTATCCCAATGTGCTGGAAATGCTATAATAAGCGTAAGACAGGGCTATTGGCAGCGGAGCAGAGCCTTTTGTGATCTTATCAACGCACCAGTTTGAGTTCTTTTTGTCTCCTGGGAAATACCAGAAGGAAGGTGTTAAGCTTCATGTATGCTTCCTGCTCTCTCCCCTGGCCTGCCTCTATCTAACGATGCCCTTCTGGAAAGATCAGAGGTGAGCACACGCCCACGCATCTGTGTGTGCGGACTTGCAGTCGCCTGAAGACACATTTGTAGTCTCCATAGCCAATGGGAGGTAATCAGTGCCCTGATACACTGTAACCAGATCCATTAGAAAGCTAATAAAAGGCTCTGGATGAGTTAATGAATGACCCCCAAGAAGATCATCTGCTTCCAGAGGCACTGGTGCGACATCTCACTCTCATTCAACCTAGAGTAACAACAAAAACAGATAGTTGGGTTGATTTGTGTGGAAAACACGTTTCTGGTATGTTTAAGTTTTCCCAGACAGGGGTAATTTGAATAATGGGGATCAGATGGCGATTCAATGTGCACGCAGTTGCCCCTGCATGTTTAAAAATATGGCAAAAAAGAAAACAATTACTGTACATATTATTACGTAGGGGTCGGCAAAATGCGGCTCGCGGGCCACATTAGGCTGGTCACGCGTCTTAATACAGCCCACCCGGCATTTGCAAATTCCGCTCTGTAAACGTTTAGCATGTCAACTGTAGCCAGCTACAGGACCTGCAGTGCTATTGTGGTATGCTTGAGTCGCCAAAGTAGTCAGATGCAATCAGTAGCTTGTACACAAAAGCGATCCAAACTACGCAACATGTCAAAACACAACACACAAAGTATCCTACCTACTGCACCGTGTGGGCATACAAACAAAAACTACGTAAAATACCCATGCAAAAAAACCACCCATATATTTCCGCCTCAAGGCATGCTGGGTACCGTTTGCTACTCTTTCTTGATTGATTGACTCTTGCTTGATGGCAAAATATATTGAGTATCCAATGGTTTATTGATTGATTTAATTTCTTTCAAACATTTATATAGTCTACACTGAATGCTTCATGTTACAATGTCTGAAAAGAAGTAGGAAGAAGCAGAGTTTATTTAATCCCACATCTCACATCAATTCCTAATACACATCTTCACTTCCTGTACTCAACATGCACTAATTCAATGTTTACCTTTTGTTCCATACGATCAAAGAATTGAATATAATAACAATTATTATCATTAACAATGACCACAAAATAACAGCAACAACAAACCAAATATCACAAAATAGTAACCTCTAACGACCATCCATAAACATGAACATAGTTCAACCTCCAGGTGTCTGAACTGCAACAAGACATTCTGGTTATAAAGACAAATGTTCTGAGATTGCTTTTGTTCGGGTGCAGAACCGGACCCCACAAACAGACATCTCATCGATGTATTTGCCAGTGGAACATCAAAGTTCCCTCCTCAAATCACATGGCTGATGTGGAATTTTGTTAAAAAATGCTTTAAACATAAACATTGCTGCATACAGTTTTACAAGACCAAGTAATTTTAGAAGTTTATTGTTCATAGTTCATATGTTGTTGCAGCTGTCCTACCCAGCAGGCCTTCAGCAAATTATTTGTATCTGTATCTGTACTTCACTGTTGAATGGGCGGGGCTTAAACCAAAAGCAGGTGTGGCTTGACCGGAAATGGGCGCGGCTTAGATTGGTACATTATTATGGACATGCTAAACTGACATGGATTGAGCAGAAGTTGCTATTTGTATTGTTCATTTGAAAACTATTTACTAAACAGCCTCAACCTTGACATTCAAATTGTGTGTGTGTGTGTGTAAGTGTCCTATAAGATTTATTAGTTAATTAATAGTGATCTGAAGCAAACATCGGCCTTGTTAAGTATATACATTCAGTACTACAAACAAAGTTTTGAAACTGACTTGATCTCACCAGCAAAATTAGTATGGGATCACAGGAGAGACAGAAAAAAAGGATCCTCAGGCAGTGACCGATGCAAGCTCTGTCTTGTCAAATGCACCGTGTACGTTACGAAACAAGTTTACCGAGTAACTGCAGATACAAGCTGAGCTGAAGAAAACCTAAAAAAATACAAATAAATTTCCAAAGAGGAAGCAGTGACCAACGCGACACGGGACGTTTTCAACTTGCAACGTGTACATTATGAAACTAACAAGTATAACGTCCATCCATCCATTTTCTATGCCGCTTATCCTCATTAGGGTCGCGGGTATGCTGGAGCCTATCCCAGCTGACTTTGGGAGCGAGACGGGGTACACCCTGGACTGGTCGCCAGTCATTCGCAGGGCAACAAGTACACCAACTAACTTTGAATATATACAAAGCAAAGTAGAGCTGGAGAGAACTAGAGCTTGAGAACATGAGCTGGAGTCAAGCCAAGCAAGCAGAGAATCACTGCATTGTGTTCAGTCTGCCTAGGGAGGGGCGGCCACTGTGTGTGACTAGCCAATCACATAGTGAATACATAAGTAGCCAATGAGGATTTTTCACAATTATGGATAATGACGAGCTGTACTCATGTCATGCTTGTACTCGACAAAATGTGGTTTAATTATGAATAATGGAAATTTTTGTCTTAAAGATCATCCCTAATTCACACTAGCTAATTCACAAAACCTTCATGTTCATTTTCCAGACATACAAGCTTAAGTTTCCCTTTCTAAATTCACTTTCTAAGCTTCACTTTCTAAATTCACTTTCTAAGTTTCACTTTCTAAATTCACTTTCTAAGTTTCACTTTCTAAATTCACTTTCTAAAGTTCTTTCATTTTGAGCTCTTTCCTCAATCTTTCTCAGTGATGATAAGTTCAGAGCTGCAACCAAATACACACTGGATCAACATTTTAAGACCAGCTGAAAAATTCCAAGAATTTTGCGTGCAGTAATGACCTGTCTCTTTTTAATCTGTTTTTAGATCATTAGAGCGCACAGAAAAGAAAAAGAAATTCAGCATTGCAGGTTCTAACAAATAAACTCAAGCTCCGGTAACCAAAGTTTGCAGCATTGAGTTAAAAGCCGGTACTGCCAACTCAACGTCAAGCGCAATTCTTAAGGTTTACCAAAATACACCCACCCGGCCACACCGGCTGTCATGTAATAATCAAAATTATAATAGGTCACCATTGTAGTGACTGCTAGCAGCTGCAATTTATGTGCATAAAGACACATTCATGTGAATTCAGTTTAAATTAACAGAAACAAAACACTGGTTCAGAAAACAAATGTGCCTTTTGACCTCAGTTGTATGACTGAATCTCCCTTATTTTATTGGCCTGAGGGGGTTGACATAAATTGATTCACTTATCAACATATATTTATATATTACTGTGTGTGCATGCTTAGAGCTGACACTCAACCTTGACGCCTGTAACATATGCAATTAAATGAATCTCTTCTTTCTCTGGCCTGTAATTGTCCACCACACAAAGGTGCAATAAATATTGCATCCTGCCTTAGGGAATACAAGCCCACAGAGCAATACACTCTAACAGAGACTCTCTATGGCCCTCTCATCTGTCTCCTGACATTTAGCAGTGTGCTAGCTGTGCACGCTTGTTTACAGGGTTGTTAACTGTTTCTCAGAGTCTTTGCACACAGCAAATGTGGTGATTATAGTCCTCCGAGAGGCTCCTACCAGCGTCACTATAATGGCAATACACAGGATGCATTATAAACCTTGTAAATGCCTTTGCATACAGTCTAAACCATAAGTCCAAGTCACAACCTATAAATAGAGAGAGAGAAATTAATTATGTTGGCATTTATTTGAAACGGCTTGGGATGCGTTCAGCGTATTTGTGGGTTTTTTTGCTCGGTAGCTCTGGTGGCCAGTTACAGTATGTCTGTGCTTTGCCGGATTGCTGTAGCATTCAAGCAAGCAGGAATGCATTACATCAGAAACGTGACGCACGTTGTGTTGAGATAAAAAAAAAAAGTAAAACAGAAGACAATCTTGAAGCTATCAAAGAAATGTTGCATTGTTGCAGTTTGCTAGCCGCCCTTGAGATTTCATTAAGACGAAACAGACTGGGCCAAATTACCATTCTTCCCAACATACGGTTACTTCTTTGATGCATACATACATATATGGGATGTCCATGTAGCAATTCCTTCTGGAGGACATATTCATGGTCTGTTTGGCCACAATGCCCAGAGGTCTGTTAGGGGGACTAAAGGTGAGGCGTTGAACCATTGCAGAAACATGGTGTTTACAACCTCATGCTCTGGGCTGTTTTGAAGCCAGTGGCATTGCTACATGAATTACTTTGCGCACCCACAAATGACCAATTTTGAATTGTGTTATGCTGTGTATTGAGAGTATGTAAAAAATTGAGTAACGGGTCTTTCTTTTACAAGGGGTACCAAAAGTGTGACATAACAAATGTTAAATGTTTTTTCTAACCAATTTGCATATTAAAATAAAGAATATTTATGAATGTAATGCTTGATTTGCAATGGGTATGATTAAATAAATAACTTTTAAGTCAAAAGTTTTGGGAAAAAAACAAAACAATTCTGACATTTTTACGTGTGCCTCAGTATGTTTAATACTCACCGTTTCTTTAGTGTTTATGTGCATACACATAAACACTAATGTAAAAATGATATCAAGCACTTTTGTGCACTCTTTTTTGTTATAATATATGATGATGAGTCTTTGAGTCTTTTTCCGTGAAGTTTTATGATGTGAATTATATTCATAGGAATATATTTTTGTTTTTTGCAGAAAACATTTAGTTTTTTGCAGTCTGACTAGACCATCGTTTGCGCTCTTTTCAGGCACTGTTCACCAAATCCGAGTCAATCTTTATGAGAACCAAGCAAAGTCAAGTCGAGTCACTGCTTTTTGTCTGCAAGTTGTGTCAAGTCATACACGTTTGAATTCATTCTAATAACCCGCCCCTCCACAAACGACACCCCGGTTCATAGCGGTCTCAGGCAATTCCTATAAAATGAAGTTACGACTTTTACTCCCATAAAGTTACGTTTTTACTCTCGTAACATGACGATCATTTCTCGTACATATACATAATTATTGTCGTAAATTCTCGAAATCTTGATGATTCTAATGCTTCATTTACCAGGCATTGTCCAAGAAAGCTATAAACACAGGGGGCTTGTGTGACCTTTGACCTGGGTCAAAGGTTACATTACGACTTTTTTTAAAATACAAATACACACACAGCATTGGCAAAAACTACGATGAAACAGTCAAACAAAGATTAAGGCCAGACCAGGCTACTTGATAACAGATGAAATGAGAAGGAAGTCAAGTGATTTGAAAAGGCTGGACTGCCACGTGAGGAGAACAACACAACTTCAGCGGTAACTGAGGCTCCTCGACAGGAGGAGGATGACTGAAAACAATAAGCTTTGTCATCTTTGAGCCGTTTTACTGTCGTGTTACGAGCGCTGTTTGGAAACAAGGTGTATAAGCAAACATTCACAAAATCTTTCTGTGTCTTCTTCCCGGCGTATCCATGTTGTGTTCTGCCAGATTGCGCCGAACCGAGTGCATGCGTAAAATAAAGCTGCCGAAAGCCGACACAGTCATAGTTATATTTTGGATATTTGAAAAATACAACAAAAACAAGTCATTTCAAGTCAAATAGCTCAAGTCCGAGTTAGTCTAAAGTCAAGAACATGAAGTCAAAGTCAAGTCGAGTCTTTTTGGAACATTTGTCAATGATTACCACAACACAACCCCACTGATTGGTCATGATGGCAGTGCATCTCAGACACGGAGGCAGTACATGTCTGGCCGAGATTTAAATCCAGAACCACATGGATCATGTTAACCACACCAGCACGCCACCGTACTGCTCACTCACGTTTTCATCAACCCCGAGAAAATGATTCATAAAGCAATTGTTTGGTTCCTATTATTGACCCCAGGGGGAAACCGCAAACTACATCTTGAGATGAATATGTACTCTTATTTTTTGTTTGTTAAATAACTTTGCACCCAGTTCAAAACCATCCCACTGATGTCACACTGTCCCAATTTGCTTATTACAATATTGTGATCAATTGCACACTGTGCTTTTGTTAAGTCCATAAATACTCCAGCTGTGAAGCAGGCTGTGGCAGTGCACATAAAAAGGACTGCAGGAAAATTGTGTTATCGTGACTAACTATGAGCCAAATTAACGATCTAGATTAAAATTCATGACAACTAAATTGGTGACCTGCGTATTGTTCCTAAAAAAAACAGATGTTGCTGTTAAAATCTTATTGAGTGGGTAAAACCCCAACTTCCTTTTTTGGAGATACTTTGAAGTGAATTCCCAGAGCACTGTTATGTTTGTTAATTATTTGTTCCAGCATTGCCCAAGAATGCAAAGACATGGTCGTTGGTGCAGACTCGCAAAGAGCGGAACGGTTCACAAATGTACGAGCCACAAGTTACAAGGGCTGGCTTGGAAGTTCAGCTTGGGTCAACATGGAATTATCGTGACAGGTGGGAAAAATGGATACTCGTGAGGGTAAGGGGTATAGGAAATGGATGGATGGATTATTATCTGAGAGTTTGGTGCAACTGTAGTTTTGCCTTGTGAGTGGTGTTTTCATGAAAGCATTCCTTTGGGATGCTATTAAACTGAAAAACACTCAGCTTTTAGACTGAAGCTAAAAGTATAATATCTAACAGTAATCAGTGTTACTATTTAGTTCATCTGGGACTCTATAGTTGCCTTATCATTGTGTTTGTACCGTTATTGTTTTTCAGAGTTGTGTTTTGTCATGCATTTGCTTGTGATGAACTTTGCTGTTCCTGGGGATTTTGCATCCAGCCTGTCTTTTGCACTCCTCTGCATTCTAGTGAGCATTATCCTGAGACATTAGGGTCGCGGGAATGCTGGAGCCTATCCCAGCTGACTTTGGGCAGGAAGCGGGGTACACCCTGGACTGGTCACCTGGACTGGTCACCAGTCAATCGCAGGGCAGACAAACAAACATCCACACTCACAGTTTTGATGGACAATTTAGAGTCGCCAATTAACCTAACATGCATGTTTTTGGAATGTGGGAGGAAAGCGGAGTACCCGGAGAAAACCCACACATGCATGGGGAGAACTCCACACAGTGATGCCCAATGGAGAATCGAACCCTGAACCTCCTGACTGTGAGGCCAATGTGCTACCCACTCAGGCACCGTGCGGCCACAGATTAAAAAAATAGATAAATAATAATAATAATACATTTTATTTATATAGCGCTTTTCAAGATAACTCAAGGGAAAGTACTGACAGTAGAAGAGAGTAAACAAACACGCTATTAGCACAGTTAGAGCCAGTTTCAGACAGTTTCTCGCACAAGCTTAACTTTCATTCTCCAGACACACAAGCTTAACTTTCACCTTCCAGAGTCGCCCGGCAACTGCTATATAAACTCTGTGTACCTTGATTCCTCCTCATTGATGATAAAGCCACGCTGGAGGGACTATGTCTCACAGCTGGCCTGGGAACGCCTTGGTGTCCTCCCGATGGAGCTGGAAGAGGTCGCTGGGGACCGGGAAGTCTGGACTTCCCTACTGAAGCTGCTGCCCCCGCGACCCGGACCCGGATAAGCGGTGGAAAATGGATGGATGGATGGATGATGATAAAGTACAAATACACTGCTGTTATTTTTAATGCAGTTTGAAAACATTTTAAATTGTAAGATCATTGACTACTTCTCCGACAGCAACACGGTCCAAAGAACCAGAGAGAAAGGCTGAAGAGAAGAAATAGCTTTCTACAATGAAAGTAAAGGCGGAACAGAAAATGGAAATATAAAATAGGACTCTCAAGGCGGAAGTAATAGCAGAAACAACTAAAACAATATCAGAAGTCTAACCTCTTATCCGAAACGTGACAAGCACAATAGTTTAATAAGCCTTTACAGTTATTACCAGCAAACTGCCCTTATGTCCTCACAATGGGACGCATGCATTCCGGCCTCATTATACGCCTAATTAATAAATAACGTGTGTGTACTTTCGTTACATAACATTTCATGTTTTGGCATTGCTGGGCTGTGTATTCCACCTCCCACAATCACATATAAATGCATAATGTATGCATGTGTTGTTAATATTCTGCCACTGCAGTTGAACCGTATGTCATTGTTATCTTTCAACACATGAGTATAATTTAAGAATTGGAAATTGATAAAGGAAATAAAAAGCACAGTACACCCGACATTTATCAGAACCAATTACGGTGATAAACCCTGAGTTCCAATTGGTTGACTGACGATGAGAATGAAGACCCAGAAATGAAGGACATCCTCTTGTCAATGTCACTTTTTGTGACAACTGATAAAGTTGGCCAAGGTAGTTTAGATGAAAGTTCAACTGGCCCACATTTGTCTTCAAAGTCTTAAAATGGTCCCGCTGCAGTAACAGGAAAATGTTATACTGAGCCATTTTCTATTTGATCTATATTGTGCATTTGATGTGATGTAATCTCTAACTGACAGTGGAAAGTAAAATCCTTTTCAGGGGTGAGGAAGTTCAATTGCTCTTACAATGCTATGAATCTGTTCTAAAATATTCAGCTTCTCGGAGCAAAGAAATAGTGCATACAACTATCCCAAACTATGTCAAGAGACACCGTGAAGAACAATAAATCTTGTGAATGTGCACAATACATGCTACAGGCATTGCCATGCATTTAAAGCAATAACAAGATCAAGGTTATCAGTTGTTTGGTGGAATAAGAATTGGTATCACGCAACATGCAAGGCATCCACGGAGTACATTATTTGCAATGGGATTTCTCTTCCATCACTAAGTATATTTGAGCATTAACATCTGATCGGGTTTAGAGAAATAGAGGAGTCCATTAGCAAAACACTGGAGTGGCTCTGTTTGCCTGGTTACAAAAGAGGAGTCTGTGAAAACACCAGACTTTTTTAGGTTCTGCAAGTCAGTAGTGACTTGCGGGTGAAAACACCGAGAGTGACTTTGGTCATGAGGTTTGGATGGACAAAAGAAAAAATAGTATTCACAGCAGTGGTATGTAGCAAAGACCTGCAAATCCTTCTCTGCTGGCCTATAAACACTGTTACTACTGATCTATATTTACAACTTTAATTCTAGAATTTCTTCCATTAAATTGGATTAACCTTCATTTCGTAGGGTGTCTCTTGGCCTCATTGCTTCCAGTATGTGTATTTCCTGTTAGTTTTCTTCTTCTGTGTTGCCATGTCAATCTAATCTGCCCAGGGCCTTCAGAATCAGGAATGCTGGCCCATGCTGCTTAAAAGCTTTTAGCAATGGGGCTTTTTATTTAACATATTTATTTAACACACATGAATAACAATGTACAGGAATATATATATATACATACATATATATACAATATTAGGGGTGTCAAAGTTAATGTGTTAATATGTGTGTTGACATTAGTTTTCTGTAACGGCCCGATTTTTTGATGGGCGATTAACACGTGCATGTCCTGTTTGACCCTAGGCCGACACAGTATTTACAGTGGGCACATAACCAGAAATATTTGTGAGAAGTAGTATTATTTGGGCAGTGGTCGAGGGCGGGTGTCCGGGCGACCTGGTCCTCGGCGGCCAAATCTGGTTCTTGGGACATGGAATGTCACTTCTGTGGTGCGGAAGGAGCCCGAGCTTGTGGAAGAGGCGGAGACATTCCGACTAGATATAGTCGGACTCACCTCAACCCACAGTTTGGGCTCTGGAACCAAATTCCTTGAAAGGGGCTGGACCTTGTTCTGCTCTGGAGTTGCTGCAGGGGGGAGGCAGCGAGCTGGTGTTGGCTTATTATTAGCCCCCCGGCTTGGTGCCTCTGTGTTGGAGTCATCCCCAGTGAACGAGAGGGTTATTTCCCTACGCCTTAGGGCTGGGGAAAGGGTCCTGACTGTGGTTTATGCGTACGCGCCAAACGGCAGTTCAGAGTACCCAGCACCCAAAAGCACCCCAGCTGGTGACTTCATAGTTCTACTGGGAGACTTCAACGGCCATGTGGGCAATGACAGTGTGACTTGGAGGGGCGTGGTTGGGAGGAACGGCCTCCCTGACCTGAACCCATGTGGTGTGTTGTTGCTGGACTTCTGTGCGAATCACAGTTTGTCCATAGCAAACACCATGTTCGAACATAAGGATGTCCATAAGTGCACTTGGCACCAGGACACCCTAGGTCGCAGGTCTATGATCGACTTTGTGGTCGTATCATCAGACCTGCGGCCGCATGTTCTGGACACGCGGGTGAAGAGAGGGGCTGAGCCTTCAACTGACCACCACCCGGTGATGAGTTGGATTAGATGGCGGGGAAGGATGCCGGACAGACCTGGTAGACCCAAACGCGTAGTGAGGGTGTGCTGGGAACATCTGGCACAGTCTCCCGTTCGTCAAGTCTTCAACTCTCATCTCTGGCAGAGCTTCGCCTGCATCTCGAGGGAGGACCGGGATATTGTGTCCGAATGGGCCGTATTCCGTGCCTCCATTGCTGAGGCAGCCAGTCGTAGTGGCAAGCCCCGAACTTGATGGTGGACACCGGGGGTTAGGGCTGCTGTCATGCTGAAGAAGGAGTCCTATCAAGCATGGATGTTTTGCGGGACTCCCGAAGCAGCTGACAGGTACCGGCAGGCCAAGCTGCACGCGGCTTCGGCAGTGGTTGAGGAAAAAACTCGGGTGTGGGAGGAGTTTGGTGAGGCTATGGAGCACGACTTTCGGTCGGCCTCGAAGAGGTTCTGGCAAACCGTCCGACACCTCAGAAAGGGGAAGCAGCCCCCAGTTCACACTGTTTACAGTGCAGAAAGGGGGCTTGCTGACCTCGACTGTGGAGATAGTTGGTCGGTGGAAGGAATACTTCGAGGCCCTTCTCAATCCCACTGACATACTTTCTGTAGAGGAAGCAGAGTCTGTAGAGGATACGTACGTGGACAGTTCTATCACCATGTCTGAGATAATTGGGGTAGTTAAATCACTGAGGGTGATTTAACTGATGAGCTGAGGGTGTGTTCCAACTATAGGTGGATCAAACTCCTCAGCCTCCCTGGGAAAGTCTACTCCAGGGTGCTGGAGAGAAGGGTACGACCGTTAGTCGAACCTCGGCTACAGGAGCTGCAATGTGGTTTTCGTCCCGGTCGCGGAACACTGGACCAGGTCTACACCCTTGCAAGGGTACTGGAGGGTATGTGGGAGTTTGCCCAACCGGTCTACATGTGCTTTGTAGACCTGGAAAAGGCATTCGACGGTGTCCCTCGTGGTGTCCTGTGGGAGGTGCTCCGGGAGTACAGGATTGGTGGCCCGTTACTACGAGCCATTCAGTCCTTGTACAATCGAAGCAGGAGCCAAGTTCGCATTGCCAGCAGTAAGTCGAGTTTGTTTCTGGTGAACGTTGGCCTCCGCCAAGGCTGCCCTTTGTAACCGATTCTGTTCATAATCCTAATGGAGAGAATTTGTAGGCGCAGTCAAGGTGTTGAGGGAGTCCAGCTCGGCGACCTTAGGATCTCGTCTCTGCTACTTGCAGACGATGTCGTCCTTATGGCCTCATCAGGCTGTGACCTTCAGCGTTTACTGGAGCGGTTTGCAGCTGAGTGTGAAGCTTCTGGAATGAGACTCAGCACCTCCAAATCCGAGACCATGGTTCTCAGTCGGAAACGAGTGGACTGTACTGTATTTGTTGGGAGTGAGGTCTTGCCTCATGTGGAGGAGTTCAAGTATCTCGGGGTCTTGTTCACGAGTGAGGGAAGGTTGGAGCGTGAGATCGACAGACGGATCGGTGCATCATCCGCAGTATTGCGGTCGCTGTACCGGACCGTCGTGGTGAAGAGAGAGCTGAGCCAGAAGGCAAAGCTCTCTGTTTACCGATGGATCTACGTTCCCACCCTCACCTATGGTCATGAGTTATGGGTCATGACCGAAAGAACGAGATCGCGGATACAAGCGGCGGAAATGAGTTTCCTTCGTAGGGTGGCTGGACTCACCCTAAGAGATAGGGTGAGGAGCTCGGCCATCCGGGAGGAGCTCAGAGTAGAGCCGCTGCTCCTTCACATCGAGAGGAGCCAGTTGAGGTGGCTCGGGCATCTAGTCCGGATGCCTCCCGGGCGCCTCCCTGGTGAGGTGTTTCGGGCATGCCCAGTCGGCAGAAGGCCCCCGGGAAGACCTAGGACACGCTGGAGGGACTATGTCTCACAGCTGGCCTGGGAACGCCTTGGTGTCCTCCTGGTGGAGCTGGAAGAGGTCGCCGGAGACCGGGAAGTCTGGACTTCCCTACTGAAACTACTGCCCTCGCGACCCGAACCCGGATAAGCGGAAGAAAATGGAATGGAATGGAAAGTAGTATTATTTTAAAAAATCAGACGTAATTTTAAACAATACTGCCAAGAAAAATTCTGTCATTTTTTAAACAATATTACCCCTCACAGTGTCTGCCAAGAAAAATTCTCCACTGAAGGCCCGGGTACTAAATGCACCACCTGCCACTGTTTCACAGTAATGATTTTGTGTCAGAAATGTATCTGTCTTGTTTTGTGTGGCTCAGGAGAGACAAGCATTGAAATTAACACTGTTGCATTTAAAACGTGATTTTCATTAATTTTGTTTTTTTTACAACACCGTCACTCAACTGATTGAAAATGTAAGCTTTATAGTCCCTGAAAAAATGTTTCACAAAAAGGTGACAGGGCGATTATTGGTTGGATTGTAATGTTATTCCAATTTAAGCGACACATTAATCTACAATTGAATTCCCACATGATGTCTGTGGATTGCTGTTACGTTTTGAACATGTTCTTTAAATTCCTTCACCATTTTGTATAATGTATATCCTCCGTCATTCAAAATAGTTGCATGAGCAAAACAAATTAGCATTTTAAATTTTAATTTTACATGATTGGAAGGATTCTGGCTGCTGTGGTGGGCTACACACACATGCGGTGATGAAGCAATGGTCTCACGTGGTATTTTGAAAGGTCATGGCGCAGAGGTAAAAAATAGAACATTTTGTCACCTCTATACTGCTCAGAGCATTACATACAATTTGATGCATATGTGCATGTATTCCTCAATAAAGCGACTTACCTTCCCTTTCAAAAAAATACCACATTTCTTGAAACATAATTTATTGTGAGAGGCACAATTACGCCTCACTTATTCATAGTGAACCACAGCTACAGTAGGAGGATTCATTTATTTTCATCAACCTTGCTGCTGTTTTACAGTTATGGAAGTGTAATTCTGTGGCTGCCTTAGTTCATGAGCCTTTTCCGAATTGAAAAAAAACCCAATGTGAGTGTGTAATGCCATTGTTTTTTTTCTCACAGATTATAGCGTAAATTGTCTTGCTCTCAAGCATCTACATGAAATTAATATATTTGGTCAAATTGAACAGCAAAACAGCATAAAGTTATGTGCTCTTCAATGTCACTTTAATGGTCTTTCTCTCTTGGCGGCATTCTCCAGACAGATGTTGCTTCATTTCCACGCTGGCCAACTATTCACTCGGTTTGAAATAGCCACTTATCTCTGATTTGAATAAAAACAATTATAACATAATTGGGCATCATAAATTACTTTTTTCATGCTCAGCACAGGCAATGGTGAGGTTGATGCACTGACGCCCCTGCATGTCCACTGGAGGTCTTTTCCAATATGGTGGAGACAGAGTGGGTGGGCCTTGATGCTGCACACACTACTGTGTGATTTTAAAACCCCACTGCTACAGTTAATGGGCAGGAGACTTTTCATCAAGTAATTTATTAAGTGGAAGTTGAGTTAGATTAGTGGTTTTAAATTATTGTCTGCAGTGCCTTTAACGTGAGACAGACATTTTTCCGTGCCACATTGATTTGAAATACTATTGAGAAACTGATAGTTGAATAGAACTATCTATGTAGTATTATGTACTGCACAGACTGAAAGAAGCGAAATGCAACAAAATGGAGAGCAGGGAAGCATACAAGAGTATTCAAGAGTCAAATTGCATGCCTAGTACAACAAATTCATACATGTTGGCAGGTCGGAGGTAATATTGAAAGTGCTCCCCCCTGACAGTTCATCGTGCCCTTCAATATTTGAGAAGCACTGAGTTACATTAATCCTTCATTAATTGTACAAGGCCTGCGATGGACTGGCGACCAGTCCAGGGTGTACCCCGCCTCTCGCACAAAGTCTGCTGGAATAGGCTCCAGCATCCCCGCGACCCTAATGAGGATAAGCGGTATAGAAAATGAATGACAGAATAATAATTGTACAAGTATATGAGTTAGGTGGGGAAAATCCTCAGTGCACTGAACAGACTCTTGGCCTCAAGCGCCACAAAACACCACTGAATGAAGTAGGGCTGACAAAAACCCCCTTTCCATTATCTGTGATGAAACAGTTGATCTAACTTACGTAGCAGTGGAATGCACAAATAGCCAATAGAAACTCTTTGACATTGTGCAATGCAAACGCGTGCAAATATGAATATGTCATAAAGGGCAATGTATTAATTTAGTGCTCACACAGTTTGTTTATACTCTTGCTCATTCCTACGTTTTCCTACACTGCTCCCTCTTTTGTGTTAAAAATTGCACGGAAACACACAACAGCAAAACATCACCAAAGCGTTAGATGATACCACTACCGTTGCTGACCGACTATTCTGTTGTCTTGTCCTGCACGGTTATTTACCTGAATGTTTTTTTGCATCACTCAGAGCAGAGGCTGATTGTTGTTGTTCGGGATGCAAATTGCAGGCTCTACTACAATAGGCCCAACTTGCACTGTCTGTCCATTCCAATTTTCTTCCGCTTAACAACGGTCCCACACTTCCCGGTCTCTGCCCGCCTCGCCAGAACACAGAGGTGTTCCCAGGTCAGCTGCAAGACATACTCCCTCCAACTTGTCTGCGCTCTACCTCTGGGGCCTGGAACACATGCCTGAAACATTTCACTAGAGAGGCATACGTACTAAATTCCCAAGACACCTAAATTAGCTCCTCTCGATGCGGCTCTATTCTGAGCTCCTCCCAGATGACCAAGCACCTCACTCTATGTCTTATATTGAGTCCAGCTATCCAATGAGTTTCAGTTACTTGTCTCCAGCTTGTGACTATAGATGACAGTAGGAACATTGCTTGGCCAGTAAATTAAGAGCTTTACCTTCAGGCTCAGCTCACTCATAAGGCGACAGCATCACGCTCCAGCTTTCCCTCACTTGTGGACAACATCACAAGATACTTCAACTCCGCCAACTGGGAAAGATGTGACTCCTAAATTTGGAGGTGCAGTCTCATCCCACAAGCTCAGCTCAAGTAAACACTGAAGGTCACAGCTTGCTGAGGCCATCAGGACAACATCATCTACAAATAGCAGTGATGAGATGCTAGGGCCCTCAAACTACAGTAGATGCCCTTTGCAGGGGCATTGACCAGCGTTGGTCCAGTGATCCACATCCAGAGTGAAAACTATCTTATCTAGTCGAGGTTCGCTCTTCTCTCAGGCCCTCTAGAATAGTTATCCCCAGTCAGGCTGAGTGCTGTGGACCCCATGTTGTGTAAGCTCACCTCCAGTGACCCTTCCTGAACTACCCCGGTCTACCTATCCAGTGGTACTGTCCCTGACTTTTACGCCGTGCTGAAGAGATGCGGCAACCAGTGAAAGCTGCTGTTCATTCAAAGAGGGGAGACTAATTTGGCCTACTCCATAAATGTGTTTATTTATTTATACATACACTTTACCCTTCGTTGTTGGTCGTTTAACAAAAACAAAATCGCTGGGGATCAGTAAAGTCTCCGGATCAGTTCAGAACAACAGAATGCAAAACTTGGAAAATGTCCTGGTAGAGGTTTGTACTTAAAGATTGCTGATTTACTCATTTCATTCATTCATTCATTTTCTGTACCGCTTATCCTCATTAGGGTCACGGGGATGCTGGAGCCTATCCCAGCTGGCTTTGGGCGAGAGGCGGGGTACACCCTGGACTGGTCGCCAGTCAATCACAGGGCACATATAGACAAACAAACATTCACACTCACATTTACACTCTAATGGACAATTTAGAATCGCCAATTAACCTAACATGCATGTTTTTGGAATGTGGGAGGAAACCGGAGTACCCGGAGAAAACCCACACACGCACAGGGAGAACATGAAAACTCCACACAGAGATGCCCAACGGAGATTTGAACCCAGGTCTTCCAGATCTCCTGACTGTGTGGCCAATGTGCTAACCACTCAGCCACCGTGCGGCCTTACTCATTTCAATGTAATCAAAAATGGATTCCGCCTTAGACAGCAATCATCATGCAGAAGCCGAGCATCCCATAAGCGGAACAAAGCCTAGCATTGATCCAATGACCGTCCAGTTCCACGCAGTGGAACAACCCACTCTACGCGTCCTGCACCACTGCAGGGATGAATGAGAAAGTTATGTCAATTCCAAGTAGCTGATTCTGAGCTAAAGATGATGGTATTCACAGGCTTTCTTAATGCTGGTATAAATGTTCTTAGGAACCAATTGATGGAATGGTGCCCATAATCCTGCACTAATTTTGACCACATGAGATGCTCTTAAATACCACTTCTGAAATTGAACCAGATGTGTCGTTGTAGAACACTTGAGACACGGGCATGACATGAATATGCATTGTAACAAATGTGACGCCACCACCACAAGGCTCCCATGTAGTTGCTTCAAGTAGTGGGGGATTACAACATATCGAAGGACTGAGCAGAAAACCAAAATGTGATCATGAACAGATTCTGACACTAAAGTGAGCTATCTTTTAAAGTTCCAACCACACAGTTTCAGCTACTGTAAGCGCCGCTACTACGGATTTCCAAGATCAAATTCTCGGCCTATTGGAGGTTGACTGATACCTTACAGCTCAAGGAAACTGTCATGATCATTTATCTCATATTCCACTCCAGGAGAAATAACAAATTCTACAATGCATTTTCAGGCAAAATGTACCAAATAAAATGAAAGCCCTTGCTGTGCTCTTACAAACAAATCCGTTGAGTGGTAGAGAACAAGCACGAGATAGTCACTGATAGTGACTCACATGTCTGTAAGTCAACATTAGCCTTTGGCCTGTGAAGTAGGCCACAGTTGTCTTGCTGCATCTGAACCTTTCTTGATCCGCAGCACCCACAAGTGATGGGATCCTTATTGAATTTCCTTTTGCAACACTTTCCCCGCTTGCAATACCACAAAAAGACCACATTCTGCTACAAGACGCGGTGTCAAGTTAATGTACATTTCAGAAATGCTGTTAATGTATTCAAAGGCTCATGCGTCTGGAGATGCATGCAGCTATGGCTCGTATACCTGAAGGAAAAAGGGCAAGGGCACCATGTTTATTGGGAGCAAAGGATGTATTTGATGCCCAGGAAAAACATACAGTATAGCAGGCCCCGGCCCCCATTTCAGCAAGACATGCTGTTTTCAGTATCATAACTGTCTAACAACCATACGTTCTAAACGTAGTGCTACTTTGACAAAAAGAAAGGAGATGTGACTGGCAAAATGTCAACTCTACAATATATTTACAAACAGTGCGACCATTGTGGCAGCTGGAGGTCAACAACTTCACAAAAATATACACTATGCCTTCGCCTTGAAAATCTGAAGCGTCCAGGCGTCACTCTCCACGAGGTCGTATTCTGGTTGGAGCATTCCGTCACGTTTACATCTTGGTATGGTGGCGCTGTGTTGATGACCCCGAGGATGCGGAGAGCAGGACGCCAAGCAGATCAGAAAAAAGCTTTTCTTCAATCATGAAAGCTGCTAAGCAATGGCAGCAAGCAACAAAACCAACAAGGAACACCAAACAACGCAAATGATCCCACCAACTCCCACGCACCCAACTGAACTAAATAATCAAATCGAAATTAGGAGCAGGTGCGCCTGAATGAGAAAATAGAGCTGTTGGGAAACGAAACAGAATAGAACAGGAAGTACTATCAAAATGAGAGTACAAAACAGGAACGGAGGCAAGAAAGGGAAGGTAAGCAACACGGTCATGCAGACCAATTGTGACACTTTATGCCAATATTGTCTAACTGTCAATTTCAATATATCAACATATCCCGAAGTGTTGCTTTCTTTAAATGTATTTATAATTATTGCTATTGAAACAAATGAACCACTGAGTAGACAGCTTCCACTTTTCTGGAAGCCATTTAAGTCTGAGATTTTTCGGAGCCGTTCAGAAAAAGAAGTGAGGTGACTGACGGTACGTGTGACGAAGCACAATCGTCACTCATTTTCCCGCCGTGTCGCTAGTATTTCTCCACAAACACATACAACGTCTTTCCCTCCCTTATCCCGCTGATGGGATACCCCAAGGCTGCACACTTGGGAGTATTTTATCTGCCATTAACTATATCTCATACATATACACACGCACACACTTACCTCTGTCCTTTCCCGGGCCAAACGCGATCAAGACTTCCGGGTTGGTTAAATATGTACATTTAGCGCGCCATGTTTGTCACATGACATGACGGATTTCCTAGGTTTCCAGATGCCTCAAAATACAATTATTAGTGTTTGTTTTTTATATTAGGAATATATGTGGCACATTATGCCAGTTGTTTTGTTAAATATTACTTTTCATTTTCTAATAGACAGTGACTGATGACAGCCAATAGGAAGGGCTGATTAAAAAGGAGGCCTTTTCAGGTGTGTGGGAGTCTAGCTGGAGTTACATTGCAGGTAACGTGGCAGACTGAGTGTTAGTTTTGTACTTGGTGTTACACCATTCTTTTCCGAGCTCATTTGTAAATACCTACAGCCTTGTAAATATTTTTGTGAATATTCTTGTTTTTTTCACTGTGAATAGTTTGCACTGGTTTGCTGTGATGTACTTTTTGGGGATAGTGGCAATAAAGACCACTTGAGCTCTTACCTTTACCTTGGCCTGAGTTCTGGAGGGAACCTACGACAGTACGTTATCTCTGTTCTAGCTCATTCCAAAGCAGTTTGATGGACTTCCCATCAGGGCACTTCCAACTCATCCACGCAATAGACCTGGAATCGTTACCTTTTCACATCATAAACATATTTCTTCCAAAGTCGAAGCTGCACTTGGTATGGCATCCCAGTTTTTTTTTCCACAGCTATGTCGTCGAATGAGCTTATGCAATGCCCGCAGCTTTCGAGGATTACAATTGTCACCCTAACAAAGCAGAATATGGTGCACGTCTTTGTACCGAGATATTCTTTCATATTATGCTGTCATTTTGTGCATTTGTAATCCTTGAAAGAAAGTTTTCACTTCATTTTCGAGTACGCCTGCCTCCATTGAGCTTCAAAGAGAGGTTGCTTTAGGAACGAAGTCTGCATCAACATAATTCATCTTTACGGCTCGTAAGGTTTGATTAGATGGGGTGTGCTAGCCTTTTTCAAATTTGTCAGGTACCCATAAATTGTAATGTGCTTTATTTGGGTGCATCTCAGCCTGCACCCCCTCAGTATATAGTCTTTCTTCCAGTGGGAAGTTTAGATACAATTGTTCAGTTACAACATCAAATTGTACTCTGGCCAGATGCCTTACAACACAAAGGTCTTTCCAGCAGCCCACACTGGTCTGTCAGCAGCTCTCACGCTAAACATTCCTCACCAGCCGCCATGCTGTGTGTTTACCCAGCTGTGTGTCTTCCTCTTAAAACTTTTTCCTCACCATGGTGTTGACCTTTGTTTCCTCCTAAATTGATCTGTGCCTCTATGGATGTTTCCAATCCAAATCTCTGCTGGTGGACCGCAAACCTTCTTATTTGTCCCACACCACCTGTGTTCTGGCTTCGTTCCCCACTCTGCTTTTGATTAAAGTCAACTAACGAGTTGGGGAATGTACAATTCTGATGGGGATACCGCTTGATTGCAGCTTATTTTGGCGGCTATGCGAGCGAGGACAAGGCGGTCCTTCTGTCAACAGAATATTGTGGCAAGGACTTTCGATTATTTTCATTTCGTTTCAATGCATCATTTCCAACATTAACGATCCTTAGCTTGATGGTAGTCTCAGTGCTATTTCTCCTCTTCAGCTTTTCATCCCGGCTCTTTGGACCGCATTGCTGTCTGAGACGTAGTCAGTGATGACACAATTTATATCATTGCAATAAAAAAATGGAAAAGCACTCAAAGAGCGCAATCTTCCGCCAGGCACCATATTTCCCCCGTATTCTGATTGACAGCAATATAATAATTCTACGTTTTTGTAGAACTTGTCCTCCTGGATGCTCTGACCATTTTTGTGGAGTTTTATACAGAATTGCCAAAGATAGCCCTTTCTCATGTAACCGATGTCAGCAGCTGTCCAATGGACTTGTGATGTAGCGGGTGTGCGAACCAAAAGATGAATAAGGACAGAAATACAAAATAAATGTCCTCTTCTCTGTTCTCTCCTGCACGCCTCATCAATGCACTTCCACATGGATGCAAAATACAGGCATTCCATTTGCAATATTGTAATGAGGGCTGTAATTGGCTTTAAAATCTGCAGCAATCACTCCATGGTGTCGGGTTAAGGCAGCAATTTTGTCCAGGTGAGTGCAATCCAAATTGTCCACTTCCAGCTTTATGCCTTATTTGTTGATTATTTATTTGGAGTAACAGATGACACACTGTAACTGTGTAAGGGTGTGTGTGGTTTTCTGTAAAGAAACAAACACACAAATGCAATGCTAGTGAGCAGAAGCTCTTACAACGCCATTAAAGCGACTACAATGTAATAAAGGCATAATAAACACATGTCCTACTGCAATACGGCTACTAACTACTAATACAATAAGGCTACCAGGTAGCAACATACAGTAAACACAAACGTACAGCACAACCACATTTCAGCTATTAGCCAAGCACATTAAATACATGCTAACAACACAATGTGGCAGTTTACTCACGATAATAGATGCACACTGATAGTTAAACA
Source organism: Oostethus manadensis (assembly GCA_024372805.1). Taxonomy (NCBI): domain Eukaryota; kingdom Metazoa; phylum Chordata; class Actinopteri; order Syngnathiformes; family Syngnathidae; genus Oostethus; species Oostethus manadensis. Next base: position 289,432 of record QODF01000156.1, read on the forward strand.
TCCTAAAACAAGGACGGTGTTACGACAACAAATCTCAAGGATGCACATCTGCCCTGGTGCATTCAGGTGCTCATCTAGTGTAGTAATTGGGAACTACATTTAACCACACATTAACTTAGCGCAACAAAGAGACAATGGACATTATTAAACAGCCTCACAGTCAGGAGGTTCAGGGTTGGAATCTCCGTTGGGCATCTCTGTGTGGAGTTTGCATGTTCTCCCCGTGCGTGTGTGGGTTTTCTCCGGGTACTCCGCTTTCCTCCCACATTCCAAAAACATGCATGTTAGCTTCATTGGCCGCTCTAAATTGTCCGTTAAAGTATGAATGTGAGTGTGAATGTTTGTTTCTCTGCCCTGCGATTGACTGGCGACCAGTCCAGGGTGTACCCCGCCTCCCGCGCAAAGCCAGCTGGGATAGGCTCCAGCATCCCCGCCACCCTAATGAGGATAAGCGGCATAGAAAACGAATGATTACGATCCCATACTTTTCATCCAATTCACGCATTAAGTGGAAACACTGCCGACTAGTGGCCAATGTGAATAACTGGGTGGGGGGAGGAGTGACGGAAGAAAGGCAACATAAGTAGAACACGTAAACACAAACAAGAAGGAAACAAAAATAAATGTTCTCTTTTCTGGACCTACACATACAAACCCAGTGCAGTACAAGTAGCGCCAAACTAAGCCACTAAAAATACGTTTCTTAAGCTCAAAGTAATGGTGAGAAGAACATAAAACCACTCGATACTGCAAGCGTGTTGACATGTAAACAATACACTGTACATCAAGCACTACAACACTATTGTCCAAAGTATGGAGCTTTTTCACATGACTTACCCTCATCAATGCCAAGCACAGTGTGCAGCACTGAGAAGGCCGTTGCCAACGTTGCAGTAAAAAAAAGTACCCCCGCCACCTAATGAGGATAAGCGGCACAGAAAACGGATGGATGGAGTTTATCTCGACCACTCAAAGTTCTCCCATCACACGCTGGCTATTGAGAACTTTTCAAAATGTGCACAAAAACAGCAAATAACAGATTATGCTGTGTTTATTCTATGCACATATTAACATAACTGAGTGTAGTTTGTGAGCAGCGCACTCCTCTGATCAATATATGTAATATCACCTGATCTAGACTAACAATAAAATATAAAGACAATAAGCACATCCTCCTCTTTTATCCAGGCTTGCTCCAGCTGAGACACATTTGCGTTTTAGAGCCCGCTGCGTAAAACAGGGCAAGCTCCACCCCCGCGGCATTGCGGCTTGCGTGATTTATTTGCACTATTGATGCATAGAGCTCCACATCAAGCTCTCAGCATGGCGTAAAAGCTCAGCTTGTAACATCCTTTGGGCAGAGCGGACCAGTCATCAGCACCAGTTACCAAACACCAGAAAACTCCTCGATGCAAGAAAAAGTCGCTCGATTTGTCGCTAGTTACTTTTGAGGAAAATATGTCATCAAAGGGGGTTGGGATGTCACCAGATCAAGCGACAAAATGGCCAAGTTGGCAACACTGACTGAGGGGAGCACTAGAGAATGTGCGCGCATCCTGTTTGACCCTCAGCCCACACTGTAGTTTAAGGAAGTAGCAGTGACTGTGGAGCTACAAGCGGGAACAAATATTGGGCAGAAATGAACAAAGTACATTTTGAATGGTAAATTTAGTTTCAAAGCCCTGGCAGATGACTCCCACAAAGCCCAAAGTTATTTGTATCTACTGTCATTGTGATTGGAACTGTCAGAGTATGTCAACTTGCTAAACAAGAATGTACTGAAGCACTGCCAGTATTTTTTTATTGTCATTTATACAGCGGTACCTTGGCTTATGAATGTCCCAAGTTACAGTTGCTTTGTGCTTTGTTTATGCAAAAACTGTTGGCTTTCTAAATGTACATTATTTTTTGGAATGAAGCATTGGCCCATATTTCCAAAATTGATACTTCTTTGCATAGAATGTGCATATCAAATAGTTTACCACATCCATCCATCCATTTTCTATACCGCTTATCCTCATTAGGGTCGTGGGTATGCTGGAGCCTATCCCAGCTGACTTTGGGCGGGAGGCGGGGTACACCCTGGACTGGTCGCCAGTCAATCGCAGGGCAGACAGACAAACATTCACACTCTAATGGACAATTTAAAGTGGCCAATTAACCTAAAATGCATGTTTTTGGAATGTGGGAGGAAAGCGGAGTACCCGGAGAAAACCCACACACGCACGGGGAGAACATGCAAATTCCACACAGAGATGCCCAACGGAGATTCAAACCCTGAACCTCCTGACTGTGAGGCCAACATGCTACCCCCACTTATTATGTATAAACACATATTTCCATTGGTGATTAAGTGCAATTAATTATGAGTTTCCTAAACTTAACAAAATGTGATTAATCATGATTAATTTTTTTAATCAATTGACATTTCTAATAACAATGCATTTATTTTGTGTGTTCCTGAAATGTTTCCATAACACATACACTAAGAGTTGCACAGCTCTGATTGTGCTAGGTGTGTGTGTATCTTTCAGAAGCACTTAGACGGACAATGCACGGAGCTATTAAACTGTATAATATAGAACAGTACATTATCCAGACTCATTCATATGGAAAAAAATTAACGCAGAGCTTGTATGCTTCCCGGATGACCTTTCTGACAAGAAGAAAGTTTAAAGAATGAATAAATAAATACAAACATAAATGTTTGAGCTTTGGTCAATAATTGGTGACACAATGGAATGGAATCTACATTTCCATTTTTGATTTTAGACAGATTGGCTGACAGCTGCCTTTATTGTAGGAAAGGTTAGGATGATTGATAGCAGAAATGAGTCAATATTATGAATAAGTATGAGTTTCATACCGACTTTGCATCGAATCAAATCTTTTTTCTAGATAATTTTGTCATGCGTTGAGCATAAAATTCTAAGAGAGGTGCAAAATTGTCGTAAAAAAAGAACAACCAAAACACCATCTAACAAACAAGGGTGAAAAAAGAGTAAACAATCTTTCAACGTACTTGCAGAGCAGATTGAAATCATGCTGTGAGACACTTAAACGCTCTGCTTTTCCTCAGATATGTGGTTACTCGTATGTGTCAGTATTCCATCAGGCCTTGATTTGTGACAGGTAGCAAGTACTGGTACCACCGGAAGATGAAGTCCCATTACGGCTCTCTGCAGCAATCATTTGTCATCAGAAAGTCTTCTTGAATAAAATCTGGGCAGGTATTTGTCACCCAGCCGAGGGCCTTTCAAAGCAGGTTGGCACAACGTTTGTGTGAAGTTTTGCATTACATATCCGTCAGGTGTTGACCCAGCGCTGCTGCATCAGATAAATCGGAGCGACGAGGAAAAAAGGTGGAAATGCATTTTTCCATTTCAGCTGACTAACACGCATACAGTCGGCTGCATGCATAATTCCCGCAGGTGGAAGGTGTCTTGTATCATCTTTCTACTCTAAGGATGTAGGCAGGTATCAGTCACTCACTTGTGACATTTTCATCTTCACCGTGCCATGAGAACATGTGGGTGTGACACCTCACTGATGAATTGGCGTGTTGGCTTTGACAAGACAGTTTTCTTCCCAGAAGCTGATTTCCTTCTGAATTATATCTGCCTGAAAGAAATCTCAAATAAAAGGTCCAACAAGTGTACAAGCTCGCACATGCTTGCATGACTTAGGAGGGATAAAAGCCTCATCTCCAAGCAGTACAGTTTCCGTGGTAAATTTGTGCAACTTTTCAACCCGTTCCGTCTCACTTTTCAGCATGTTTTGTTGTAGTAGTTTAGACAGTTTTAGACCGTGTAGGGCTGGCCTGCTGTTAAGAATGTGGGCTATGGAGGGCAAGGATGTTGTGGACACTGGGTTCAAGCAAGCTTTGAGGAAATAAGTCTGTAAAAGAAGACAACCAGGCGTGTTTAGCTGTTCACGCTGTGTTTTGAGCGTCTGTCTGTAAGACTTAGGCAATGTCCACACTTCAAGTCAATTCGGATTTTTTTGCTCGAAGGCGACCTGTATCGGATTTTTGAATGTCAGTGTAAAACAGCACAATTGCGATTTTTTTTCAAATCCGACTCAGGTCCCATTTGTATGTGGATACAAATGGGATATGCATGGAATACAACTGCAGTGTGAACACTCAGGTGGCATATATCCGAAATATACGTCACGGAAAGGCGTGTATTTCCGTGCTTCCCAAGACTTTCAAGGTAGGCAGTCATGGAAAGGCGAGTGGCAATACTTGGAAAAATGTACTCACCGATGTAGGCCAAAGTTCTTCCTATTTAAGTTCTTCCTATTTAAGTGGCCGAAACAGCTCTCGGCAATGTTGTCTACAAACTTCCATACCAAAGTTCTTGCCATCTTTCTTCTTAATCTACTACCTGGAATCATTTGGTTGAGAAAATATTGACCCCCGTTGCACAAAAGCCTTGAAAACGCCACAGACGCGTTAAGGAGCGCGTGCTAGTAATGTGCAGCTCGATACTCAATATGGATATCTCCGATACCAGCTCTTCCTGATCTAAAGCCGATTCTGAAATCAAAATAGTGATACCTTTGATACTTCAGGTAAATGATTTTGTCCTTTGTTTTTTTCTGATGTTGTGTATTAGCTTGGCTCTACGGTATTGTAAATCACCCCAATACCTCAATATACCTCATGGTTTAATATGAATCTATAAATGACCATGATGTCCTAAATGAAGGTCGTAAATAGGTTTTCTATGCTCATACTATGAAAATATTCCATTGATAAATAAAGAATTCTACTTCACGGAAATTCAGTTATCACGGCCAGGTCTGGAACTGGTTTACTGTAAATAATGTTGCTGGTAATTTACAGTATATCTAAAAGAACTACAATTCCCATGATGCAGATTCAACTGCAATAACTAGCCGTTAGATTCTTATTTGTAAGGTTTTGTTGTTTTTGTCAATAAACTCCCCTTTGAAGCCAACTTGAGAAACCAGTTACATTTGGACGTGCCCTTTTCCCTTTTGCAGTATACAGCTTGCCATTGGGAGGACACCACCAAAGATGCTACCTTTTTACCCTCGGCACTTGACATTTACAGCTTGTATGTATACATGTACCTTTTTGCCCTGGAAAAGGTACAAACAATTAACTTTGAGGTCAATATCTAGTCTATGGCTCAGCCATTCTGTCAGGTTTCAACCTTTGGGTGCACTACCACAAAATTCAATCAGTCACTGCCCGGCATCAAAATCCGAATTGAAGAGAAACAACACAAAAAAATCCAAATTTTCTCAAACAAAGCTTGTTGTCAAAGTTTGCTGAACTGCTGTGAAGTCATACTGCGGAACGCCGTATCTGCATTTATTGTTCCACAGTTGAACTCGACTGCACTGCTTTCTGGAAGATAGATACAAATACAACTGGGCGGCGTTTGATCAAGTTACTTTTTGGCATTTTACTACAACAATAACAGCACAAACATACACTTGTGTCCAGGGCCTCCTGGGCAGTAAAGATCTTCATGCTCCTGTGCATTAAGATATGGAACTCTCCACTGCCAGTGTTGATTCATTGCACAAGATGTTTTTCTGATACGTCTGCTTCATCACTTAAATGTCAAGGAAAGACAGAACAGAATAAAAAGGCATTTTAAAAGGATTAAGGGTTAACATTTAAAACATCAATGTTCACATTTCAGAATAGCTTCAGTGCCAACTATGGAGAATTGTGAGAGCAATCACCTTGGGCAATATCCATTACCTCTCAAAATCCTTTCTTCATGATTTACTCATGCAGACAGATATAAATGTAAAACAATCTGGAAGAAGGAATAGCTTTGCACTTTGTCATTGGGACAGCAACATAACCTTTATGTTTGTGCCTGTTTCATCCTCATATCCTGTACTTGATTTTGATAGCACAGTTTGTTATCAGTCCCAATTTGAATCTCCAGCATGTATTAAGTAGATGAATATTATAATAACATTAATGTTTACTGATATCAGTGGTCTATAATATTGGCACATCTGTGCAAAACACTTCCCCTTTGCTGAGCTGGGTTGTATCTGTAACAAAAAATACATTTTTCTATAAAAAAAGGAAAATGGAAACTTATGGCCCACTGTAGTTCCTGCCAATATGCAGCAAATTTCCACACGTATAGTAAAAACTGCACATTTTAGAGTGGCCTTTTATTGTGGCCAGCGCACCTGTCGAAATAATCACGCTGTCTCGTCAGCATATTATTAAGCCGCACCCGTGAGATGGATGCACTTTCTCAGCTCACTAACACAGATTTAGACACATTTGTGAACAACATTCGTGAAAAATGGGAACACAAACAAATAGTACTTTCTTTGAGAGTACACAGTTTGCATTTCTCCTGCTCGTAAGTTACTCACGGTTTATACCTGAAGGGAGTCCTGACGGACACGGAAATATAACAGCAAATATTCCTTGCTGCTTCTTCAATCGTTTGGACTCTTTTTTTTAATTTTAGATAAGATTCATTGTAATATTAAATTGTTTCTATATATATATATATCTTGTTTGATATATTATAATGTTTTCCTCTCTCGGTCTGCTCTAATCATCTGAAGTGGTATTGGCCATGCTGCTGATAATTTTCTGAGCCTACGTCATTCATGTCTCACAACCATTAATGATGTGAACGCCATTTGGTTGGTGCCAATGAAGGGAACTCATCTATCTCGGCGTGGGAGTGGGCCAGCATCTCTAAATCCATCATCACCAGGCCTATTGTCTGTGTGGGCTCTATGCCTCCCTGGAAATGTGTGTGTATTTTGCTCTTATTAATAACCGACATCGTGATATGGGCCAAAGCACATCAACCAGTGTAAATGTGCTTCTATCTTCCTCCCCTGAACCACTCCTTATCCATTTCCTGCTGTACCAAAGGAGAGAAGGTGGTGTGGATGTGCAAAAATATTCCATACATGCATCAGTTTTTTCATGATGATATCACAATTGTGGCTGACATCTGTGTAATGGCAGCAACCAGGTTGTAGGTAGAGCCCGAGCTGCTGGGTGACATGGTGTCAGATGATTTATGCAGACCTCCCATTGCAGAGATGTAATTGGCAGACACATGGCGCTCAACCACCTTATTTTCTCCATCAATTAAAGTCACACTAGGACAATGACGGTGATGAGAACAAGAGCTCTCACTGCAAATTCAAGTTCTGGCCTAATTTCACAGGAGATTGAGTGGGGTAAGGTTTGCAAAAGTTTACTTCTGGTTGAGAAAACAACAAGATGCTGGGAACATTGTGACCTCAATACAATGCAGAAATTACAGCTGCCTCCAAGATAGTGTTTGAATGCTGAGGAAGCTGTTTATGCAAAAGAATCCCATGGAATGGAGAAATATACATCTCAGTACAGTCCAGTGAGAACCTCGCACTCTCACTGCATCGCAGTTTGAAAAATAAATCATTAATAATTAATTAATGGTCATATTTTGTGTTTGAATACGGCCTATCTACTGTAATACTGTATCTGTGAGGTTGTGTACGTCTTTAAAAGGCGGGGCTTGAGAAGTGATGTCACTCACACAGAACAAATGAAGAACAGGTAATATACAGTAATAAAAGAGTGAATACAAGAATTAAATGAAACCCCCGCGACCCTAATGAGGATAAGCGGCATAAAAAACGGACGGATGGATAGTTATATGAAACAAATTCCTGTGGTTGTCTTGCTGGACTTTCTACCATCCTAGAACATTGTCCCAGATGAGTCTGGAAGGTTAACCTCTTCTCCTCCCAGATCTCTTTGCAACAGTGCATTGAATCCATGACCCCTAGTATTCATGAGCAGTACACTTGACCCACAATGGGCATGCAAGTAGGGTATAGGACTGTGGTTCCCAAACTTTTTTTGCTGCACCCCTTTTGGAGATAAAATGATTTTCAGCGCCCCCACCACCCGAAAAATATGGTAATAATGAAAGTGTTCATGGTAGCCTCGCGCCCCCTCGTCATAACGCAGGGTTCCTCTAGGGGGTACACTCCCCGGTTTGAAAACCACTGGTTTAGGATGTCTGATGCTAACTTTGACCATGCACAGGAAGCGACTAGACCTGTTTTGTCCAAAGTCGGATATGAGCGTGGGAATTTCATCTCAAGCTATGTGTGAATGATTTGACAATATATATTATTTGCCACTTAACTATCCAGAATGTTGTCTTTGCCATTTCAGTTGTTATTGTTGTGATTACAGTGGAACATTCAATCAATCCAAACTGGTCGCCAGTCAATCACAGGGCACTATAAGGAAGTTACTATAATTATGTTTCTATGCTAAAACTGCGAAAATATTCAATTCATAAAGAAGGAATCCGACTTTGCAGAAATCCAGTTGGGTCTGGAAATAAGTAAACATGATAAACAAGGGATTACTGTATGTTAGTATTCTCTCCAGCAGGCCTGCTGTGAAGGGTATGAAAACAGTGTCACTGAAACAAGGTGTTGGCATGATAAAGTGGGTCGAAGCCATTCCTGGAGTCCCTGCACAGTAACTTCCCATTAATTCAAATGTTTGACTGCAAACTGTTATTTCATAGTTTTTTACTGAGTTTCCTTGTGAAATCGGATTGGTGTTCCTCGAGTTTTCAGCCTGGGCCACTACAGTGTGAGAACTCATTGCTCATGGGCCCAGATCCCCATTCCTCATGAATAACATTGACAGATGGAGGCCAACTGTCATGCCGCTCTGCATGGCGGGGAGCACGCACGTGTGTACATGTTTGTAAGTGTGTAAAAGACTGAGAGAGTAAGATGTCAGTATGGTGGAAAGCTTGTCTATATCTCGGGGTGACGTATCGCTACATGTGTGAAGGTATGCCCTCCATGTACAATGCTATTGAATGTCCTGTGTGAGAGATCTTTTTCAGTATAAGGAAGCACACAGCCTATCCTTGCCTTCAACACAATTGGGTTAAACAATGTCACAGGACAAATGCTCTTCTGCCTGTGTGGTAAAATTATGACCAAGCCTATGAATGGATGGTGATATCGTGGCAAATGTGCATCACGTAGGAATTCCACACAATCGGTGATGCTAATTTGGTATGCATCTATATATAGTATCTTACAGGACAGCATGGAGCACATAGTCAAAGCATCGCTATCGGAACAAGATGAATTTCCCTGTTTGCGTGTATTGTACATCACTAAGGGACAATAACATCTGTGATAGCTCTGGAATAGCCAACATGTTTTCAAAAAGACAAATACCAAAAGAATAAGAAGAACTGCATTATGTCTGACATTTACACATGTCATAGGCCGCAGTGCATATTGATCCCACTTTTCTCCATCTCTTCATGATGTGCTATCAATACAGTCTACTCTGAGCTCCTCCCGGATGGCCGAGCTCCTCACCCTATCTCTTAGGGGGAGTCCAGCCACCCTACGGAAGGAAACTCATTTCCGCCGCTTGTATCCGCGATCTCGTTCTTTCGGTCATGATCCATAACTCATGACCATAGATGAGGGTGGGAATGTAGATCGATCAGTAAACTGAGAGCTTTGCCTTCCGGCTCAGCTCTCTCTTCACCACGACGGTCCGGTACAGCGACCGCATTACTGATGAAGCTGCACCGATCCGTCTGTCGATCTCACGCTCCAACCTTCCCTCACTCGTGAACAAGACCCCGAGATACTTGAACTCCTCCACCTGAGGCAAGACCTCACTCCCAAACCCGAGGGTACAGTCCAGCCGTTTCCGACTGAGAACCATGGCCGCGGATTTGGAGGTGCTGAGTCTCATCCCAGAAGCTTCACACTCAGCTGCAAACCATTCCAGTAAACGCTGAAGGTCACAGCCTGATGAGGCCATAAGGACCACATCGTCTGCAAATAGCAGAGACAAGATTCTAAGGTCACCAAGCTGGACTCCCTCAATGCCTTGACTGCGCCTAGAAATTCTCTCCATGAAGGTTATGAACAGAATCAGTAACCAAGGGCAGCTTTGGCGGAGGCCAACGTTCACCGGAAACAACAGAAAAAAGCTTGACTAACTGCTGGAAATGGGAACCAGGATGCTGCTTCGATTGTACAAGGACTGAATAACACGCAGTAAGCGGACCACCAATCCCGTACTCCCGGAGCACCCCCCACAGGACACCACGAGGGACACGGTTGAATGTCTTTTCCAAGTCCACAAAGCACATTTAGACCGGTAGGGCAAACTCCCACATACCCTCCAATACCCTTGCAAGGGTGTAGAGATGGTCCAGTGTCCGGGACAAAAAACACATTCCAGTTCCTGTAACCGAGGTTCGACTAACGGTCGTACCCTTCTCTCCAGCACCCTGGAGTAGACTTTCCCAGGGAGGCTGTGGAGTTTGATCCCCCTATAGTTGGAACACACCCTCTGGCCCCCCTTTTTAAAAATGGGGACCACCACCCCGGTCTGCCAGTCCTGCCACGGTGATAGAACTGTCCACGTACGGGTCCTCAAACTCTGCTTCCTCTACGGAAGGTATGTCGGTGGGATTGGGAATAATAAATACTAATAATAAAATAGATAAAACAATTTCCAAAGAAATTCTGTGTGTATCCTTAAGCAGAACTGAAAAGTATGTCCAAATATACTATGAACGACTGAGGATCGAACCAGCAACCACTAGGTTGGGAAATAGATAGAAAGATACTTATACTTACTTAATAACCTAATGGTTGTTGAAATGAATAAATATGTTGCAAGGACTATGAATGAAACCTGCCAGCTGAGCCATATCACCCTTGAAAATGATAGGAATTTCACAGTAATGGAGGATGTGAGAAACATTTTTTACCAGCAGACGGTACCATTTCATTTGTCCAGTCAAAATTTTAAACGTTGGAAAGTAAAAATGCAGACTGAATGTTGAAATGTACAAGTTCAATGATTACAGCTCAATCAAAGATCAAACCAGCAATCATTGGGTTAGGAAACAACCACTACACCGACAAAGCCGTGTCAGAATAAGCAAAATTTGCAGTAATTGAAAACAAGATTTTCCACCAGTGGGGCGTGCCACATAAATTGCCCATTCATTTTCTGTCACAGAAAATATGAAATTACAGAAAATGTTTTGAACATCCTGATAGCCAACGTGTCCTGAATGTAGCATGTTGGCCTCACAGTCAGGAAATCGGGGTTTGAATCTTCATTGGGCATCTCTGTGTGGAGTTTCCATGTTCTCCCAGTGCGTGCGTGGGCTTTCTCCGGGTACTCCGGTTTTCTCCCACATTCCAAAAACATGCATGTTAGGTTAATTGGTGACTCTAAATTGTCCATTAGAGTGTGAATGCTTGTATGTCTGCCCTGCGATTGACTGGCAACCAGTCCAGGGTGTACCCCGCCTCCCGCCCAAAGTCAGCTGGGATAGGCTCCAGCATCCCCGCGACCCTAATGAGGATAAGCGGCATAGAAAATGGATGCATGGATGTAGAAAAACACATTGACGAAGAAACTAATTTCAGTGAAAAAACTGTGTGAATGCTTCTCAGCATTTCAAAATATAGGACCTGTCCTTGCAAAAATTACACTGCTCAGTTTGAATGACGCATTCATTTGACATGTTTTTTGCCGTGGCTGTAGTTTGCACTGGTGTAGTATTGCACATCCGTTTGGGAGCTGTTTTTAATGTCAAATGAGGGATGGTGTCTGCATAATGCTGATGTTGGCTGAATGTTATGTTTTTAAGAAAAAATAGGGATAGAGATGCCAGTTGCAAGAGAGACGGAGAAGGATGGTACAAGAGAGATGTGTGTGGATTCTGCAGGGAGGTCTGTTGCCATGGCAACCAGTGGAGCAGGCCTCTTCTGGGTATAGATGTACGTTGAGAGCAGTAAGGAAATAGGCAAGCTTAGGTTGGGAGAGGTCACTATCCTGATAATATTGCTGGTGTTTTAGTGTAACATCTTAAGTGCCTTGTCGTTCTGGCGACGTGTCCCCAGCTCCCTGCTTCACCCCGATGACGAGTTCGTCTCGTTTCAGCAACATAAGCAAAGCAACTTGCTTTAATCAGCGGAAGGTTAATGCAGTCAGACTGTGCACACATGAGGTCAGGGACGCCATATATTATAATGTCCTATATCTTCTGTGTTACTGCTTCTCCCGAATAGCATCAAGCAGAATTACATGTGACTTGACAGAGGGGGCAAATCTACTGTGGCTTTATTTACCGTGTGCATTCCCTGCGTTTATGGCCGTCTCCACAAGAGCATGATATGGCTAGATATACTTCCTCTATTTTGATGTCCATAATCTAAATCTAATTGTGCCCTATCAGGGGCATTAAGGTTGACATTTGCCAGCAAGTAAAGGACGAGGCTGAAATAGCAGCGATGGCCTTTTTTTGCCACGCAATTCTTGCATCTTTTATGTCAACACTCATGTTTAAGTATGTGGCCTGATCTTGAACCTTCACGTGTGCAGACTCTGACACTGAATCATATTGCGTCTCATTACTCATCTGGAGGTTGGAACACATGCATACACACATATACACACAATCACTTCTATAATTTGTCCCTGCTGGATAGATGGCCTGAAAGACAGCTGAAGTGGTTTTTATTCGTATTAGTGCATGACAATATTTAGCACATACATCTCTCTTCCTGCTGTTACTAACATGCCTGCAAATACTACTACTTACATGTCTGTAAGACAGCGTGTAATACGCTGGTACCAGTGTTGCCAACCTGCAATCTTCTTGTCGACATATTTTCTTACAAGCAACTAGCGACAAATCGACAGTTCCACACTGAGCATAGTTGAGCTGCACACATCCATGAATCTCGCATGTATGAGGCGTGATGCTCCAGCAGAGGTGCCTCTGATTTTGCCTTTTTAAAGAGTGGGATCTAAAATGGACATGTTTCTTAATTGTCATTAAATTGCTACTCATTACACCAAGCCTCATTGGGACTCGCTCAATTACCAGTCAGGGTGTGAGAATGTGTGACCTAAAACAAGATAAATGGAGGAGACCAGTGACGAGTCCGGACAAATTTTTAATTATTACATTGTCTAGACTTTGAGAGGGGCTGGCTGAGATCAAATATTAAAATAGTTTTATTTTTATGAAGTGACAGCCAATTTGCCACATAAGGTACAGTAATAAACCACAAAATAAAATAACACAAAAAAGTCGAACCACCAGCAACCCATCCATCTCAATAATAGGAACATCACACTACAAGGTTATGAATGTCGTTTTCGGAGGATCAGCAATGTAGCAGTCATGTGTACAAGGGAGTGCAAAATTATTAGGCGAGTTGTATTTTTGAGGATGAATTTTACTATTGAACAACAATGTTCTCAATGAACCCAAAAAACTCATTATTATCAAAGCTGAATATTTTTTGAAGTAGTTTTTAGTTTTGGCTATTTTAGGAGGACATCCTTATGTGCAGGTGACTATTAAAAACCAATATATACCCATTTCAATTATTTGCTTTCACCAGTGAAACCAATATAACATTTCTGACGTTCAAAAACAAAACATAAACAAATCAGTGACCAAGATAGCCACCTTTCTTTGCAAGGACACTCAAAAGCCTGACATCCATGGATTCTGTCAGGGTTTTGATGTGTTCACCATCAACATGGCGTGCAGCAGCAACCACAGCCTCCCAGACCCTGTTCAGATAGGTGTACTGTTTTCCATCCTTGTAAATCTCACATTTGATGATGGACCACAGGTTCTCCATGGGGTTCAGATAAGGTGAACAAGGAGGCCATGTCATGAGTTTTTCTTCTTTTAGACCCTTTCTTGCCAGCCCCGCTGTGAAGTACTTGGACGCGTGTGATGGAGCATATCCTGGATGAAAATCATGTTTTTCTTGAAGGATGCAGACTACTTCCTGTACCGCTGCTTGAAGAAGGTGTCTTCCAGAAACTGGCAGTAGGACTGGGAGTTGAACTTGACTCCATCCTCAACCCAAAAAGGCCCTACAAGGTCATCTTTGATGACACCAGCCCAAACCAGTACTCCACCTCCACCTTGCTGGCGTCTGAGTCGGACTGGAGCTCTCCGCCCTTTACCGATCCAGCCACGAGCCCATCCATCAGTCCCATCAAGACTCACTCTCATTCCATCAGTCCATAAAACCTTAGAAAAATCTGTCTTCAGATATTTCTTGGCCCAGTCTTGACGTTTCAGCTTGTGAGTCTTGTTCAGTGGTGGTGGTTTTTCAGCCTTTCTTACCTCGGCCATGTCTCTGAGTATTGCACACCTTGTGCTTTTGGGCACTCCGGTGATGTTGCAGCTCTGAAATACGGCAAAACTGGTGGCAGGTGGCATCTTGGCAGCTGCACGCTTGACTTTTCTCAGTTCATGGGCAGTTATTTTGCACCTTGGTTTTTCCACACGCTTCTTGCGACCCTGTTGGCTACTTTGAATGAAACGCTTGGTTGTTCGATGATCGCGCTTCAGAAGCTTGGCAATTTTAGTGCTGCATCCCTCTGCAAGATATCTCACTATTTTTGACTTTTCGTAGCCTGTCAAGTCCTTCTTTTGACCCATTTTGCCAAAGGAAAGGAAGTTGCCTAATAATTATGCACACCTGATATAGAGTGTTGATGTCATTAGACCACACCCCTTCCCATTACAGAGATGCACATCACCTATTATGCTTAATTGGTAGTAAGCTTTCCAGCCTATACAGCTTGGAGTAAGACAGCATGCATAAAGAGGATGATAAGCTAACTTTGTTATGCATGTTTTTTACAAGAACATTTTGGGGGCAAAAGCCAAATAACTTGAATAAGGACCGTTAGTAGTTTTTGCTTTTGTTTAGTTATTTTGCACTATTAACTTCAATTTATTAAAAACAATTGTATGTCACACAATTGAGCAGTTGTATTATTTTGCAGATTTATTTACATTGTCTTATAGTGATTTTGATATCTTTAAACTGTTCATGAATAAGTTTTTTATGGTTTTGTTGTTTTTGCCTAAAATCATTGTTAAAAACAAAATTAGGGCCGCACGGTGGCTGAGTGGTTAGCGCATTGGTCACACAGTCAGGAGATCTGGAAGACCTGGGTTCGAATCTCCGTTGGGCATCCCAGTGTGGAGTTTGCGTGTTCTCCCCGTGCGTGTGTGGGTTTTCTCCGGGTACTCCGCTTTCCTCCCACATTCCAAAAACATGCATGTTAGCTTCATTGGCCGCTCTAAATTGTCCATTAGAGTGGGAATGTTTGTTTGTCTTTATGTGTCCTGCGATTGACTGGTGACCAGTCCAGGGTGTACCCTGCCTCTCGCCCAAAGTCAGCTGGGATAGGCTCCAGCATCCCCATGATCCTAATGAGGATAAGCGGTATAGAAAATGAATGAATGAAAAACAAAATTACAAATTCATGCAATGGTCTGGAAAAATTCAAAAGTATAGATATCAGTATTGGTATTAGATTGCAACCAAAATGTTCAGCATCTCCCACCCCTGTAGCATGAGCGCAATAGAAAGATCAAGTAGCACTGATCCTTTGTAACATCTAAGGAAGTTACCATGGAACACAACCGACAGTCAGCAAGTTGAGACCACAGGTCTGCTAGCTCGGCAAAATGTCTTTCCCCCCTGTGGTAAAGATCACAAAGTGTAACTTATGACAATCAGATAAATTAATTAAATAATTGCTGATGATTTTATGATGAACAAAATATGACACATTAGGTGGACGAGTTCAAGTATCTCGGGGTCTTGTTCACGAGTGAGGGAAGGTTGGAGCGTAAGATCAACAGAAGGATCGGTGCAGCATCTGCAGTAATGCGGTCGCTGTACCGGACCGTCGTGGTGAAGAGAGAGCTGAGCCGGAAGGCAAAACTCTCAGTTTACCGATAGATCTACGTTCCCACCCTCACCTATGGTCATGAGTTATGGGTCATGACCGAAAGAATGAGATCGCGGATACAAGCGGCGGAAATGAGTTTCCTCCGTAGGGTGGCTGGACTCACCCTAAGAGATAGGGTGAGGAGCTCGGCCATCCGGGAGGAGCTCAGAGTAGAGCCGCTGCTCCTTCACATCGAGAGGAGCCAGTTGAGTTGGCTCGAGCATCTCATCCGGATGCCTCACGGGCGCCTCCCTGGTGAGGTGTTTCGGGCATGCCCGGCCGGGAGAAGGCCCTGGGGAAGACCTAGGACACGCTGGAGGGACTATGTCTCACAGCTGGCCTGGGAACGCCTTGGTGTCCTCCCGGTGGAGCTGGAAGAGGTCGCTGGAGACCGGGAAGTCTGGACTTTCCTACTGAAACTGCTGCCCCCGCGATCCGGACCCGGATAAGCGGAAGAAAATGGAATGGGAAAATATGACATATTTGTCAGCTATGGTACAAATTTGCTCTGTTTGAGCTTAAACATGGGAATGAGTGTTTGCTGCTGAGTGCATCTTTCTTCTTATTCTGTGAGATCAATATAGAGGGATCAAGGGGTTCATGGGACAAGCTACCATAGAACCCCTAAAAAACACTCTGTCTTATAATAAACAGTAGATTTCTAAGAATATGTAGTATTTAAGAACAAACTCACTATGACTTTAAGACCATTTGAAAAACTGCAAACATTTACATTTTCCATTATTGGATATTAAGGAGGGACTAAGTAAAACTTCAAAATGCAAAAATAAATATGGGAGTGAGACAAACATATTTGGAGTAAGCAACCATTCAATTGGCTACTGGTGTCGAGTGCACTCCAATAACCATCAAATGGCAAGAGAAGGGTTTTCAAAACACTAGACATCTTCAAAAACGTCATCTTTCAATGTCCTTGGACATTGAACATTGGACATTGAAAGGTCGAAGAAAGTTTTATTTTTTGCTGAGAAAAATATAACCTTGAAGATGACGACATTACTGCCATGACAAGGAGATCCCACCTGAGATGTTTTCCACACAGCACAGTGGCGGGGGCGCCATCCTAATCTAGGGTGCTTTTTCCTTTAATGGAACACTGGACTTTCAAGGTCTGCAGGGGCGTCAATCAGAAGCTTACAACGTGGAGATGTTGCAGGAAGCATCCCTCATGTCTGAAGACGCCAGTCTGTGTGGTAATGACTGGATTGTTACACACGGCAGCGCTGCACTTCACAATACCTGACTGACCAAAAACTTTTTCAGAGAAATAAAGTCACTCTTTTACACCATCCCGTGTCTTCTCCTGATTTAAATCAAGTTTAGAACATTTGTGGAAGTTTCCAAAAATGGACATCACTTCCAAACAGAGGAGGCCCTTAGTAAGCCATTTTCACTAACCTTCCCACTATGCTCCTGGAAACACTGGCGTTAAATTGAGAGAGTTCCAAAATCCAGTCCCTCCCACAGAGAGAAAGAAAAGGAACCTTATGGAGAGGAATCTTACAATCACCATCTGATGCTGATCAGATTGATCTGTTATAGTCCTACGGTGGTTAATCCATTTTCTTACCTTTTTACCCTTGGCACTTGAGATATACACCTTGTATGTGTACATGTACCTTTTTGCCCTGGAAAAGGTACAAACAATTAACTTTGAGGTCAATATCTAGTCTATGGCTCAGCCATTCTGTCAGGTTTCAACCTTGGGGTGCCCATCCATACATCCATTTTCTTCCGCTTATCCGAGGTCGGGTTGCGGGGGCAGAAGCCCAAGCAGGGAAGCCCAGACATCCCTCTCCTTGGCCACTTTATCCAGCTCTTCCCAGCAGAGGAGGCATCCTAACCAGATGCCCGAGCCACCTCACCTGGCTCCTCTCAGTGCAGAGGAGCAGCGGTTCTACTCCGAGTCTCTCCCGGATGACAGTGCTTCTCACCCTATCTCCAAGGGAGAGCCCAGCCAACCTGCGAAGAAAACTCATTTCGGCCGCTTATATTTACAATCTTGTCCTTTCGGTCACTACCCAAAGCTCATGACCTTTCAGCTCAGCTCCCTCTCCGCCACAATGGACCAATGCAGAGTCCACATGACTGCAGAAGCTGCACCAATCCGTCTGTCCATCTCGCGTTCCATCCTTCCCTCACTCATGAACAAAAACCTGAGATACTTAAACTCCTCCACTTAGGGCAGGATCTTATCCCCGACCTGGAGAGGGCACTCCACCGTTTTCCAGGCGAAGACCATGGACTCAGACTTAGAGGTGCTGATTCTCATCCCAGCCGCTTCACACTCAGCTGCGAACTGACCCAGCAAAAGTTGAAGTTGAAGGCTTGATGAAGCCAACAGGACCACATCATCTGCAAAAAGCAGAGACCCAATCGTGCGGCCACCAAATCAGAACCCCTCGACGCCCTGGCTGCGGGTTGGGTGCAGAGTAAACTGGGTGGCGGCTGAAGTAGGGAGCCTTGGCGGTCCGATCCTCGGCTACAGAAGCTAGTTCTGGGCACTTGGAATGTCACCTCTGGTGGGGAGTTAGCCAGAACTGGCATGTGAGGTGGAGAAGTTCCGGCTAGATATAGTCGGACTCACCTTGACGCACAGCAAGGGCCTACAGTGGTTAAATGCTCTGATGATAAAGTCCTAGCGGTTTTAGAGTACTTTGGGAGTCTGTGACTAGACAGTAGCTCTATAAGGCAAGCGAGAGAAAATCATAGTGTTTAAACAATGTCATTTGTACTTGACTGCTGCCTGCCTGTCTTTGACAACGTGGACCACACTATTGTCTTACTTCTTTCGGAAAACTGTGTGTCAAAGAGACTGATCTTGAGTGTTTTAGGTCTAACAGAGAAGATTGTGGAACTTGGGGTTTACTTTTTTTCCACCACCCCCTTTGAACGTGGAGTCCCCCAGAGATCAGTTTTTGCGCCCATCCTTTTTGCACTTTACCTTGTCCGACTCAGTGTGATATTTAGAAAGCAAGCCATTGTGGACTTCCTCAAGAACGTTCCTCACGTATGCCCTGCAGCTACCAACATTGGCGTCATGATTGATAGTGACCTTAAGCTTAATATAAAAAAAATCAATGTCGTCTTGGAATCCTGTTTTTATCATCTGGGGATTTTATCTAAAATCAAATCATGTTTATCTTGGCAACATTTTGAACAAGTCATGAATGCTTTTATTTTTTCACGTACGGACTACTGTAATGCACTTTCCTAAGGAACAAGCCACGATGCACTCTCTGCACAGTTAGTCCAGAGCTCAGTGGAACGGAAACCATAAAAAACATTTGAGCACATCACCCCAAATCTCGCCTCCTTGCACTGACTGCCTGTTTGTTTTAGAATTGGTTTATTAGATTGTATTGTCTGTGAGATGTTGAATGGACTGGGCCCTCAATACATCTTGGACCACATCCAAATTTACGCTCCAGTGCGCACATTGCGGTTCGAAGGCCAGCTCCAACTAGTGGTGCCTAAGACTTTATGTTGCAGGTAGCGGCTGGTACCATTAAACGGCATAAATGCTCTCTCTGAAAACAGAACAAAGAAATGAGCCACAGCCAACTTCACGTCTGTCCATCGTCTTGCAAAGCAGAGCGAGGGAACGTTCATTGAACATCTGCACATTAATTCTTCCTCTCTTTCATTGTATCAAATCACCCACTAACCCATGTTCAACTTAATCCAGCACAAATGCTGATTTGCAACATCACATTTACACATTCAGCCCATCTACTGAGCCTCATTTTGTTTGACACAACAAATCAAATGTTCCATAAGCAGTCAGTCATTGTATTGTTACCCTGCAACAAAGCACAGCTTGTACTACCATTCACACATGGTTCTTAAGCGCATCCCTTTCATTTGGGCTTTAAATTGCAATGAATGAACTGACATGTTTTGGCTTTCTTTTCAACCCCTGTATTATTTTAAATAATATACATTTCACTCAACGTAGATTAACTGGCAAACGATGGCGTTGCAGCGCGCAAAAGCTGCAACCATATACTTCCTTGTATGCTAACAGCTGCCTCACCCTTGACCAGTCAAATGTTTTGTGACATGCTTACATAGTGCTTTTATGTACATGGCGACCTGAAAACAGAATAAAGAAATGAGACACAGCCAACTATTTTTAACTAGTTTGTGCAGCACTCTGGGAACAGTGTTTATAAAATATTAAAGTGGATTGGATTGGACTGAACCGCCAGTTGAGAATGACTGCTCTAAACAACAACACACAAACAATACCAAAGTGGTCATCCTTTGGTTTTCTGTGTGCCCAACAATGGTAAAAGTTCAGACAGCCCTGATTACAACCAGTCATGATCCCACTGCAGTCATTGCTACAAATGTGTCAAGATTATACAAAGCCTGGTAGTGATGACTAAACGGGGAGTCAGCTTTTCATCATTTCCGATGGCCCTATCGGAGTTGGATATGCCCTCAAGGGTCTGTCTCTTCTTTTCTCTCTGATTCTGTGATGCATGTCTCATTCCCGCTACTAGCCTTCTGTCTGTGTATCATCTTTGCCAGACTTTGCTGAATTCCGCTGGGACTTGCGATTCCAGTTGGCCCTCCGATCTCACCCTCAGATTCAGGCAAAGGCTCTAAAGGAATGCTCACACTCGGTTGGCTTACTAGAAGGTTCAACTTGAATCTGTTCTCAGCTTTATACACACCTGTGAACTTGTTTCTCTTTGCCTTCTTTGAATCACCACAAATCACAAGAGGAGACTAAAGTATCAGGGCAATTTCCTCTCTATTTTGGTGTAGCTTACAGCTGCTACATTTTTTGTATGTTTAGGAAGAGGCTCTCTGCTCCGCTCTCCAGCTCAAATCAAAGCCGAGCCATAAAGGTGGACTGCTGGGTTTGAGTGAGAAGCCTTTCAGATTTCGGCTGTCATCTTTCTGCACTCTCTCAAAAGGCAAACAGACACTCTACCTCTCCACCTCTACATTCACACCGTGCCCGATGCAGCATCTATGCAGGACTTTGCATGCCGTTTTTGCTCATAAACACCAAGATGGATCTTGTTTTAACTCTAAAGTATTTTTTAAATGACAAATATTTGTTTAGAATACAGGATTTTGTGTTGCTCGAAGAAAATATAGCATACAGCCATTGAACCTTTAATATGACCCTGTGGATGATATTTTATTTTGGAAATACAGCAATAAAAATAAAGACATAGATAAATAATACCTTGAGCCATTCATCAATTTCCCCAGAGTAGAAGAAAAACTATTGACCCTTTAAGGCCACTGCACTGTACGTTGGCTTCTTTAAAGCTGAAGAGACCAATCTATCATGTTCTGCTCTGATTCATGCTTTTATTTTGTATTTTATTTTTTTTCCTTCTACTTCTTTTTTCTTGTGTTTCCCCTTAGGCTCCCTGACTTCCAGCGGCTTCCACGACAATTCTTCAAGTGCATGCCACAGCCTATCTTGTTCCGATGTCTTTCCACTTTTGTCTCTAACGTCAATATTCACTCGTACAGCATCTCGTCACTTCGGCCCAGCCACGCCTGCTCACTTTTGTCTCAAGTCCAGCCTTGTTTTCTCTCTTATTTCACTCTATGCCCAGTAGCGTTGTGTTTTTTCATGTGCCTGAAACTTTTGCTGCAACACAATCAGTGCTCCCTGAACCCGGCACCATCAGAGTCAATAGATGTAACAGCAGAATCCAACAATACATTTAGTCATAGAGCACATTACACACCTGCCAACCTGTACACTACAGGCCAAAAGTTTGGACACACCTTCTCATTCACTTGGGGGAACATTTAAAGTTTTTTCAATTTTCCAGACTGGCTGAGCTTCATTTCTTAAAGTAATTATGACCTCTCCTTACTCTTTACTTAGCTGATTGGCTCGAATTCTAACGTTTGTCCAATGGGCTGTTGTCTGTGTATCAACCTCAGGTCTGCACAACACAACAGGTGGGCCCCATCCCAATAATAACGCAAGAAATTCCACTAAGTAACCCTGACAAGTCACACCTTGAAGTGAAAACCATTTCAGGCGACTACCTTAATGAAGCAATCAAAAAAGCAAAACAAAATAAAACGGTGACTAATTAGTATAATGTATTTATTAATCATTAATTTCACCCTTTTTTGTTAAGTACATAATTCCACGTGTTCAATAACAGTTTTGATGTTGTAAGTGAAAATGTAAATAGTCATTAGGGGATTAAAATGCATTGAAAGAGAAGGTGTGTCCACAATTTTGGCCTGTACAGTATGAATTTTTTGTACTCGACAAGCATTTTGACCTTTGAATACGCTTTATACTTCTGGTTTCAGTTTTAATTTGAGTCTATCCATTTTCTTCTCTTATACGAGGTCGGGTCGCGGGGGCAGCAGCCTAAGCAGGGAAGCCCAGACGTCCCTCTCCTCGGCCACTTCGTCCAGCTCTTCCCGGCTGATGCCGAGGCGTTCCCAGGCCAGCTGAAAGACATAGTCTCTTCAGCGTGTCCTGGGTCTTCCCCAAGGCCTCCTACCAGTGGGACGTGCCCTGAACACCTCCCCAGGGAGGCGTCCGGGAGGCATCCTGACCAGATGCCCGAGCCACCTCATCTGGCTCCTCTCAATGCGGAGGAGCAGAGGTTCTACTCCGAGTCTCATCTCGGATGACAGTGCTTCTCACCCTATCTCTAAGGGAGAGCCTTGTGCTTGAACATGGTGTTCGCTATAGGCAATCCATGACGAGCACAGAAGTCCAATAACAAAACACAGCTCGGGTTAAGATCAGGGGGGCCGTTCTTCCCAATCACACCTCTCCAGGTCTCACTCTCGCAGCCAACATGAGCGTTGACGTTACCCAGTAGAACAAGGGAATCCCTCGAAGTACCACTCTCTAATACTTCCTCTAAGGACTTCAAAAGGGTGGGCATTCTGAACTGCTGTTTGGTGCATAAGCACAAAGAACAGTCAGGACCCGTCCCCCCACCTGAAGGAGTAGGGAAACTACCCTCTCGCTTACCGGGTTAAACTCCAACGTGCAGGCTTGGAGCCAGGGGGAAACAAGAATTGCCACCCCTGCCCGTCCCCTCTCATTGCCGGCAACACCAGAGTGGAATGAAGTCCTGCCCCTCTCGAGAGGACTGGTCCCAGAGCCCTTGCTGTGCGTTGAGGTGAGTCCGACTATATCTAGCCAGAATTCCTCCACCTCACGCACCAGCTCAGGCTCCTTCCCTGACAGAAAGGTGAAATTCCACGTACCAACAACTAGCTTTTGTAGCCAAAGATCGGACCGCCAAGGCCTCCGCCTCTGGCCACCACCCAGATCACTTAGCACCCGACCCCTTTGGCCCCTCCTATACGTGGTGAGCTCATGGGAGGGGGGACCCACGTTACCTTTTCGGGCTGTGCCCGACCGGGCCCCATGGGAGCAGGCCAGGCCACCAGACGCTTGCCATTGTGTCCCACCTCCAGGCCTAGCTCCAGAAGGGGGCCCCGGTGACCCACGTCCGGGCGAGGGAAAAACAAAGTCCAATGTTTTTAATCATCATGAGGGTCTTTTGATCCACTCTCTGTCTGGTCCCTCCCCTAGGACCTGTTTGTCATGGGTGACCCTACCAGGGGCATGACAGCCCCCGACAACTTAGCTCCTAGGATCATTGGGCCACGCAAACTCCTCCACTACAATAAGGTGGTGGCTCAGGGGAGGAGTGGATAATGCCCATAGCACAACAGGTCATGTTGGGCAGCCCTCACTTTCTGGCGGTCATGGGCCCTGTCACAGGGTCCACTGCGTCAAATGATCTCTTGACTATAGGCAGTCTCATCACACGTGGCTTGTATGATGGTCTGAGGTGGATGAGGCCATGGTCAGATTTTCCAAGGGGGGGGTGAAGCCCTGACAAAGTGAGCAGATTTCACATTTACATAGCACAGGTCCAGAATGTTTTTATGTCTGGTTGGACAGTCCATATATTCTGTAAACCCTCCTAAAAGAGAGCTCACATCAACATGGTTGAAGTCACGATCAGAGTCTCCAAGTGTAGTGACTGGATCCTGGCCACAGCCTCCTGGATGACATCACACGCTGACGCTGGCGCCGCACGCTGCGGGATGTAAACCACGATGGCGACGACCAAGTGGAATTCCCTCGGAAGAAATTAAGGTTTTAGTCCTACAGCCAGAAGTTCCACATCACAGGTGCAGAGCTTATTTTTCTCTGTGATGTGACCGGGATGGCAGAACTTGTTGTTAATCAGCGTGGCAAGTCCCCCACCGCCTCGCTTTCCCGCAGGACTCCACGGGTCGGCCCGCTCTGACGAGTGTGTAGCCGGGTCAATCTAGTGAAATCCAGTTAATGCGTAAATGCTACAAATACCAGCACACAGCTTTGTCTTTAAATATCATGTGTTGTTAGAAAATAGAAAATACATTCAAATATTACATTGGGCGGTGGGTTTATTACATAATATTTCTTCAAAGTTAGAAGGTCTTACAATAACACAGACTTGCCGTGATAGAAGAACGCTACAAAAAATGTAAAAATGATAGAGTGCTTTGGGTTGGTGCCCTGGCTGTTGAGATGTGTGTTGGATCCGCATGAAAGCAGGTGACCCATTTAAATTACGCCGCAATCCGAGTATGCAGCCCGCCCAACGAGGTAAGCATGGGGTGGAGAAGGTGAAGAGATGCCAACAAACATGGTAAAGAAAGTCAGACTTGGTCAGTGCGTAGTCATTCTGATTTGAGTAAGGAGCCCTCCTGCAGGTTTTCAACGTTATCCCGAACCGAATTTATTTATTTTTACAGACATACTGAGGACACGTAGAGTACCTCCCCACATGCACCGTATGCAAAATGTCGTACGCCACAGGGAACTCCGGCAATTTCATTTCAAGATTGGTGTTTTTCATCAACTTGGTGTGGAGCTGTGACATCATACGAGGAGGGCTACTGCTGTGTTGCCTTGCAAAAAAGTTGTCTATTCAAGCTTTAAAAAATATTATTATTAGGGCTGTCAATCAATTACAATTTTTCATCGTGATTAATCGTATTTTGTCCAAAGATAACTCAAAATTACTCATATGTAATTGCAGGCATATTTTTACACACTGTTTGTATATAAGGCAAATAGTGTTGATCTCATTCATTTATTCTTGTTATTATTACTTATTTTGTTATTACTTTATTTGATTATCTCATACTTTTAAAATGTAATATTATATATTATTTTACTTATTTTGCATTGCATTTTTTTATTTAAGGGTGTTTTGTCTTTTTTTTCTACGATTGAGATACTGTATCCAAGCAATTTCTCTAGTAGATCAATAAAGTATGTCCATCCATCCATTTTCAGTGACGTGTGGTGAGGGTCGTGAGGCACTGACTATAAAATTAGTCAGATATACAAACATGAATCCAACACAGAAGATAAGCCTATACTTCAATTTGGACTTTTGTTGAAACAATTAGGTGTTTTTAAATCTTTTAGACACTTCAATCAATGGCACACTGTATATTCTTTTAAAAAAACAAAAGAATATTTATTATAAAGTCAAATTCATATTTTTTGGCCGATGTCTTTTTTTATAAAAAAAAAAAATCATTTGTTCTTACCTTTACTTGTAAATGAAGTCCATCCCCCTGTCCTTTAGTTTTGAGATGTAATCCTCCATTTTGTTGGGAATGAAATGATAATACTACGCAGGTTGTTTCTGTTATAGAGTACTTGAGGGAAATAAGCTATTGTTACATGCTGATTTTGTTTTTTTTTACAAGTATCTTCTTCTACGCATTGCTACTATCCTGCCGGCATAGCTGTGTAAGCAAATGTACAGAGATCAGTCACGTGACGTCTGGAACTCCATGACGCTCAACTCAACACTGCCACATGCTGGTACGGCACGGTACATACCAGACGCAACTGTGCACTTTTAATGGCGTTTCTGGTCGATAGGAAAGAATGAATGTCACATATTTCCATGAAGTATAATATATACAGTCTGTTAAACATCAGTATGTGCAGTACATGTGTGATAAAACGTGTATTATTGGCGATGCAATGAGGAAACACCGATGTCTCTTGTGTGAAGCCACGGACCAATCCCAGCCTGCCAGAATGAATGGGTGCATGGATGCTAGAAGCACCATGAGAGCAATGACAGCATGCATGTCCAGCTCTTTGTAATTTTTTTTGGTCTTTTTGCCAATAAAAACAAAAACACCGTGATTGCACACAATCTCTGCAAAAACTTTTTAAAAAATTTACAGAGGAACACAGAAAACAATGTCAATAGTATGTCTTAAGTGTCTACTTTTGTCTGTAAAGTTTAATATCTTTACAATTTATGAAATTTATGTTTTGTTTTTTTTTCAAACTATGTTTCAGTATTTCCTCACTTTATGTGTATTTGAAAATTGACCCTTAAGGGAGGCCTCTTTAGCCTGTTTGTTTGGGGTTTTATCACAAGCAACAACCAATCAATAACTGAGAAGAGAAGGAAACTGTTCACAATAACAGCACTCAAGCAGAATTCCTTTGTTTTTCCTGTGTGTGTCCTTACGTGCATGTGTGCATCTTTTCCCTACCAGGATAGTCAAGCTGTGGCTATTCTTTAAAAAAACAGGCTCCATGTTTTGCAGAAAAATACTTAGTTAATTCCACAACATTTTGTGGCTCAGTGGGCTGTGGTTCCAATATGCACTTACACATGTCATGGCCCTAATGAATGAGAGCAGATTGCCTCTTGCTTAGGGATGTGATCTGGAAATTTGTACCTACTGATTCACCGCCATGAAACATCACGTACTGAATTGTTTGCCAAAGTTCAAATAAATGATCACACTAAGAAGTCATGCAGGTTTTGGTGTGAGCAATGGTAGCAGTGTCATAAGGATGCTAATGATAAATTATATTGCCTATTATGCAGAGATAAGACAATTGCTCGGGAGAAGACGCAAACCTATAGGCTTTAATAATATACAGAAGGTCCCGGAGAAATAGCCAATGTACATGTTGTGAGAAGAAGAGCTAACCAAGCTGTAGAGGTTACACAAATTTATACAATTTCATATTCAAAGTACATTATTTTCCAGTGCAGCACTTTAGTTCTGCAGCAAAACACTCTACAAACATATATGAGCATATGACATGATATAGGACATATTGTATTTTAATATTTTAATCTAGTGCTTAGTTGCAATTAATTGTAATTAATGACATGAGCCATTCTCCCAACTTTTTATAGTATTCTCTTACATTTCTTCATGTGTGCATCTTCAGTAAAATATGTGTAAATATACAGTATGTATATATACACACACACACACAGTAGTGTTCAAAATAATAGCAGTCTAATGTGACGAACCAGATTAATCACTGTTATTAGCATATTTTTATTTCTACATCGCAAACCCCTCCGCCCTGAGTCACCACCTTATCGTGGTGGAAGAGTTTGCGTGTCCCAATGATCCTAGGAGCTAAGTTGTCGGGGGCTGTCATGCCCCTGTTAGGGTCACCCATGACAAAAAGGTCCAAGAAGAGGGACCAGACAAAGAGTGGCTCAATAGACCCCAATGAAGCACAATAACAATGGACTTCGTTTTTCCCTCGCCCGGACGTGGGTCACCGGGGCCCCCCTCTGGAGCCAGGCCCGGAGATGGGGCACGATGGCGAGCGTCTGGTGGCCGGGCCTGCACCCATGGGGCCCGGTCCGACACGGCCCGAAAATGGTAACATGGGTCTCCCCTCTCAGGAGCTCACCACTCGTGGGAGGGGCCAAAAGGGTCGCGTGCAAAGAGAGCTGGGTGGCAGCCGGAGGCAGAGGCCTTGGCGGTCCAATCCTCGGCTACAGAAGCTAGTTGTCGGTACGTGGAATGTCACCACTCTGGCGGTGAAGGAGCCTTAGCTGGTGCGTGAGGTGGAGAAATTCCGGCTAGATATAGTCGGACTTTCTCAACGCACAGCAAGGGCTCTGGAACCAGTACTCTTGAGAGGGGCTGGACTTCATTTCACTCTGGTTTTGCCAGCAATGAGAGGCGACGAGCAGGGGTGGCAATTCTTGTTGTCCCCCGGCTCCAAGCCTGCACGGTGAGTTGGTTCCGATAGTGGGGGAGGATGCCGGTCAGACCTGGCACACCCAAACGCATTGTGGAGGTCTGCTAGGAACGTCTGACAGAGTCCCCTGTCAGGAGGAGTCCGTTGGTGGACACCAGTGGTGAGGGATGCCGTCAAGCTGAAGAAAGAGTCCTATCAGGCCGTCTTGGCCCATGGGACACTGGAGGCACCTGACAGGTACCGGAAGGCCAAGCAGTCTGCAGCTCTGGCGGTCGCTGAGGCAATATGGGATGAGTTCGGAGAGGCCATGGAAAACGACTTCCGGATGGCTTCAAAGATATTCTGGACCACCATCCACCGTCTCCAACGGGGGAAGCAGTCCACAGTCATCACCATGTATGGTGGAGACGGTGTGCTGCTGAACTCGACTCGAGATGTTGTGGACCGGTGAAGGGAATACTTTGAAGACCTCCTCAATCCCACCGACACGCCTTCCAACATAGAAGCATTGCCCGGGGACTCTGAGTCGGGTTCGCCTATCTCTGGGCTGAGGTCACCGAGGTGGTCAAAAAGCTCTCATCAAAAAGGATGAGATCCGCCCGGAGTTCCTTAAGGCCCTGGATGCTGTGGGCGTGTCTTGGTTGACACGACTCTGCAGCATTGTGTGGACCTTGGGGTCGGTGCCCCTGGACTGGCAGAGCGGGGTGGTGGTCCCGCTTTTCAAGAAGGGGGACCGGAGGGTGTCTAACTATTGTGGGATCACACTCCTCAGCCTTCCCGGTAAGGTCTATTCAGGGGTTCTGGAGAGAAGGATCCGCCGGATAGTCGAATCTCGGATTCAGGAAGAGCAGTGTGGTTTTCATCCTGGTCGTGGAACTGTGGACCAGCTCTATACTTTCGGCAGGGTCCTTGAGGGTGCATGGGAGTTTTCCCAAACAGTCTACATGTGTTTTGTAGACTTGGAGAAGGCATTCGACCGTGTTCCTTAGGGAATACTGTGGGGAGTGCATCAAACCACCTAATCCAGGCGGTTCGTTCCCTGTATGACCGGTGTCAGAATTTGGTTCGCATTGCCGGGTATAAGTCGGACCCGTGTCCAGTGAGGGTTGGACTTCGCCATGGCTGCCCTTTGTCACTGATTCTGTTCACTACTTTTATGGACAGAATTTCTAGGCGCAGCCAGGGCGTTGAGGGGTTCCGGTTTGGTGGCCGCAGGATTCGATCTCTGCTTTTTGCAGAGTGATGGTGAACAGAAAGCGGGTGACAATAACAACCGTCACAACTACATTTTGTTAGCATTGTTGAGCCGTTTGGTGCTACATCGGAGCCAGCGGACGTGCGTCGAGCAAACATGGTGGAGAAGATTCTGGTTGGCATGAAGGTGACCAAAATGTGGTGCAGGTCCTGCCATGTGCCCCTGCATGCAGGAAGAATGCTACAGTCTACCACACTAAAAATAAGTGTATTGTATATACAATATGTACTCTCGAGTACATAGGCGGATACACGCAGGTGATAAATATTTGACAGACACACACTCAACTGTAAATAGTTTACACACACATAGTTTACGCATGCAAACATCTGTAAATATATATTTTCATTATGTTTGCTGTGTTCTAAATCTGTGAATAAATGTTATTTTATCATCAAAAGCTTATTTTCCGTGTTCTTTTTGCTGTTTCACAGAAGTAAAGAACTGCTCAGATGTTTGAGGTGTCACAAAAACAAAAAAAATGCGTTCTGTTGAATTTTCAAAGCTTTTTTTGCATGTTTTTTGGTCAAAATCAGTTGTTTTTGCTGAAACTACCCTATGTTCTACTGCCTATTTTTTAAAGAACCATAAAGGCTAGAAACAAACTTTTTTTCTGATGAAAGAAGAGAGTCTTAGGTTAATGTTTATGTAGTCCTAAAGCTCAATATTCTGTCAATATTCAATATTCGGTCTTGAAAGTTTGGCAAAAATGCCCCAAAACTCTGGCAGTATGGGGCTCTCTGCTCGGAAAATGACAGTTAATGAGTTAAGGTCCGGGGATTGGGCTGGCAACTCCATAACATTAATTCTGTTGGTTTGGAACCAAGATTTTGCTGGTTTACTAGTGTTTTTGGGGTCGTTGTCTTATAGAAACACCCATTTCAGCATAAGGCAACATGACCTCTTCAAGTATTTTGACATATGCAAACTGATCCATGATCTACTACTACTATAGAATGTACTACTACTATATATACCTTATATTGCAATATATAACATATAGAAATCATTATATATATATACATATATATGTATATATATATATATATATACACACTGTATACAGTATATATGGCACATGTGGGAGGGTTGGTATCACTGGATTAATCTGCGTTATTAACACATTTTGGTAAGTCCCCAGGACACAGACAGCTTTGAAGATCATAGCAATGGAGTCTACTTGATTATCCTTCTTCATTTCACACAAACTGATTCTTGGAGCCCTGGGCTTGAGCACAATTTATTTGCAGGGAGAGAATCATTTGTGTTTATTTTTGGACTGAAACTAGCAGCCTGTATATTTAAAGCTGTTCCATTAAAATCCAGACCGTGCCAATTATACCACCTTTTTTGCAACCAACTCTGTAGTTGTTGGGCATGCAAAAATGCTGAGTATGAAAGCCACAAGTTTGTGTGTCCGTCTGGACTACGTGTGTGTATTTGAGAGTGACGTAGCATGTGCATTTAGGGATTTAGGTGTCTGTGTGTGCGTGAGTTGTGAATCCTGCAGACAGGCACCCTCAGGTCAGTTGAGCTTTGTGCGGGGATTAGTTGCCTGTTGGCAAAGTCAGAGCTTCAGAATCACTTTCCCCGCAGGCTCTTTGTCACTTGGCCACAAAGTGAGAGACAGCCAGAGCGACAAGCAGACGGCACGGGCCGATTTTGGTTTTGGGCCGTTTCTTTTCCTGCCTTTTCTTCACACGTTAATACTTATTCACTGCAGCTGCATGAAAATGCTCTTCAAATTTGGGCCATTGCACATTGTACCAACTTGAGTGGCAAAAACTGCAAATCCGCAGCAACACAATTAGAAAAGGGAAAAAGTAATTCAAAAATAGTCTCTGTTCGTGTAAATCCTAATTAAAAGTGTCAGTAAGGAGGCTCATGACAAGGCTGCACTGAGTGCCACAAAAGAATGCATATGGCTAAAATCTTGTCAATTAACTATTGAAAACACTATCACATACCTTCCTTGGGGGTTTGCAACTAAGCAGTTGGGCAGAACCCGTTGGAGGGAAATTACCGTGCTACTGGGCTACCTTCTTATGGTCCGGTGCGTCACCGATTATCAACGGATTTCGAGTTTTGGAATATAAGCAGTACTTCAGGGACAAATGCACTCTCGAAAATGATGCAAGAACTTGGGATGCGATGTCCCCAATTTTGCAACCATCAGAGGATTGACTATGTACACGTGTTTGCTTTTTCTTTGGCTTTTTGGCCAAACGAATTTAAAAAGTCATCAACAGTGGGGTGTGACATCACATGCACCATTGTGTCTTAATATCGGTCAATTTAATGGCCCAATGAAACAAAATAGGAGGTTGTCCTGGGAAAACGAAACATTTGATGACCCTACACCTGCAAATATAACTGTATTCTGCAAATGCCTAAGTTATATTATTTGTGAATTAACTACTGCTCCTTTTAAAGAACCAATTCTTTTAGCTCGGCTCCCTAAGTAGAGCTGGGTTTTTTCACCATTTCCCTGAACAGTTTCCTCCTCAGTTTTTGTGGTTTTGTTGATTTCTTACCAAACTATGAGTAAAATGAATTTCTAATGTAGAATTTAATCAAATGTCTATTTTTATATGACTTCCTCTATATGCTCAACAAGGAACAGGATTGCAACAAAAATAGAATTAAATAATTGTAAAACACAAAAACAAAGACCCATCTCAGGCATAAAGGTCCAGTCTGATAGATCGCAACATTTGTAAATTTACAACTATTTTCAGTGAAACATCAAAACATTACACAACCAAATATTTCCCCCCCTTGTTGACGGGGAAGGAGATGACTGGAGCTCTTTTGACGATACCGAACATGTTAACTGTTTGGTGCTTTCCGGACCACGTTACACGATCAGAACTGCTTGCTGACTCAATGCTTGCAGGAGGTGCAGCTTCTTTGTAATAACCTGGTTACAAGTGTTGATAGCTGCTAGTAAGTCAAGCTAAGTGGCTAAAAGCTAATTGCTTAGCAACAATGCCCAGTCATAGAGAAAATTGATACTGGCACTGGAATTACGGCTTTAAAATGAAAAGTGGGGTCAGACGAGCTGTCAGGTGAGGACGATGCCTCGACTGATTACGGAGATATTCTCAAGAGCCATAATTTCATATTATTACAAGCCCTGAAGAAGGAGATGAATGACATACAGAAGCCTACTGCACTACTAGCAATATAAGATTTTGTGCATCTGCAATCACTAATAAAGCATGTCTCCAGAAATAGGGCATGTTGAATCAATATCAGTGCAGGATTCTATAAAAGGTCACGGTTTTAAGTATCTAGAATCACAGAACAAAAGCCTCATTGAAATGACCGGAGAGCTCCATGGTGATGTCATAAACCTTATGGGGGAAAATACAGCACTGAGCAAGAATATTGTACCAAAGTAGTACGGAAGAACTTCAACAGCTGCCTAATGTGCTGCTCTTAATGAAGGTAATAACCCTACGGAAAAATTTTGAGGTAGGTATTAAGGTCCTGCATGACAACATTAAGGCATTATTGAAAGTCGATCCTGCCTTGTGCACTGCTCCCAAGAAAGCTAAAACCCCCATGGAATAAAATAGAGCCTTATGCAAAGATGTTAGGTCTCTACAGGATATCAACGCATTTTTGGAAGATAATACAGCTTTGCAGGCTGCTCTTAAGGAGGCTTATGAACCTTATGAAAGAAAATAGAGCATTATACAAGGATGTCGGGTTTCTACAGGATGACATCAAGGCATTATTGGAGGACAATGTTTTCTTGTGTGCTGCTCTTAAGGAGGTTAAAAACCCTACAAATGCCCTGCGATTGACTGGCGACCAGTCCAGGGTGTACCCCGCCTCTTGTCCAAAAGTCAGCTAGGATAGGCTCCAGCATACCCGCGACCCTAATGAGGATAAGTGGTAGAGAAAATGAATGAATGAAAAACCCTGCAAAATAAATGAAACATTATGCTATAATATCAATGTTTTACAGGATGATATTAAGACACTATTGGAGGACACTGCCTGGCGCACCACTCTTGAGGAAAAGAAATAAGCAAAGAAAAAAATCCCTGAGAAAATGAAAAATATAATTGATGAGATGGATCAGAATGCACAAATGAAGAAAGGGATCTTCACAGGGCTCTGAATTACACCTAGGTCAAAAGACAGGGCAGCTCAAAATAGAATGGATGTTCCTTCAACAAAGCGACAGGCTGCCAGCTTTCTGCAATCAAAGGAGGTGGATGTAGATATCAACACCATCAACACTTGCATCCCAGTGTATGGAAGAAACAACACCACACTTGACATTGTTAAGTTCACAAACAGGGAATTCAAAACTGCACTGCTGAAACAGAGAAAGGAGCTGAAAGGCACAAATGTCTACATGAATGAGCATGTGACAAAACGCAAAGCTGACATCGAAGAAAGCACAAGACTTGAGGAAGCAGGGAAAGATCTCCAAGCTAAATGGACAATCAGTAGAAGCGACTGGTTGAGTACTGGTTGTCAAAGATATCAAAGATCTGGATATACATTAAACATAATATTACCATGACAACAAGGAAAATGGAGGATACAACCCACAAAAAAGATCCATGCAGTTAGAAGAATTACATTCCATACCATTTGACTTTGATTTCATCGTTGCAAGGGCCCGCCTGATCAACATTTCTTTTGCTGTTTACAAAAAATACACATCCGCACATATTAAGCTCATGGTAAACTTTTTTTTATCCCTGAGAGGCAATTTGTTTTACAGCCAGCAGTATCACACGGATAACAAAACAATAAATACAGTAAAAAAAAAAAAAAAAACATTATAAACAGTTATTCAGCAGAACGATGGCTGCCACAACCACATAATTTCTCATCCTATTGGTGCTACATTTAGGAACACTGTATCTGCAACCTGAATTTGTCATGCATTTGCAATATAGCGTTTTCATTTCATATTAGGAGCTGATGTGATACTGAGTGCTTTTTCCTACTCCTTTTCAGACTAGTAAAACTGTGAAATGTAACATGAAGCATTCAATGTAAACTGTATGCATGATCGAAATAAATAAAACATAACCAAATTATAAATGAACATGTGTGAATCTAAAAGACAAAACTGTTTGCTATCAACACAGACAGCACCAACCAGTCTGACCAATCACGCGGCATTAAGAGATTCATGATCTGGGTTTGAATCTCCATTGGGCATCTCTGTGTGGAGTTTGCATGTTCTTCCCGTGCGTGGGTTCTCTCCGGGTACTCCGGTTTCTCCCACATTCCAAAAACATGCATGTTAGGTTAAGTGGCGACATCGGTAAACATAGGATAAATGGATAAATAAAATGGATGGATGGCTGAAAAAACAAAGGCTTGTTCACTTCAAAGAACCGGCTCTTTTTCACTTCAAATAGCTGATTTTAAGAAACATTTAATCACTAGTTATGTATTCGTGTTCCTATGGGAATACTGTGGGGAGTGCACTGGGAATACGCCAAGAGTTTGGACCCATTTCCAGTGAGGGTTGGACTCCGCCAGTGCTGCACTTTGTCACCGATTCTGCTCATTACTTTTATGGACAGAGTTTCTAGGTGCAGCCAGGGTGTCGAGGGGTTCTGGTTTGGTGGCTGCAGGATTGGATCTGCTGTGGTCCTGTTGGGTTCATCGAGCCATGACCTTCAGCCCTCACTGGATTGGTTCGGAACTGAGTGTGAAGTGGCCAGGCCAGCACCTCCAGGTCAATGGTTCTCACCCGGAACAAAGTGCCAGAGTGCCGGGTCGGGGATGAGAACCTGCCCCAAGTACCTTGGGGTTTTTTTGTGACTGAGGAATGGATGTAACG
Organism: Oostethus manadensis; assembly: GCA_024372805.1. Classification (NCBI taxonomy): domain Eukaryota; kingdom Metazoa; phylum Chordata; class Actinopteri; order Syngnathiformes; family Syngnathidae; genus Oostethus; species Oostethus manadensis. Next base: position 324,386 of record QODF01000156.1, read on the forward strand.
TGAGATGGACAGGAGGATTGGTGCGGGGTCTGCAGTGATGCGGACTCTGCATCAGTCCGTTGTGGTTAAGAGAGAGCTGAGCCAAAAAAGCTCTCAATTTACTGGTCGATCTACATTCCTGCCCTCACCTATTTTCATGACCTTTGAGTACAAGTGGACGAAATTAGTTTCCTTTTTGCGGGGTGGATGGGCTTTCACTTTGAGATAAGGTGAGAAGCACTGTCATCCGGGAGAGACTCGGAATAGAACCACTGCTCCTCCACATTGAGAAGCGCCGGATGAGGTGGCTTGGTCATCTGGTTAGGATGCCTCCCAGACACCTAAGCGGCGTGGTGTTAAGGGCACATCCGATCAGTATGAGGCCTTGAGAAAGCCCCAGGATACGTTGGAGAGACTATGTCTCTTAGCTGACCTGGAAACACCTCTGGATCCACCGGGAGGAGCTGGACGAAGAGGCCGGGGAGAGGGAAGTCTGGGCTTCCTTGCTGCCCCTGCAACCCGACCTCGGATAAGCGGAAGAAAATGGATGCATAGATGGATGCAGTAAAACCAAAAAAAATTGTAAACAATAACATGGAATATAATCTTACTGGTGGACTAAAAAAAGTTTACCAACTTTAGTTGAAAGGCACCTTGCAGATCATATTCAATTTATGCCATGCTCAACAATCTGTGCTGAAGACCACTTGAAAATACCTCATAGTTTTACCAAATCAACATGTCAGTCCTGTGCTACTTTAATGCATGTGTTGTATTCCACTCACAAACACTGTTCCTTGCAAACTGTGGCTACTTCCGACACAGACACACTTCATTTGGTTTTCCAATGTATTTGGTCGCTTGTGCAGGTAGTTGGGGCATAGTGGGCAAAGTGCCTCATTTTATTCCAGCTAAGAAATAAATTGTGGAAATAAGTGTTTATGACCTTCGGATGTGCGTCTCCATCATGATATGAATTTGCAATCTTACATAGTACCTGTAGGAGAAGGGTAGGCGGGTCCCAGTTCACACTGTTTACAGTGCGGAAAGGGTCTTGCTGACCTCTACTAAGGATATGGTTGGTCAGTGGAAGGAATACTTTGAGGCCCTTATCAATCCCACTGACATACCTTTTGTAGAGGAAGCAGAGTCTGAGGAAACGTAGGTGGACAGTTCTATCATTGTGGCTGAGGTATTTGGGGTAGTTAAAACACTCCCCAATGGCAAGGCTCTGGGGGTGGACGAGTTTCACCCTGAATTTCTCAAGGCTCTGGATGTTGGAGGACTGTCTTGGTTGACACGCCTCTTCAACATTGCATGGAAGTCGCAAACAGTACCTCTGGACTGGCAGACCAGGGTGTTGTCCCCATTTCTAAAAGAGGTGACTGGAGGGTGTGTTCCAACTATAGGGGGATCACATTCCTCAGCCTCCCTGGGAAAGTCTACTCCAGGGTGCTGGAGAGAAGGTTATGTCCGTTAGTTGAACCTCGGTTACAGGAGTTGCAATGTGGTTTTCGTCCCGGTCGCTGAACATTGGACCAGCTCTACACCCTTGCAAGGGTACTGGTGGGTATGTGGGAGTTTGCACAACCGGTCTACATGTGCTTTGTAGACTTGGAAAAGGCATTCGACCGTTTCCCTCGTGATGTCCTGTGAGGTGTGCTCCGGGAGTACGGGATTGGTGGTCCGCTACTACGTGCCATTCGGTCTTTGTAAAATCAAAGCAGGAGCCTGGTTCGCATTGCCAGCAGTGAATCGAGCTTGTTTCCGGTGAAAGTTGGCCTCCGCCAAGGCTGCCCTTTGTCACCAATTCTGTTCATAACCCTTATGGACAGAATTTCTGGGCACAGTCGAGGCGTTGAGGGAGTCCAGCTTGGCTTTAGGATCTCGTCTCTGCTATTTGCAGATTATATGGTCCTTATGGCCTCATCAGGCTGTGACCTTCAGCGTTTACTGGAGCAGTTTGCAGCTGAGTGTGAAGCTTCTGGGATGAGACTCAGCACCTCCAAATCCGAGGCCATGGTTCTAAGTCGGAAACGGGTGGACTGTACCCTGCGGGTTGGGAGTGAGGTCTTGCCTCAGGTGGAGGAGTTCAAGTATCTCGCGATCTTGTTCACAAGGGAGGAACGGTTGGAGCGTGAGGTAGACAGAAGGATAGGTGCAGCGTCAGAAGTAATGAGGTCACTGTACCGGACTGTCGTGGTAAGGAGAGAGCTGAGCCGGAAGGCAAAGCTCTCTGTTTACACATCGATGTACATTCCCACCCTCACTTATGGTCATATGTTATGGGTCTTGAGCGAAAGAACGAGATTGCGGATACAAGCGGCGGAAATGAGTTTCCTCCGTAGGGTGGCTGGACTCACCCTAAGAGATAGGGTGAGGAGCTCGGCCATCCGGGAGGAGCTCAGAGTAGAGCCGCTGCTCCTTCACATCGAGAGGAGCCAGTTGAACTGGCTCGGGCATCTAGTCCGGATGCCTGCCAGGCGCCTCCCTGGTGAGGTGTATCGGGCACGCCCAGACGGGAGAAGACCCCGGGGAAGACCTAGGACACGCTGGAGGGACTATGTCTCACAGTTGGCCTGGAAACGCCTTGGTGTCCTCCTGGTGGAGCTGGACGAGGTGCCGTAGACAGGGAAGTCTGGACTTCCCTACTGAGACTGCTGCCCCAGCGACCCGGACCTGGATAAGCGGAAGAAAATGGAATGGAATGGAACAAAGTACCTGTGGTAAACATAGCTCAAGAAAGTTTGCAAAATGTCCACATGTAGAGAAAACAATGGACTCACATCAATTATACTGTAGCCTGTAATGGGGAAAGTAGCAGTAGAGGAAGGAGGTCAATGGCTCAAGTCCCCATGCTAGCTTGAATAAAGGTCACTATAACTCCCTGACTCAAGTGAAAGCTGCAGAGGGAACTAGACAGTCCGATAAAGGAATGACAGGAACGGAAAAGGTCATATCTGAGGTTACCATGGTGGCACCCATCCTCATGGGATCTGTTTACACTGGCCACTTTCCTGCTTGCTGAGAAAAATAAACGTACCTTTGGTTTGCTGCGCAATAATGAAGATTATTGATTTGTGCAGTCCAGAAAGTGCAATTGTTAGTATGAGGATGAATGTTTGTGCAAACACTTTGTTTTGTTGTTGTTGTTGCCACTTCACCTCCCCCGCCCACACACACACTTCTCTTATCGCTCTCAGACCGTAATATCCGCTGCCTGCTCTTGTATTTGTAACCACTCCACCACTTCTCTGCAGTTTATTTTTCCATCTCGCAATATTTTCCCCTCTGTCCGCCTCACCCACTGTTCCAGTCATGTATCCCATGTTACGGCCCACGGTGAGAATACATTTATCATGCAGCTGGAAAGGGAGTTTGTTTGCGTAAAAACATGAAGTTGGTAAAGGGCAGACTGTCCGCAGACCCTTGACAAATGGCAACAAAGAAAGCAGGCGGTGGTTTGTAATTTGTAAAATTGCATTTAACTGCCCAGACATTCTGAAAGCACCTATTTGCCTCCAAGTTTGTTTTTATACTTAAGGAAGAACTTGCCTGTCTTTTTTCACGCTTACATTCTCCCATTAGGCCTGCTCCTGTCTATTTTGCTTTAGGGGTGCAGGGGGCACAGTACATATTAACACAAACTCGTGGGATACGAGCAAGGAATCTATGACAGTTGGAAGGATTTATAATTAAGCAGACGAGGATTAAAGACATGGAGCCACTGGAAGAGGATGTCTGACTTGTCTGCGCACACACAACCACACAGGACTGAAGATTATTACACAGCTGACTTGGCCGACAAAGCCAAACTATGAAGTCAAGAGACACTGGGGGCTAAAGACTTTCTGGGATGCACCCTTACCATTGACCCTGCAAATATGCGGGGAAGCTCAGGGCTCATAAATACTGTGTGTTGTCTACACAGGTTGTAACTTGTGGCGTCCTGTCCTTCATGCCAATAAGGCTGATACACACTCCGTACATCCAGTATTATTTTTTTGTCTCAGTATTATAATTTTGGTTTCCAGATAAATGCTCCACTTATTCAAGAATTTGAAAAATCTTGAATAAATGACGGTAGTGAACACATTTATATTAGTTTAGAGTTCTGACTTATAACTGCTTCAAAGGACCGACCAACCCCCAGCAAAAACATATACTGTGTCAGGTCTTCATTCTTTCATAGCAAATGTTGGAACTCCTCAACTATTTTTGAGCAAATTGCATTACTGTTTTTTAAAACTCATGTTGCCTGTGAATATTCTAATTCATCTAGGTCATTATATTCTCAGGGCATTCAATCGATCACAACTAGAATGTTCAGTTTGCAAAATAAAAGCTTTCGCCTCTCATCAGTTCATCAGTTTTTGCTCATTGACTATCCAGACCTGATAGGACAGCTCTAATCAAGTTAATGCACAAAGACTTGGTGGGACAGAGTCAGACTAGATAGGAAAGATCTAGTCTGACAAATAAAAAATGCACAGCCACCTTGGTTTCAGATTGGTCCATGACTATCACTGCATCTAAATGGGATCCTAACGAAGGTGATACCAACCAAGGCAGGCAGAGGCCCCCTCCACTGTAGCCTAACGATTGTCATTTGACACCACTAAAGAGCCAACCATTCATGTTTGGACCTGCCTCCTACTTTAGAGGTTAAATGGATTGAATCTTGCACCAGGTTCTCAGACTACAGTTGTCCTATCTAGTGTGACTGGTGTGTGCCCCACCTAGTCTTTGAACATGAACTGATGAAGCCTTCTTGGATGAGAGGTGAAATATCTTCTATGACAACCTGGACAGTCCAGCCGCAGATCTATTGAATGGCCTGAGAAAACTCACATTAAAGGCTTCACTTTGCAGCAAACCAGGTGAGAGACCTGCCTACTAGCTTGAGTATGGAGGATCTCTGAAATGGTTGACCATCATAGACAGGCACTGGTCAAAACCTTTAAAACATCTTTCAACCAGATGAAAAGTAATTTTATCAGGTTTGTGAATTGGAAAACATCTACAAGACAGCAATGGTAAGGTAACGGCTAAAGTCATTGAAAGCCGCTTTGGCAAAGCTGGTAAGAGTAGTCATGTTCCAACCTGAAGGTTGTAGGTTTGATCCTCTGTCCTCCTATGATTATGTCAAAGTATCCTTGGGCAAGATACTGTTGATTAAAGGTGTAACGATTTGTTTTAAAAACGATTCGATTCATGTCATGATTCGTGCTTGCAGATTCGATTCGAGGCCGATATTGGTTCATTTACAACGATACGATCAGAAACGATTCAGTAACTTTTTTGCCAAAAATTCAAGCAGTTTTTCTTGTGAAATAAATACCTGAATATTGGACAGTCCAGGTGAAGTTTCCTAAATTCCCTTTGCTTTTTGTAAGAGAATCGGGTATACATTATGGATAAAAGGAAAACAACCACTCATGTCAAATGGATTCACATTTTCTTTAGATAAAGTGCAACCATCACTTCAGGTTGAATTAACAAAGAGTGAATTACCAGCTTGAACGATTAACTCTAGATGATAAAACAAGACTAACTTTAATTTGATAGTCCATCCACTTCTCTCACCAAAGTATTAAAGGAGTTATTTCACACCACCAGATTTGAATGAGTGAATTCATCGTTACAGCCCTACTGTTGGTACCAATTGCCCCTGATGCTGCGTCAACAGTAGGGAAATGCAGAAACAGTGTCCAAGCACTCTGGGTGCCTCAAAGGTAGAAAAGCGCTATACAAGTAAGAGACCATTTACCCTGAGAAAAGAAGGTTGTAAGGCTATAATGTTGCTGAGCTGTTGAGTGAGGTCTTTGGAAAGGAGATCCTGCCGTCTCCGCCCAAAATCAATAGAGCCCATCATGTCTTAAACAGCTAAACCCACCCCTTGACAATGGGCCTCCCACCATTATTCTGCATTTGCAGAATTTAATAGAGTTAAAATTGTGGAAGACTACAGCCACAACGTTTTGAGCCATCTAGCTGAGAAGAGGGCAGTCATGGCGGAGCTCTACAACAAAGGTCTCAAACTATCACTCCTGTATTTTGCACAGCTCTGCATTACGCCTCTTGTTGGAGACAAAAAAGGGGCTACCTTAGACAACAACATGGGGAAAAATATCTACACTATTTCTAACCTGCTGCCATAGATGTTTTGGGGGGCTATGTATGTCTACTGTGAGAAGGTTTTTTCTACCATACCTACTGTGGCTGCAGGTATGACAGTACCCCCCACCCCCCCCACCCCCCCATTTTATGTTATGCTTTCCGGGAATTTTTGTATCTGGTTGTGAGGAAAACACATCAGTACTTTTGCTTATTTTTGAAACTACGGATTCTGTTTCTATTTCTATTTTTTAACTAGATATAAGATATATCTATATCTATCTACTGTAGCTATATATATATACATATATAGATTGATACATACAGTGTATATATATCTTGTTTTATATGTTTGTACTCCCACAGCAGCTATAATTGGTCCCCATGAGTGTTGAATGCAAACATATTGTGAGCGACAGGAAGCGTTTGCTGTTTTGAAGAGCTTTCTGCTATTTTTTTTTGCGGCATTCTTGGGGGAATGGAGGGCAAAAGGTTGGGGTTTCCTTGCCATTATTGTCTTGCTAACCCGCACAAGCCATTCACAGCCAGTCCTTGGTTTATTACATTGTTTATGTTCTTAGAGTTCCCGGTGTGACTTTAGTGTTAATGTACACACAAGTTTCAATTTACAATAAAAAAATCAAATCAAACAGACAGGGGGGAGAAAAACAACACAGCTAAGGAATTCAAATGCCGCTAGTCAGTAATTATGCACACGTTTTCTGGAAACTCAGAGAAATGCAAACACAGAATCGAAAATTTGCTTCATTTAATGTGCATTTCAGGTTTTGTCTGACCTTTTGGGATGAATTAACCACTATACTTACTTTAAATTAAAATTGAATATTTATGTTAAATCTATTGCCTGGCAGTATGGCTCACCTTCCCAACATTGTTGGGCTGCTTTTGGCCAAAAAGGACACTATCAGGAATGCTCGTTAACTGGATGAGGTTGGTTTTGAGAGCAACAGGTCACAGTGAAGGGTGAAGAAAACTCATATTACCATTGGTTCTACATTGACGCCATGATGTATTGTTGAAGCTTTATCAGCAAGTGGGGACGGACAAGAATTAAATGATCAACAGGATGATAATGCTGTATTTTAAAAACATAGAATTTGTATCTCAAATAAAGATGCAGCATAATTCTCGCTGTATTTTCATCTTTTTCGAAATATTTGCAACAACTGCACCTTCAATTGTATCCTCTTTTGTTTCCATACAAAGTTGACATTTAAATGTACACCTCACATTACCCACCCATCAGCACCACCACTATGCCTGCCTGGCCCTAACTTTTGCAAAAGTTCTGACCCACTTACCATCTTTGCTTTGCATACTGGCAAACATGTTTATACGCAACTTCTTTATAATCAGCTTCCTGAGTTCTACCCCTGTGAGGTCATTTGCTGTGCAGACTCCCTTATCTCCATCTTTGAGAACAAAGGGGATGAGAGACACTGATTTGTGCCTTTGGTTGTCTTTTTGCACGCACGCTTTGGGTTGTGTGTTTTCCATGGACCTCTGGGGCTCAAGCAAGTGTCAGCCTTGGACCAGAAACATGAAATTTGCATTCTTTAATTAAAGCATTCACTGGCGGTGGCAACTACAAACTCGGATTGCTGCTGGTTTTTGGAGTCACAAAAAGAAACAACCCTAGAGGGGATTTTTGCTTTTCTTCTTTTTTTCTCCAAATGCTAGCAAAAAACACAACTTGATTGGGTGACATTTGAGAAAGCGTTTGAAGCAATTGTCTTAAAAACAGGCTGCATAACGCCCAGGGCCTTGTTCTGAGTGAAAGAGAGAGAAAAAAACGGTGATGGTTTTCTCTGTAGTGACGCTGGCATGAATGCAAGGTGGCACAAGGTGTCAGGTTTGGTTTGCGGCACGGGGATATATGGCTATGATGTATTGATTTCCTTTGTAGCGAAACAAAACAAGTAAAAGCTTGAGGAAACAGGAATTCCATTTCATCTGTGTCAGTTGAAAATGTGCAACTGCATGTGACAGGTCAGCGTAAAGCGTTGCAGCAGTTTTTTCTGCCCTCAAAACATCCAATTACTTGCGTCTAATTGACAGCCGATCTTTACTTGAAACAAAGGAATGTGGTATGCTTTTTGGCATTCAGGGGAACATGAAATTTTAACTTTATATCTGAAGAGCTTCTCCTTATTTTCTTTAGATCAGTGTTTAGCCTCAGTTACACTGTGGCTGAGATGTGAACTGGAGTTTTTGCAGTCATACACGTGCAAAGACAAAATGCATCACATTCAGTCATTGTGATGCAGGCTTTTTTGTTTTTTCAAGAGAACCAGCTCATAAACTTGAGATGGAATTTTACTGGAAAACAACATTTTGCCTTCTAACCTCTACAAACAGAGACACTTGCAAACAAACAAATGTTTTTTTTCTAATGGGTGGTGTATTTATTTGAATATAAGGCTAGGGGCCAGCTAAACCCACAGTTGTAACACAGAGCTTAGATATGGAAAAGCATCTAGAATACAAGTCAAATTAATCCTTGTCATGTAAAATGTATGACCTGTGACATTATTAGGTGACAATGTGTTTAAGCAAATGTCTGGTGGTTTCTCCTGATTTGCATCATCAGGAGAGAAATATATTTTGGTTCTATGCAATTAGCAGTGGGAAGGGAACTGATTGACACTCGTCAAGTCCACGCATATTGATTTATTGTAGATCTCAGTAGCGTATTGGTATGGCTTCCTCATTTGACCTTGGTGCATGTTGCTAAACAACGGTAAATCTAAGCGGAAAGGAATTCTGCACACTTCTTGACACTAACAGATTCTTCTCTGCTGGGATCATACTTCAAATGACACCACAGTGAACGCTTTCCGGACTGATTGGCATCACCAGTGTGTCCACTTGCAATGATTACACGTAATGTTCATGTTAGTGGGAGGGTGGAGGAGGGGGGTGATACGTGGTAAACTGGAGACAAACGGAAGAGTGAGAAGCACAAATGACAGTGTCTTTATTCCCAGACATCATTTAAAGCTGTAATAAACATAAGCTTCTAAGTTTGACCCTCCAAATATACTGTAATTTTGTTGGTCTAGGGTTTTTTGTGATGCTGCTGCATAGTAATGAGTACAAAAAATAGTTGGATGATGCCTGAACTAGAATTGGAACTTATTGCAACATGTACATTCTTTATGGTTTATGGTTCATTTGTCAGAGATTTACGCCAACCCTGGAGGTCTTCCACGCAAAACAATAAACAAAAAAGAATTATTTAAATAACAATACGGTTGTCTTTTGCTTTGGGGGTCACCAAAACGTGTCAATCACATGATTTGTTTTGGCGTAGATTTTATGTCGAATGCCCTTTCTGACACGACCATCCCAGTTACCTCGGCTTGGGACCACCACTAGACATCTGGAATGGCTGGATGTTTGGGGACCTAACCAGGAATTAAGTCTACACGGAAGGCAGTAACGTATACTAGTGGTCAGTGTTCAGAGAGTTAGTAATGCCGTAGTGTTTTTCAGTAACGGGTAGGGATATCGCGATACATTCAACTCCCAAGATGGGATGATCAAGAACGAGACAATTACTTTTGAGAAAACTACAATGACAAAATGTAGCACTAGAAAAAGAGAATATTTATTTAACTAAGTCACAAAACAATCAAGGTACATTTTCAAATGTTTTATAACGTTGCATGCATGACCTGTTTTTAACTGTTATAAACTGTTATGTTATATCATATATATATATGATTATAAAGTTAAAATAATGACTGTAACTAATAATGGTGTAGCTGCAACTACTAGTTTTTCATGTTAAAGTGTAGTTATGTAAAGAAAATTAAACGAGATTGCAGTTATTAGTAACTGATCAAATGTAGCGTTACTGCAGATTCTGCCTGGGCAGTAGCAAGGTGGTAGCTGCTGAACTCGTACCTGCACTACTCAGCGTCACTCACTCGTGATTGTGACTTTTTTTTTTGGTCAGTTTACAAAGTTGACGTAAAGCACTCAATGCGCAGTTCCAATCCTGCCACGCACACTGCCACTTCCATATTATGTGTACCTGTATTAATATTCAAAGTACCAATGCCATAGTTTACAGTCTGATAGACATCTGCCCGCCCAATTCCTACGAGACACAGGAAACAAAAACATTGTTCCGTTTTAATCTTGAAAGATCTCAAATTACTCCTTCCACCGGTCCACAACATCTCTAGTCGAGGTCAGCAGCACAGTGTTGACTGTGTACTGCTCCCCCCGCCGGAGACGGCGGATGGTGGTCCAGAATCTCTCTGAAGCCATCCGGAAGTCATTTTCCATGACCTCTCCGAACTCCTCCCATGTCCCAGTTTTTGCCTCAGTGACCGTCAGAGCCGCAGACGGCTTGGCCTGCTGGTACCTGTCAGCTGCCTCCAGAGTACCATGAGCCAAAAGGGCTAGATAGGACTCTTTCGTCAGCTGGACGACATCCCTCACCACTGGTGTCCAGCAACGGGTTCTGGGATTACCGCCACAACAGGCACCGACCACCTTACGGCCACAGCTCTAATCAGCCACCTCGACAATGGAGGCATGAAACATCACCCACTCTGACTCAATGTCCGCGGCCTCCCTCGGAACACAGTCGAAGCATGGTCGAAGCTCAGAAGTTTGAAACTCCTTCTGACAGGGGATTCACAATGCGTTTGGGTCTGACCGGCATCTTCCCCCACAATTAGAACCAACTTATTACCAGGTGGTGATTGGTTGAAAGCTCCGCCCTCTTTTAACCCGAGTGTTTGAGACATGTAGCCGCACGTCCGTCGACACGACCACAAAGTCAATCATCGAACTGCAGCCCAGGGTGTCCTGGTGCCAAGTGCACATGCGGACACCCTTATGCTCGCACATGGTATTCGTTATAGACAATCCGTGACGAGCACAGAAGTCCAGTAACAAAACAAAGCTCGCATTAAGATTGGGGGGGGATTCCTCCCGATCACCCCTCCCTAGGTCTCACTGTCCCAGCCAACTTGAGTGTTAAAGTCCTGCAGTAGAACAAGGGAATCCCCCAAGGGGGCACTCTCCAGTACTTCCTCTAAGGAACCCAAAAAGGGCAGGTATTCTGAACTGCTGTTTGGCGCATAAGCGCAAACAACAGGTAGGACCCGTCCACCCAGCCGAAGGCGGAGGGAAACAACCCTCTCGTTCACTGGGTCAAACTCCAATGTCCAGGCTTGGTGCCGGGGGCAACAAGAATTGCCTGCTCGTCGCCTCCCATTGCCAGCAACACCAGAGTAGAATGAAGTCCGGACCCTCTCGAGAGGACTGGTTCCAGAGCCCTTGCTGTGTGTTGAGGTGAGTCCAACTATATGTAGCCAGAATTTCTCCACCTCACGCACCAGCTACGGCTCCACTTTCAACCCGACCACCCAGCTCTCTTTGCACGCGACCCTTTTGGCCCCTCTTATGAGTGGTGACTTCATGGGAGGGGAGCCCATGTTACCTTTTCGGGCTGTGCCTGACTGGGCCCCCTTGGGTGCAGGCCCGGCCACCAGATGCACGCCATCCTGCCCTACATCCAGTCCTGGCTCCAGAGGGGGGCCCCGGTGACCCGTGTCTGGGCGAGCGAAAACAAAGTCCATTCTGGTAAATCATCATAAGTGTATTTTGAACCACTGTTTGTCTGGTTCCTCCCCTTGGACCTGTTTGTCATGAGTGATACCACCAGCGGCATGAAAGCCCCCGACAACTTAGCTCCTAGGATAATTGGGAAATTCTCCCTCCTCCTCCTTGTTCATTGCATTCATGTTTTATTATTTCTATGCATATGCATTTATAGTAAGAAGTTTCATTGTGGATTATTTCAACTGCAAATAGATTATTTTTGCTTCATATTGTTGTTTTTATATAATTCATATCATTGTTTTTATTGAGCAAATTCTATGTTCACCAGCATCTAGGAAATTAATGCGATCGACTTTGGAGGTTTATTTATATTCTACCAACATCACAAGTTTATGTGAGCACAAAGTCTAAAGGAACAAACCAAAGAACCAATGAGCAGGATAAAAGGAAGGTTGCAAGAGGAAGCAGCTGTGTGTTCATGTATGTGTGTGTTTCTATTTGACAAAGTAGAGGCAGGGGGAAAGATAAAGGAGGGCAGAATTGGACTCGGCGCAGAATGACGCTCAGCTAATGATGTAATATGTTCTTGCTGCTGCTGGCGGAGATGCTGAGAAAGTGGCAATGGCTCGTGGCTACAGAGAGCAGCCTTTAGTTTGCTGCCCTACATCTGCTTCTTTTTTATTTCTCATTTTATTCACTCTGCTGCTGTCACAGGTTTTGTTTCCTCAGTTAAAATAGAAAGAAAACAATTTTACCCTAAAGAACTATTTGCTTTCCTAGTTATTTCGCTTTATTATCAGTGTGCACGCACAATAGTCAAAGATGACAACAAACACACAAACGTCTTGAAAAGCCCCAACCTTGCCTGTTTTCTGCTACGTTGGGGCGACGCGCACAAGTCATGTGCACGATAATCAACAAGGAGAGACATAAGTTAAGTCTTATCAGCAATTTCTGAGTTGTCGCTTATCACATCCCTTCCCCCTCTGTGGTCACACTGACATTAGATGAAAAAAAAACAGTTTCTGGTGTTATCAGTAGCCCACACCAGGGAGGAATCTGATTGGCTACCACGATGGGTGACATTGCTGTTCCTGTCACAGGGGATTATGGGCCATTCCAAAATTGTGCGGATGGGGTAAAAAAAGAGCCTGACATCTTCACTCACATGGTTTTGTACTGCTTAAAATGGTACAGGCTTTAAGGGGGATATCAGCCTGCAGTACACTCTGTTGACAGTACTTACAAAATTATTTATATACATATATATAAAAGTACTGACAGTTAATGCAGAATGATATATATCCATCCATTTTCTATTCCGCTTAATTATAATTTTACATGTGCAAAACAATTTGAAATGCATACAAACGATGAATGAAATGGATAAATTACCATTTAGCGTCACTTTTACCTATGTTGAAGACGGCAGACAAAGAATGAAACACATTAAGGACTTGAAGAAGGAAAATGCATGACTTCATAAACAAATGGCTGGCTGGAAGGAAAAGTGGTTCTTTGAGGAAGCAAAATGATGAAAAGGGTCACGACTCAATAAGCGTTACACAGAACTGTCATTTTTTAAAACTCCGATTACAGATAAACTAACTCAGTGGTAGGATAAGGTGATAGAACAAAAGTTATCCTTTCAGTTAGAAATAAAATCAGTTGTTTGATGCCGTGGTGGAACTCGGTAGGCATGTTTGAAACAAATAAACACACCATACCGTATCAAAGATGAAAATTAGACAGCGGCAAGGGAGGAGAGAGCCACACGAATGGCCCTTTTGTAGAACTTTTTTTTTTTCCAATAATAATGATGTTGCTTACATAATGATGCTAATGTCTGCTTCATTGTGAAGTGCTTTGGGTCCCTTGAAAGCGCTACAAAAAATGTAATCATCCGAGCAGGCTTCATCGCATCATCCTCAAAGACTAGGTGGGACACACACCATTCATACTAGATAGGACAGCTCTAGTGTCTAGATTGACTAATGAAGTCAGCCCAAGTGAGAAGCGAAACATCTTCTAAGGCAACCTGAACCGTCCAGTTGCGATTGACCAAATGCCCTGAGAATACTTGGGGATTGGAATTAAAAACCGGTTTCATCTGTGCAATATTTTTGCAGCCAAACAAAGTTCTGAAATGTCACAAATGCATTCAGTCATCTTACATCTGCTCAGGAGTTGCCCATTGGTCTGTCCATGCATTACATGGTTCATATTCAACATCCACTAGTCCGGGCAACTTGTAATGGGCTAGGAAATGGTAATGGTTTAGTTTTATTTGAACATGCATACAGTATAAATTACATTGGAATACATCACTTAATACAATTGAAAGTCCCACATGTCCAAAAGGAGTATTATTTACGCCTACCCGCTAGGATTTTCCCCTATCTCAAAACATTTGTGCACTTGCTGCAGTTAGTAAGTTTAAAATGCATTAGTAAATTAATGTGTTAAACAGTAGTCAATGTCCTTATCATGGTAAATAAATTATATAGCAATCTTAATGAATGATAATAATAATAAATAATAATAAATAGAATATGAATCAATAGAACATAGTTATCGTAGAGCTTCATATAAGTCATTAGAAATTGTTCATAGGCTTCATCCACACTGCTTTCACAATACACACACTCCCATCTTTGTTCGTCCAGATCTTTCTTGAAAGCACTGATGCTGTTCTCTGTGCGTAGTCTTTTCAAAGTTCTTATGTCCTCCATCTTTTGTTTTTATCGTTTTTGTTGTGGATGGGCTTAATCTACACCATGTATAGCCATCTTAAGTGACACACTGAAGAAGTGTGCAAATTCCCATATGGATGCCTTGCTCAAGGGCACCAGAGGGACCCCTTTCTTTGAATTTTATCAGCTCATCCATATCTCAAAGCAAGGCAATAAAATAAAGTGCATTGGTATTCCATCTGAAAAGAATGAATGCGAAAGAAAGCAAGTTAAAAGGCTTTGCTTGAGGTTGTGGAGGTAAACCCTTTCAATCTGGCAACTTGGCCCTTGGAGCACTGGAGGTCAGGAGGCAGATTACAAGGAAGGTCCAACTCAGAGAGCAGGTGAACTCAAACATGTCAGGAGCTCCACTGGGCTGATTGCAAATTCCCCTTTCCAAAAAAAAATTGCGAGAAAAACTTTCACAACTGATACCTTTTACTTGACAAAACGGTTGGACAAAATCGTCAATATATAATACGATGGCACCTTGTTTTTTGTAATTACCGTAATTTCCAATATACTGTATATGCTGCTTCTTCTTTTCCTTTCAACTTATCCCTGCTTACCCCATCACGGGTCGCCACAGCGAATCATGTTCTTCTGTTCGAATCGCATGTTTTGATTTGGCAAAAGGATAAGCGGCATAGAAAATGAATGAATGAAGGAAAAGTTTTACGTTGGATGCCCTTCCTGACACAACCCTCTTTATGTGGGACATGATCTAGTAGTGGTAATACAAAAAAGAGTGTCATATTGCTTACTCATGGGTCTTACTACTTTTTTAAAAAGTTGGAACCTTGTGGCCTATAGAGTGGTGCAGTTAATTTATGACCAGGTTCTAATCTTATGATTTATCCTATACTTAAGAACTACTACGAATTGTTTAAATACTCATCCACTTGCAATTCTGCGTGGAAATGGTAGCTTTTTCTTTGGCAGGAGCCAAGCACAAGCTACAAAGGAATTCACAATAAGCTTGTCAACCCACCAAAAAGCGCAGGAGGTCATTACATCAGCAGGTGAACGTTTTAATGGCTTCCCATCATACATTGCTTCCCAGCAAAGCAGTTCATTGAGCTGCATTAATACATTCATTAATTTCACAGGCACAGACACATGCCAAAATATGCCATTTTATGACATGAACGTGTGCAGTTTATAGTCCAGTGTGGCTTATATGGTGTAGTTTTTCTCTCTAATTTTTGTGGCCGCGGCTTAAACAATGGTGTGTCTTATACACCGGAATTTATGGTAAACCTTTCCTGATGGTAAATCTCCCGAATCGTACAGAAAATTTCAGATTTTCCCATAGAAAACAAGGTAACTCCAATTAATCCATTCCGGGAACTCAAACATTATAATGCAGAATACCTACTAAGATAGGGCAATTATAGTTTTACATGCAGAAAAAAAATTGAATTTTGTATAAACAATAAATGAAATGGACAAATGAACATTTAACGTCACTTTTATATTTGTTGAAAACCGGACTTTGACATGATTGAGAAAAGGGTGATCAGTCTTGATGAGTCTTGTTGACATGTAAGGGAATATACAGTGTCCTGCATGCTGCCCCATATACACTATATATGCAAAGGCAGACTTCCTTTGAGGACAGAGAAAGGACAAGTTAAAATGAACACAATGAGACTGATGCGCCTTCTGTACAATCACTGCTCACTTTTCCAGACATTGCTTGGATACCAAACTCATTTTTGAGGTCAACCCCAGCAAGTCTCATCCTGAAACAAACGTAACTTTGTAAATCAAAAATCTATCCCTATATCCTTTATCATCATATGCCTGAATATCCATTAATCCCTGCTGTCACAAGTGAGGTTGATCAAAGTAAAGAGGAAGCATTTGCTGTGATGAAATTTTGCCATGTGCTGGAGTATAAGCAAGGTGGTTCAGTTTTACCATTCAGTGGTATCAACAATATCCTTATTTTTATTATTTTCAATACATTTTACCGCTCATTGTTTTTAAAGTGTCTGTCATTTAGAAATACTATAAAGAGTAGTATTTATGGCGCCTGCGAGGGTTTGCTCTGGTTACTCAGGTTCCCTCCCACGGTACAAAAACATGCACTTTCGGTCAATTAGAGGCCCTTAATTAGCACCCCAATGAATATGAGTGTGAATGTCTGCATGCACCCTATGATTAACTTGCGGCCAGTCTGGGGTAGCCTTTCACCCGATTTCAGATGGAACAGACTTCATGTTATTGAACAGCCTCCAGTGAAATACAGTAAATGACACGACTTCCTTCTCATTCATCTCGGCAGCGCCACTGCACTCTTACACAGTCAGACGCTGAGCGCCTACTGACTTTGATGGGGAAGCGTAGAATGGGTTGTTCCACTGGACTTTGTCCCGCCCATCAGATGCTCAGCGCCCTTTTTTCCATTTTCCATTGTTCAGAAATGATGCAGAGACTTTACCGATCCCCAGTGATTTGTCTTTGTTAATAATGACTGGGAACAGAGGGTAGAATTTACACATAAATAAATTAACACATTCACGATGTAGGCCGGAATAAAATGAGCAGCCACCACTGACTGAAATGCTTATTTCCTATGTTAGATGTGTGCTCCAATGATGACTTTTGACTTTTTTCATATTATGCTTGATCGTTGTGTGGCAGGCTCAAGGAACACTCAAGGAATTTATTCAGTTTTCCTAAAGACCCATTTCACCGTGAAAAATGGACCCGGCAAGTGCAACAAACGCAAGTAAAACGGACACCACCTAATTTGTCAGTATTGTGCGCCACAACCTTCAAGGACAATTGTTTATCTAATATTCCTCAGTTAAAGAAGAGTTACGGACTTAGTGTGTGGAGGGTGCTTCTACCATCCGCTGCGACAACCATCTTTCCTCGACCCGGGCCAAGTGTAAGTGAAAAACCCAGGAGACGTTAGGCTGTGGAAAGCGTGCCAAGTTGACGCCAAGTAAATCCACATTTCTATCCTATATTATATTCTACCAATGTTAGAATCATGTTTTTTTCTTGTCAAATTTCAAGTTAAACAGTCATCAGTTTTCTTCAATTACTGCTCACGGGTCTTGTAATTTATAGTCTGCATGTATCTCAATCTCAATCACAGCACAGCCTGGAATGTCAGAAAATAGCTCTCTTTTCTCCCTCCGTTGTTCCATGGCTGGCCTGCTCCGTATGTGACGTCACAGCCAAGATGGCGGCAGTTGTGAACCCACATCATTTCACTCTTACTGTATATTTATCCATGGCAGGCGTATGGCAAAAATGTGAGTACTTTCAGTTAGTTATATTGACTTTTTTTTGGTGTCATGAGCATTTTAAAATAAAGTATTATTTAAGCCACGCACATTTAGGTCAAACCTTGCTCACTTCTGTTTTTTGCCCTGTCGACTCCACTTACAGCCACAAATACACATCATTTAGATTAGATGAGTGAACAGATACAGTTACAGATACACATACTGGTGTACTCGCTCAGCCCTATTCAAAACAGTGAGGAAAACAATCTTTCAGGGTGTTTTTGGTGTTCTCTACGTAGTGAGCAACCAATGAATGATGGAGGTCGTCTCCATTTTACTCACAACCCTGAAGGGGTACATTTCCATTGCTGTGATAAGAGGTGGCATATAAACCGGTGTCATACTCTTGCCTGTTGTTTTTTTTACAGACCAACATTTCAACTATAAGCTGTCATTTTCAACTGTTCTTCAACTGCAAATCAAACCAACTCTACCTGCAGAACTGTAAGTTGGCTATTGTGTGACCATTCTTAGAGATGTACTTAACGGTAGTCGTGTAGTAGTAATACATCTTCAGCTTGCAGACACATTCAGACTGCTCATTAAGCCTTGGAGCATATGGTTGAGAGCTGATTGCAAGCACTGCATCCTGCTGCACATACGCTGCAATGCTAATGCAGGAAAGTGAGGCATTTTATGTCACCAGATTTAATCTAATTCATATTCAGGAAACAGTGAGTTGAGATAACACGACTGTGTCATGATGACAAGCCAACTCTTTGTACAATCCAAAGCCACAACTCAAACAATGTATTCCTTAATTACGCAAAAACTATACTATAAAAGTACTTTTGTATTCATTCTATTCTTTCTCACACAAAACAAGGCATTTGGAAATAAAAAAAAACATTACTATGTAGAACACACTCTATATTGCGAACTTAATGTCGCTTCTTCTTCTTTTCTTTTCGGCTTATCCCGTCAGGGGTCGCCACAGCGAATGAATTGCCTCCATCTAACTCTGTCTTCTGTATCCTCTTTTCTTGCGCCAACTACCTTCATGTCCTCTTCCACTACATCCATAAACCTCCTCTTTGCTCTTCCTCTAGGCCTCCTGCCTGGAAATTCAAAACTCAGCATCCTTCTACCAATATATTCACTAGCTCTCCTCTGGACATGTTCCAACCATCTCAGTCTGGCCTCTCTGACTTTATCTCCAAAACCTCTAACATGTGCTGTCTCTCTGATGTGCTCATTCCTGATCCTGTCCATCCTGGTCACACCCAAAGAGAACCTCAGCATCTTCATCTCTGCTACCTCCAGCTCTGCCTCCTGTCTTTTCCTCAGCGGCACTGTCTCTAAACCAAACAACATCGCTGGTCTCACCACAGTTTTGTACACCTTTCCTTTCATTTTAGCTGAAACTCTTCTATCACACATCACACCCGACACTTTTCTCCACCCATTCCAGCCTGCCTGCACACGCTTCTTCACCTCTTTTCCACACTCTCCATTGCTCTGGACTGTTGACCCTAAGTACTTAAAATCCTCCACTTTCTTTATCTCTTCTCCCTGTAACCTCACTCTTCCACTTGGGTCCCTCTCATTTACACACATGTACTCCGTCTTGCTGCGGCTGACCTTCATTCCTCTCCTTTCCAGGGCAAACCTCCACCCCTCAAGCTTCTCCTCCACCTGTTCCCTGCTCTCACTACATATCACAATGTCATCTGCAAACATCATAGTCCATGGAGATTCCTGTCTAACCTCGTCCGTCAGCCTGTCCATCACCATAGCAAACAAGAAGGGGCTCAGAGCTGATCCCTGATGGAGTCCCACCTTCACTCGGAACTCCTCTGTCACACCTGCAGCACACCTCACTACTGTCTTACAGTCCTCGTACATGTCCTGCACCGCTCTAACATACTTCTCTGCCACTCCAGACTTCCTCATACAATACCACAGTTCCTCTCTGGGCACCCTGTCATAAGCTTTCTCCAGATCTACAAAAACACAATGCAGCTCCCTCTGACCTTCCCTGTACTTCTCAATCAACATCCTCAAAGCAAATACTGCATCTGTTGTACTCTTTTTTGGCATAAAACCGTACTGCTGCTCACAAATGCTCACGTTTGCCCTTAGTCTAGCTTCAACTACTCTTTCCCATAACTTCATTGTATGGCTCATCAGCTTTATTCCTCTGTAGTTGCCACAACTCTGCACATCTCCCTTGTTCTTAAAAATGGGCACCAGCACACTTCTCCTCCATTCCTTAGGCATCTTCTCATTATCTAAGATCTTGTTAAACAACCCGGTCAGGAACTCTATTGCCACCTCTCCTAGACACTTCCATACCTCCACAGGTATATCATCAGGACCGAGTGCCTTTCCATTCTTCATCCTCTTCAATGCCCTCCTCACTTCTTCCTTACTAATCTTTGCTACTTCCTGGTCCACAACAGTCACCTCTTCTACTCTTTGTTCTCTCTCATTTTCCTCATTCATCAACTCTTCAAAGTACTCTTTCCATCTTCCCATGACACTACTGGCACCTGTCAATACCCTTCCATCCCTATCCTTCATCACCCTAACCTGCTGCACGTCCTTCCCATCTCTGTCCCTCTGCCTTGCCAACCTGTATAGATCTTTCTCTCCCTCCTTGCTGTCCAACCTAGCATACAAGTCATCATAAGCCCCTTGTTTGGCCTTTGCCACCTTTACTTTCACCTTACGCTGCATCTCTCTGTACTCCTGTCTACTCTCTTCAGTCCTCTCAGTGTCCCACTTCTTCTTAGCTAACCTCTTACTCTGTATACACTCCTGCACCTCCTCATTCCACCACCAAGTCTCCTTATCTACTTTCCTTCCAGATGACACACCAAGTACTCTCCTACCTGTCTCCCTGATCACAGTAGCTGTAGTTGTCCAGTCATCTGGAAGGACTTCCTGGCCACCCATAGCCTTTTTCAACTCCTTCCTAAATGTCACGCAACACTCCTCCTTTTTCAGCTTCCACCATTTTGTCCTCTGCTCTGCCTTTACCCTCTTCATCCTTCTCACCACTAGAGTCAACCTACACACCACCATCCTATGCTGTCTGGCTACACTCTCACCTACCACTGCTTTGCAGTCACTGACCTCCTTCAGGTTACACCTTCTACACAAGATGTAGTCTACCTGTGTGCTCCTACCTCCACTCTTGTAGGTCACCCTATGTTCCTGTCTCTTCTGGAAGAAAGTATTCACTACAGCCATTTCCATCCTTTTTGCAAAGTCAACCACCATCTGTCCTTCGGCGTTCCTCTCCTGGATACCAAACTTGCCCATCACCTCCTCATCATCTCTGTTTCCTGCACCAACATGCCCATTGAAGTCCGCACCAATGACAACTCTCTCACTTCTGGGGATGTTCTGTATCACTTCATCCAGGTCTGACCAGAATTTCTCTTTCTCTTCCATCTTACATCCTACCTGTGGAGCATACCCACTAACAACATCGAACATCAGACTTTCTATTTCTAGCTTCAGGCTCATCACTATCTGACAATCAGTTTGCTAGCATTTGACGTTGCTAGCAAACTCCTCCTTCAAAATCACCCCTACTCCATTTCTCTTCCTATCTACACCATGATAGAACAGCTTGAACCCTGCTCCTAAGCTTCTAGCCTTGCTACCATTCCACCTGGTCTCCTGGACACACAATATGTCTACCTTCCTCCTCTGCATCATGTCAACTAATTCTCTACCTTTTCCTGTCATAGTTCCAACATTCAAAGTCCCAACTCTTAGTTCTAGACTCTTAGCATTCCTCTTCTCTCTCCTCCTATGGACACACCTTCCTCCTCTCCTTCTTAGACCAACAGTAATCCAATTTCCACCGGCACTCTGACGGTGAACAGCACCGGTGGAGGGCGTTGTTAAACCAGACCACGTCCGATCCGGTATGGAAGTAATTTGTTTGATTTGCATGTTTTGGTTTGGCAAAAGTTTTACGTCGGATGCCCTTCCTGACACAACCCTCTGTATTTATCCGGGCTTGGGACCAGCACAATAAGACACTGGCTTGTGCCCTGTTGTGGCTACATGTGGATTGAATATCATTGCTTCACTTTATTGCGGTTTTCAAAAAAATATTAATAAATCTGAGTTTTGTGTTTCACTCTGGCCTATTAATTTGTGTGGAAGTTGTACATTTTTGGCTGCTTAGTTTGTCCTTCTTTACTCAGTTTTAATCCCAGTCTTACATGTAGAAGAAATAAATAAGGCTAAGTATTAAGTTCAGATGTTGCTCTGCTTAAAGCAGCGGCCGTCACTTGTGTCACTTCATGGTTTGCGCAGTGTAATGTAAGCAAAGGTAGCACCCAGGTCGGAGTGTACAATTATGTATGCCATATTCATGTCAGACTGGCATCAATCAGGTAACAAACGTGAAAGTGAGGACAGATACTAGGCTAACTAGTCAGACTTTTTTTTTGATACCATGCGCGATCAACTCACATTACGCTCAAGATACTACAACGAGGCTCTTTCCCAAGGTTAACCGAGATTTATTATTAGGTCTGTCTTATTTTGAGATTTTCTCAAATCTGATTCAATACGTTTACATCATAGTCAAACAATAGTCAATATATACGTCTTAGGTCTGTCAATATTTAATTAAAAACAAAAAGAAACAAGAAACTTTACCTCAACTCTACCCCAGTCCAGCCCGACAACAC
Source organism: Oostethus manadensis (assembly GCA_024372805.1). Taxonomy (NCBI): domain Eukaryota; kingdom Metazoa; phylum Chordata; class Actinopteri; order Syngnathiformes; family Syngnathidae; genus Oostethus; species Oostethus manadensis. The sequence goes on from QODF01000156.1 coordinate 346,781, forward strand.
CCGAAGAGACAAAACTCCACACAAACCATTCAATAAGAGAAGACACACAAATGCACCTCCCACCAAAAAACTAATAAAAAAACAATTACTAATAACATAACAATAAGCGGCATAGAAAATGGATGGATGGATGGATAATAACATTACATTTATTAGTTGAACTGAATTAATATAATGAATATTTGCAAATACTGATGATAAAAAACAAATAGACGGAGTTTTCCCTCACCTGGACGGGACACGCTACGGAGCCAGACCTGGAGGTGTGGCATCATGGCGAGAATCTAGTGGCCAGGCACCAGGAGACCCTAGGTTGCAGCTTGATGGTTGACTTTGTGGTCATGTTGTTTTTTTAATGCAGTTCTTGCCAATATTATCAGCTCCATACCATGTCCACAGCAGTCATGGACCATCAGCATCCATACATTTTTTTCAATGTGACTTTTTGTCATGATGCACGTTGACAAAAATGCATTTTTATTCTTTGATGACACGTTGCTAAATTGATGCACATCTCCAAGAATACAGGTTTGTTGTGGGTCAGGTCATTGGGCTGTCTGTGTTCAAGAATGAAATTGCCTCTGTTATTATTCTAGACCACAATTCTTGTTCTCTGTCATGTTTGACGAACACAAACGCAAATAAAACACTAATAAATTATACTAACGGCTATAAATTCCCTCCTGAGCCATTTCTGCTCAATGTTTGTTCCCGCTTGTGTGGCTCGACATCAACTTCCACAAGGTCGCGTTACCTCAAACGACGGGGTCCAAAACGTCCATTGCATGTTTTTATAAAAAAAGCGCCCTTAAATGGATTTCTTCTCAACTCATGATTAGTCCTAGAAAGCTGTAATACTTACGTATCTATATACTGTGTAGGTCGGCTAGCTCAATAGCATTGCCCGGTATCCCGCTGTTTAGTCTCTGTGACAATGAAAAATGACATTGCACTCCAAAAGTCTCTCACTGTGGCTGATGTGGAATCCTAACTTGTCCACTTTGTTCACTAAAGCAGCGCGTTAGCCAGAAAAACGTGTGTTAAGGAGAATCTGTGCAGTGTGCTAGCTTGGCGTTAGCTCACATTCCTCTGTGTCCCTCACCCGCATGGCGCCACAAAATCCACTGTCCGTAGACAGATATCAAGATATCAAGATATCAAACCCGACCTGATATGAACATAACAACTACAAACCGCCAACCTGGAGAGACGCTGGGATTCACTGAATGAAAGTAAAGGAATCCTGTTATAGTCACATGTCATTCATTTATTAATGATACCAATCCAAATAAGCGATTGCATTAGCATATTCTTAGACTATTCTAAGACCCCCCTAGTTGGTATTTCTCATCATTGCTTATCAATCTACTATTTTAGGTAACACGAGTGTAAAGTTGACTATGGAGGTGCTATCTTCTCTAACAATCTTAATAAACGTGTGTTAAAGAAAGTCCTAAACATATTTACCATGCTCTTTCTACAAAAATATAGTAATTATTAAATGCATAAATCCGACTCTACAACTCCAAAGATCCAAAAAAAAAAAGTGCTATTACGGAAAGCTACTCTTCACACAGACCCAATTTAACCAGTGGAACATATTGGCCTTTGAATCATGGAAAATGTGTGTCATGTCTGTGATATCATCTGACGCAAAACCAATGGGTTTTACACTGGCCATCACCCATGTGCAAATAGAGAAGATGTGGATCGGGGCAGAAGTGTTCCAGGTATGTCCAAGGCTATTGCCAATGAAAGAAAGTAATCACCATAAAACTCATAAATGGGGCCTTTTCCCTGTGGGACGTCTAAAGGAGATACACCCGAGGAAGCAGGGGTTGCTACTCGTACTGTGAGCATATGAATGTATTGACCTCACACACCTACGTGGGATTCAGGAGTCTTGGGAAATCTATGCCAAATTGGCCTCTCAACCTGAAAGTGCCTAACGACTGTTTATCAAGCATACACACCTGTACAGTAGCTGCATGGCACAGCGGCAACATAGTTGACAATAATGGTTCCCAGCACTGGAGATGGCCAGCCCAAGTCCCCTGCGGTGTGGGAAATGAGAACGACACAAGCCTGGCCACTAAGCATTCCTTTATTAATGTATTGCATTATGGACCTCAAACACCAGGAAAGCGGGTCTGTATTAAAACAGCAAGAATCACATACTGTGCAAGCTGATGCTTTAAACTGCTGTCGCAGTCATACTGAGTCTTTGTGTGGGCCAGGGAGGATTTAAATTCTTTTGTCTCGTCTGATGACTTCTGATGCTGAAGCAACACTATCAGGCTGAGCTGCGTAATTGTATTTGACAATTGCAAACTGTGTAGCCTTGCGGATAATTAAGGCTGGCAAATTCTAAGATGTATATGCTGTAGGCCAAAGGGGACGCAGTACTTTCTGTTTTCCATTTATCTGTTAGGATAACACTGACCTGAAGGTTCAAAAATGAATGTATCTTTTGCAAACACAGGTTCAAATTCAAATAGGAATGCTTTAGTGTTTTCATGATATCACTTGCATGCACATGCACACATTCCTGCAGGCTCACAAAAATTAGCCTTCAGCTCAACAATCCATTATGTGGACTGACCTTGGGGAGTAAGTCTTTTCTTCCGATTTGGCTGCTGCTGCCCCTGTCTGCCAGAGTCCAACTGTGGAGTGTCGACATGAAGGGCCAGTAGGTTTTTTCCCCTCACCTTTGCCCTGCGCAGTGTTGTGCTGACACATGAAGTTAGACCAATGGGATCTCACTCTTGTATCTAAAGTCCAACTTCGAAAACTACTTACTTAACTGTCTGATACAAATAATTACTGTATATTCATAAGTGGCTTTGGAGTATAAATCGCATCGGTCACAAAATGCATTGTGAAGAGGGAAGAACATTTAAAGTCGCAGTGCACAATTACCTATATTAACAATCAAACTATCATCACACCGAGCTATTTTTGTAATATCACGGCACCGCTCTCAACAACTTTAGATTAACAAAAGAAGCCGAAGCCAGGCAAAATAGAGAGACAAACTACACCAAGTAAGTATGTGGATACAATACAAACTTACCAGCTTAAACGAATGTCCAAATTTTCTTGAAAAAAAACGCATCCTTGTGTGTACAAATGTAGTGTTCAAAATAATAGCAGTGCAATGGGATTAACCAGATGAATCACTGTTGTTATTATATTTTTAATGCTAAATGGCAAACAATTTACGAGGAAGTTCATTTGAGTCTGAGAAAACAAACAAGACCCAGCATTCATGATTCACACGCTCTTAAGGCTGTGCAATTGAGCAATTATTTAAAGGGGGGTGTTAAACAATAGCAGCGTGGCATTCAATCAGTGATCTGTGATGAATTAAAAAACAGTGTGAATCAGGTGACCCCTATTTAAGGATGAAACCACCACAGTTTCTGAGACGCCCCCCAAACTCGGAATTCAATGCCACAGTGCACAGTGGAAACAGTGAAGCATGGTGATGCAAGCATCATGATATGGACATGTTTCTCCTACTATGGTGTTGGGCCTACTTGCTGCATACAACAGCCCATGCGTCAGTTTGCATATGTATGGTTGTTTCAACAAGATAATGACCCCAAACACACTAGTAAACCAGCAAAATTAATGTTAATGAATGCCCAATCCTCGGACCTTAATCCAATAGAGAACTTCTGAAGCAAAACCAAGAAATGTTAATGAAATGTGTAATGTTGTTCAATTTGGAGTGGAATAACAGCTAAAAGGTGACACAAGTTGGTTGACTCCATGCCACACAGATGACTAAATATTAGTTTAGTGATTCACTTGATATCCAAATCCTAGAAACAAGAGTTTGTACAAAATAGTTTTGAGTGTGTAAAGTCTAGCGCAGACACTGATATTTTTAACCCCCCCCCCATTCAATTAATTGCTCAATTGCACAGCCTTAAGAGAGTGCATACCACCCAGGAGGTAGCCATGCTGTTACATGCAAGACATTCATCAAATGAAAACTCTTTTCATGTAAATGTACAATTCTGTAGCATGTGGAAAATTGAATGGAGAATGTATTATTTACTCATTGAAAAAATTAATTGTGCAAGTGTCAACATGAGATATTCATCAGTGTACCTTGTTAAGCATGTCCAAAAAAATAAACAAACACCATGGCCAATATCCTGTCAGGTGCACAGAACAAGAAGACTTGAGTGCCATATGTGGGTGGCAGCAAGATTGAACAGTGTCCGACTGTTTGCTTGATTGAGGATGTCGATTTCATTATACTAATGATGGCCTCATCTCAACTAAGTTTGAGCAACATGGCCTAGAAAGTGACTAACAAGAAAACTAACAACAACAAAAATGGTGGGTAATGGTGGAAATGACTTTCTTGCAGTGACAATAATGGAAAATAATAAGGGACAATACTGTAAGTCTGTTTCGTGCTTTGGTTTTCTCTGGGTACACAAACACATGCAGGTAAGGCATACTGGGGCTCTAAATTGTCCATAGGTGTGAACTTGAGTATGAATGCTTATTTGTCAATATGTGCCATGTGACACCTAAAGTCAGCTCAAGTCAACTCAAATGAGGACAAGCGGTATAGAAAATAGTTGGATGAAGAAGTGAACAATATTTCATATCATCTAATTGTTCACCTTTTTTGTTCCTAACATTGTATGGAAAAACTGGATATTGGAAGTCAGGGAGTAGTTTGTTTACAACAAACACCAGAATGCTTTGAAAAGTGTTTTGAGGAACAGTAGAACACAGATGGGATACAGCCTCCGTGGTGTGTACATTAAGATACAGTATTATACCATCACACAAAGCCTTTAAGGGGATGGCTCTCTTCGGGGAGCCTGAGATGTTATTACTGTATTTAACATTTGTGGAGGTTTTGTGATATCCCAGAAGATAGCCCAGTGTGCAAGCTAAGGTCGGGTGAGCAACAGCTCCATTTTTTAAACCAAAAACAAAGTGACGTTGGTTATTGAATGTAATGTTTTGAGTTGGCCATGATAACCAATAAATATGCAGCCATGCTGAGGGAGTCTGATGGATGCACACAGAACAAAATGGGGATTTCCTTGTTAAAATGTTTATTACCATCCAGTTACATTTTGGTACACGCGATTAGAGTCCTATTAGAGTCTGACTGGGTGTCCCGTTCTAATCAGCTATTTGACTTAAAACACCTGCAAAGGCCTATAAATGCTCTCTTAGTCTAGTCATGTAGGCTACACAATCATAGCAAAGACTGCTGACTTGACAGTTCGCCCAAAAAGACGATCATTGAAATCTTGCACAAGGAAGGCAAGACACAAAACGCCATTGCTAAAGAAGCTGGCTGTTCACAGAGCGCTGTGTCCAAAATTATTTACAGAAAGTCACAGGAAAGGGAAAAGTAAGTAAGTAGAAAAATGTACAAACGATAGTGATAACCGCACTGTGGGGATGATTGTGAAACAAAAGCCATTGGAAAAATGTGGGGGGAAATCTATGGGGTTTTGTCAAGAGGAAAACGCAACACACCAGACCCAACAATGCAGAAGAGCTGAAGGCCACTATCACAGTAGCCTGGGCTGTCATTGCATCTGAGGATTGCCACAGACTGATCGACTCCATGCCACACCGTATTGCTGCAGTAATTCCGGCAAAAGGAGCACCGACCGATTAGTATTTCGAGTGCTGTACATGTTCATACTTTTCAGTTGGCCAACATTTCTAAAATCGTATTGGTCATAGGTAGTATACCAATTTTCTGAGATACTGAATTTGGGATTTTCATTGGTTTTTAGTTATTATCATTACAATTAATATTAAAATAATACAATTGAAATATATCAGTCTGTGTGTAATGACTCTACATACACTTTGTGAATGACATTTCTGAAATAAATCAACTTTGGGGTCCTATTCTAATTTATTGAGCAGCACCTCTACATTTGCATGATTGCACGCTAACAAAAATTCATCTGTGACAAGTTCTGAAACATTCTTTTGAACCTTTTAGTCTGAGGACATTTTTGTACAAGTGCAGCCCATAACTCACACAAACTGTAGCATTCCACCACCTCACACTCCAGACTATTCCACCAATATTACAGATAACTAATGTAGGATATCTACAGTATGATCACCATGGCAATGGCAGGAAGGCCATGATCCGTTTCCTAAAAGACTGTATAAAAGGTCAAATTACCGCCTATTGTCTGAATCCAATGGTGACAGTTATTATTTCATGCTGAATCACATGTTTTCTCATTTTTGTTCATTTACATTTACCAGTTTCAGCTGTCAATGTGCTCAGCAGCAAGTTCATGGCGGGATGTTAAGTAGTTCCCTCATTTTTAAGCTCAACACAACTTTATTTTGCTATATTTTATGGAATGGAACAATGTAAACCATGTTGTTGTTCAGTGCAAATTGGTTTACACAATTGAATACAAATGTAATAAACATGCCATGCTTGTTTCAGAGCATCCATATCTTTATGTGTATTTTTGATGCATGGTTGTCACACTAATGGAATTCATGAATTGAATATGTAAAAAAGGGGTTTTGTTTGTCCTGCAAGAAGGTCAAAGATAAGGACTGAAAGACTGGATGAAGATCTGGTGATGTAATATCACTAGATACACTCTGCGCTTAACAACGCTGGTTAAAAAACAATCTCTCAGGTAACGAGGTGCTCTCATCTTCCTTCTTGTGCTTTCTCTCAGATGGTTCTGCTGCACCAGCTCAGTTGCCCTCAATGTGCTCTGGAAGCCCTGGTTGCGCCCTTAGCTAGAAGGCCAATCCGAGCCGTAATGAGCAGATAGCAGACTTGTGTTAACACTGACACTAATGGTTCTCAACTATTCTAGAGATCAGTCACTGAATATGTGAGAATAATAAGTCCTACCTCAGGCAGGGAATGGAAACACGTGGAGGAAGCAGATGAGCAACATGTGTATAGAATCATCGTAATCACAAAAAACAAAAAATTAATTACCCAAAATAAATATTAATATTTGTCCACTGAACCTTGTTATAAATGTATTTTCTGTATGATTCTGTATGATAATTTTCTGCAGTAAAAAATTCTGAATTTATGTGTGAGCATGAAGGTGCTTCTCCCTGCCATCCCTTTGTAGAATGGAAAAGCCAGCATGTTTTTTTAGTTTTATTTTTGACAGTAGATTTAACAACAAGTAAATGCATTAATCATAATTTTATGCAATGAATGCATATTGAATGAATGAAATATAAAAGGAAATGTATATATCCAGGCTCCACAGCAGCTGTTTAGACGTTTACAACAAAGTTTCCTGAAGAAGGATAGGGTGCTGGTACATCGCACACAAATAAATGGTGAGACTTAGTGCGGTCAAAGTTAACGCGCTAACGGCGAGTTAACGGAAGTGTCCTTTAACGACACTCATTTTTTTTGACGTGCGATTAACGTGCACACGTTCTTTTTGACCCCACCCCCAGCCCACAATGTAGTTTGAGAAACACAGCGGTGTTTTGTGGGAAGCTACAAGCGGGCGCAATCACCTGATAGGCAAACAAAATGGGCAAAAAAAGGGTATTTTCAACGGCAAGCTCAGTTTGAAAGTCGAAGGTAATGAAATGACACATAAGTGACTTTGACGATAGCATTATAGCGATTGCAGCATGTGAGAACGAAGAAGGTGCATTCAAGGACCGTCAAACATTGGGACATTGGCTCTAAATGTATATTATTATTGAATAAAATAATAATAATACATTTTATGTATATAATAGACCATATTTCAAATATCTCTACTGTTTGAGCCTTGTTAAAACTCTGACTTTCGCATGCTACATTTGTAAGTCCTGTCACTCCTTGGGCGAGCCCAGTTGTCGCTCGGCCATGCTGACATTTTTGTGCATTTTTTGTTTGTAGTCCACGCTCTACTTTTGTTTAACTTTTGTACTTTTTGCACCACCACCTTGTATTGGACATTGACCTCCCTCATTAAAAACCTTGTCTTCGCATCTGCGGGTGCAGTACTTGTCTGCACGCTACACACCCCTACTTATTATAGATAAAAACTTATTTCGGACTTAGACAGACTTTATTGAACTACAAGCAAAATGGCTTGGTTACAGTAGCTCAGTCGTAGAAGAAAAAACAAAACATAAAAAAAAGCAATGCAATATAAATAAAGTACTTATATTATCTATATATATTATATAGATATAAGTAGGGGTGTCACGATTTGTTTTAACAGCGATTCGGTTTGTATCGATTCAAGGACGATATTGGTTCATTTAGAACGATACGATCAAAAATGATTCAGTAACTTTAAATCGATTCAGTAAAGTTTTAAGCTAAAAATTCATGCAGTCTGACAAGAAATAAATACCTAAATTCTAGACAATCAGGTGAAGAAAACTTCACCTGGACTTCCTTCCTTCCTTCAGGTAAATTCCCCTTGCTTTTTGAATCAGGTATAAATTAACTGCGGATATACACAAAAACTGTCGACCAGTCCAGTGTGTACCCCACCTTTCACCCAAAACCAGCTGGGATAGGCTCCAGCATACACGCGACCCTAATGAGGATAAGCGGCATAGAAAATGAATGAATGAATGAACAAAAATGTAAACAACAATTCATGGCAAATGCATTCATATTTAATTTGAATAAAGTGCAACTTCAGGTCGAATTAACAATAAATAAACAGCTTGAAGTATTAATTCTACCTGATAAAACATGAAAAACTAACACATTGATTTGATACCTCATTCACTTTTCTAACCAAAGTATTAAATAAGTTATTTTTCACCACCAGATTAGAATGAAATTTCATGTGCAGATAGATACTCAAGTCAATGAACATCTGACATGCTGTAGTGTCTGAACAGACATTATTAAATCTACAATGAGGTGTTTGTTTAACACGCATTGCAAGAAAAAATGGAGCATACATCAGAACAACAGTGGCTCCCAAATGACAATCCCTTCATTCAACCAGAACACAAACATGCACAAAGTGAACAATCGCTATGTAACTTTTATCTTGACTTAATAAAGGCTTCAAGTTGGACTTAACATTGGACGTGGGCCAACACTCAGTATAAATCCCATACCAAAATTGAAGAGGAAGAAGTCAACTAGCCAACAAGCATGTATACTTAAGAAAATACACCACATATCCTATAAACATTTGGGGAACACAGATTGGTGTAGTTGAATCATAGGAATATAAATTGATACATCGATCTAGTGAATTAATCGTTAAACCCCTAATAGATAAATGTATTATATAAGCATAATATAATGAAATAGAATAAAAATGATATAAGTAATAAATAGAATAAAGACAAACAATATTAGCATATTTACAAACAGTCTGTAAAAATATGGCAACTAAAAGTATAGTACCTGCAATTAATTATGAGTTATTTACGGACAAAGTGTGATTAATTGCGATCAAATATTTTAATCGTTTGACAGCCCTAGCGAGAACACTAATGTGTTTATATAAAATTTAAGTAAATGTGACTAAGAAAAACTTGATGACAAAGTTGTTTTGACATAAATGAATTGGTCATCATAAACCTCCAAAGGGGTCAGTGGCTCACCAGTCATGAACCCCACTAAACACCACTGGTATTAGCACATCACCCTGCATAGATGAGTGGCTTGAATGTGGCCTGTACCCAAAATTTGGAGCATAGACAGGATAACAAAACATAACAGAAATTGGCAAAGCAATCCCCCTTTATAGAGGGAAACATCTGACTGTGCAGATGTGGTATTCATCACATTCTATTTTGTTATCCAAGTAGTTTTGAAAGGCTTATGTCACCCAATAGACCACTTGTCACAGGAAGCATTTGTTTGCCGTGCACTACTGAATGCAATTACACTTTAGAACATGGAATAACGACAGTGTCATTTGTCTCTCAGAAGGTTGACGATTTTACACAGAGCCGGGGCACCCTATAAAGCGAAACTTCAGAGACTCGTGCGATTCTCCCTCTCATTACTGCATCACGGTAAAGGTTTTTAAAGTTTTCACATGAAAAATGGGTACCAATGTAACAGATGTATGTTGGTAAAAGCTCACTCCCTTTGCCTTAAGAGCTGCGCTAAACGCTTGATCAACAATCTGGGCTTTTGGCCGAACGGTCAAAGCTCTCATCTCCCATTACTAAGGTCCTCGGTTTGAGCCCTGGTGCGGACAGTGTGAAGCAGACGAGTTACACTGTTTAGTTCATTAATAAGATATATCTTGGATCTTGAAGCTTTTTTAGTAGCCTCACTGTGCAAGCCTTGGTAATTGTTGTGAGGTCAACTCTGTAGGCTCTGACAAGCCTGAATCCTGGTCGTAGTCTCTTCCTTCCAACCACCCAGCCTGGATGATCACTTCCATGGTTGTGAGGGACTGAGCTGAATGCATTGGCAAGATCCAAGAAAACCACATAGAGGAATGATCCCTCCTTCATGGTGACCTAGATCTGAGGCTATTTTACACTACCATGTTCCGCACAACCGGAGAACCCTGGAATGCCTGCTTTTTGGACGGACGTGTCAATGGCATTGTCTCTTTACAGGTTGCCTATAACCCTGTGAGTCACCACGGCAAAAAAGATACCCAATACCAAAATACCTGTTAGCAGGTGCAGGAGTCAAACATGTCCAATATTTAATGCACTTAAAGCACAACTGATGTTCTCTAACTTAACAGTTGTGTGTATCCCTAACTTTTTCTGAGTAGTATATACAGTATTAAGTTTAGGGTACCATCATGTTTGTTCCATTCCATTTCCTTCCGCTTATTTGCATTCAGGTCGCTGGGGCAGCAGTCTCAGTAGGGAAGTCCAAACTTTCCGATCTCCGGGAAGTCAGCCAGTGTCTCAAAGCTGGCGTTCCCAGGCCAGCTTTGAGACATAGTCCCTCCAGCGTGTCCTAGGTCTTCCCCGGGGCCTTCTCCCGGCTGGGAGGCGCCAGGGAGGCATCCGGACTAGATGCCCAAGTAACCCAAACTGAGCTCCTCCCGGATGGCCGAGCTCCTCAACCTATCTCTTAGGGTGAGTCCAGCCACCCTACAAAGGAAACTCATTTCCACCGATTGTATCCGCGATCTCGTTCTTTCGGTCATGACCCATAACTCATGACCATAGGTGAGGGTGGGAACGTAGATTGATCTGTAAACAAAGAGCTTTGCCTTCCGGCTCAGCTCTTAGCTCCCTTCTCACCACGAAGGTCCAGTACAGTGACAACATTACTGCTGGTGCTGCACCGATCCGTCTGTCGACCTCACGCTCCAACCGTCCCTCACTCGTGAACAAGACCCCGAGATACTTCAACTCCCCACCCTGAGGCAAGACCTCACTCCCAACCCGGAGGGTACAGTCTAACCGTTTCCAACTGAGAACCATGGCCTCGGATTTGGAGGTGATGAGTCTCATCTCAGAAGCTTCACACTCAGCTGCAAACCGCTCCAGTAAACGTTGAAGGTCCCACCCTGATGAGGCCATAAGGACCACATTGTCTGCAAATAGCAGAGACAAGATCCTAAGGTCACCAAGCTGGACTCCCTCAACGCCTTGACTGCGCCTAGAAATTCTGTCCATGAAGGTTATGAACAGAATCTGTGACAAAGGGCAGCCTTGGGGGAGGCCAACGTTCACCGGAAACAAGCTCGACTTACTGCTGCCAATGCGAACCAGGCTCTGGCTGCTTTCCATCTGCTAATGTTCAGTACATTTTTCCCCTTTCAATCGTGTGTATAGCTCTTTATCTTTACATTTCTTGCCATTGTAAAGCTCACACACTCACAGGAGATAAACCACTTTATGTGAGTAAACTTCAGCGGACAGTAACTAACCGTTCAAACGTGTGTTGCTATCTATTTAGACAATAATTGCTATATGTTGAGTCATTTGGATAGCAAATATTTACTGCAATACAACCTGTACACTGACTACATTCAGTATATACAGCCAATATATAGATTCCTAAAATGATTGCTAAAACTTGAGGGCTGTATTCAGGATGTAGTGCCACTAGAATTCAGCATAAAACACGGATGAGGAGAACTATTATGATTCATTTTTCAGGTGGCTTTATAACCAAAACAAGCAAAAGTGGCATTTTGACACCATTTTTCATTACCAGCCTTACACTGATTTGCATGTGGATCCAGAGTCCCAGTGCACCAGGGATCTCTCATTAATTAACCACATTGATTTGCTTTGATCACCGGCCAAACAATTCTGTAGTGGGGGTGAAGAGTTCAGTTTTGAGTGGGAAGTTTTTATACAGAAAAATCTGGCATGAAAGGACAACAACAATAGCGCAAAAGCAACTGCATTCATGCAAATATGCTGGTGCTTAAAGCACATATACATTGGTGAGCACTAAACAGAAAATAACCAGTTATTTGCTGGTTCCGTCTGCTTCCATGCTTTTTAAAGAGCATTGGGAAAAATGACGACTGAAATTTATTTGTGAATGACAAACACTTGTGGGCTTTGTCTAGTGTGGGGGTGTCCAAATGTGGCATAAGGTGGTCGTTTGCACCCCTCTAAAACATAATTTAGCCATGATTTGAAAAATATAATTGAAAAACATAATTTAAATATAATATAATAAAACCAAAACAACAATAGTAAAAATGGAAAACTCACTGTTACAACTGTTAGATGGTGTGGGTGGATCCCAGGACATAGACACAGGAAGAGTTTCAGCTAGTCAAAGTATTTTAATCCAAAAACTCAAGAACTCAAGGCAACAGTGCAAAACTAAAAAGGGCGCTGAGAGGAAAATTCAAGGACTAACTCAGCTAACCACAAACAAAAGAAACTACCACCTTAGTTGGATGGACTACTGGACTGCAGAAAGGCCAGAGAGGTTGGTTAGGACATGGCAGACTTCAGTAGACGGAGGAAAAGAAGTAAGTGGCAGCAAACAATCAAGAACATGATCTGATGGTTAATGATAGTGAATAATCTGTGGTGGTTGAAAAGAGAACTAATGAGGGTCAGCTGCAGGAGTTCAATTACTCCACCCAGCTCAGGAGGAGTCAGCGTCTGAAACAGCCAATGTGTAGAGTATGCAACAAAACCAAATACTAATATAATAGACATAAAAACCAGAACCTGTGTCACTGAAGACTGTGACAGTACACCAATGCAACCCCGTAAACCACCCCCATAAACTGACCACGGACCACCAGGTCCAGGGCTGCACCAATGGCTCTCAAGAAGTCCAGCCCCTGCACCTCTGCCACTCATGCAGTAAAAGGCACTGAGCGGTTGCCCACTACAAACCGGAATATTCCGCGTCCTCTCATTGGGGCCATCGCACCGGTCACAGTTCTCAGCTGAACTACAGTAGCTTCCACATCGGCTCCCATCGGGACAGTATCAGGCCTCACCAGCGTTGCATTGGACCCTGTGTCCAGGAGGGCTGTGCATCTTTTGCCTGCCACTGTCACTAGGATCGTGCAAAAGTCGCCGGCATGGGTCCAAACCACCACTACAAAGGGGCTTGGTGCAGATGTTAGTGGGGTGTGGTTGACTGTCACATGGGCCCATGTCTCCCCCTTTACAAGGGCCCCTGGGCGTTTCCCTGCAGCAGGGCCAGCTTAGGGCATTGTCTCAGGAGGTGTCCCGCTACTCCACACCCCCAACAGGTCTGTGATTGATGACGTGTGTGGTTTCCCGGTCCCGCTGACTGCAGGGCAGCTGCTTGCACCACAGTTTGTGGCCCCTCTGACTACTCAGGCCACGCACTTGTGGCTGTCACCTGTGCCAATGATACGTCATTGTTCCTCCCCATGCCCACATTTAGCATCTCTCTTTAATGCCAGTTTCAGCGCTTCACTAAGTGTGACTGGTTGCGCTAGCTGGGTTTGGATATGCGGCTCTTTGGGGCTGATTGCTTGCAAAAACTGGACTTAACAGGAGCAGCCTCATCCGACAGGCAAAGAGCTAACTGCGGTGGTGTCCGTTTACAGGACCACCCTGCTGCGTCAGCCCAGAGTTCCAATTGAGCTTTGAGTACCTCCCGTGTAGACTCGCCATTAAATTTTTGCATCTTTATGTTCGTCAGCGTGCTGCAGTCATGGGCGCAGCCATCTTTGTTAACATCACATGCCGTCCGGCACCCCCCATGCTGCCGTCCTAGTCCCACCCTTCAAAAGGATCTGCCGCTCGGCATCCAGCCGTCGTGTACCCCATTCAAACTGGCTTCTGGAGGACTAAAATCCATGTCCTCTGCCACCTCCTTCACATCGACTGTCGACATCATGTGCACCACGAGCACATCTGAACAATGGTGTTTTTTTAAATGATCTTTCTGACGCCAGTGTAAGACTGGAAGTCACACAATCCCCACACCACAATCCCTAACACGGACTACTGGTGCGGCCATAACCCACGCCGAACTAAACCATGGTCCTCTCTGCAAGTGTGTCCCTCTCTCTCTCTTCACTTCCTGTCCGTGCTCGTCTTTCCTCCCCCCAACCGCGGAACACATCTGTCATCGCAACATGTACACAAACACAACACATAACGGGCTAAGGGTCATGACGATAGGCTTTGTTGATCACAAAGGTTTGTTTTAAACATATATAGCTTCTTTGCATATATTTCCGTTTTGTAATATGGATTTGATCTGATTTGTTTCTATTTACTGATCATACAGAAAATCTCCCCGCCTTTTTGGCTATGCACTGTATGTACACATATATTTAGATCCACTCTTTTTCTTTTCTTTCGCTGATGTCAAAGTCGCCTTCTTTAAATTGCACTTCTGTTTTATTATACAATTATAGTGGTTCTTACATAACACAAATTGGCTTTATGCAAGCACATCAACAATGTACCAAAATGTAAGTGCTGACTTGATCTGTGTTCTCTCTGTTGAAGTCTTGCCAAAAGTACAGAGGTTTGAACTTTGCAGCTATTTCAAATCAAAGCAAGAAGTTTTCCAATATGCAAGCCGTCTGTCAGGCAGACATCAGTATCCATGCACTAACAAGCTCCTGTAATATTCTATTTTCAATGTTGTTTTCTTTTTATAATTGGGGAGATAGCGGCTTCATCATCTTAAAAGGTATGCAAATAATTAAACACAGGGGATAGCATTAATAAGACAGGTGTGCCTGTCTGAGTTAATTGACTGATTTATAGAGGGCAAGTGAACAGATTAATGTTATCTGCCTGGTTAGCCGAGCGCTCGCAAGGGGAACATCATTTATCTTTTGAAGCCACATTGATCTGTTGCAGCTGATGGTAAAGTAGACCAAGTTATATTGTCCACTACGCAAGAGGCTTAATTTCACATCTCGTAAGCATGCAGTTTTTTGCTGAAGTGTGGGAAAGTATGTTTACATTATCTACTATGATAGTCCAGCGCGTACATTAATGCATTTGCAGTCAAATTAGTTATTATCGCTTTCCCTTCTGGTGTTCGTTGTGCCTGAAAGATCAGTGAAGGAGAATTTGCGCAGACTAATGCAGAACCATTTGTGTAAAGACAGTGTCTGAGTTACAGTGTTCAAATGTGCTTTATGAGATTGTAAACTCACATATCAACCAGTGAGGCCCTCTGAAAAAAAAACTGCAGCTTTGCTGCACTAAAGTCTGGGCTTCAAGCCCAAAGATGGCACTCAGTAATTTTGGAATCGAAACTAATCTCAAGAAGGACTCTGTTTTTACACTGGTACACCCAGCTGCTGCAATTAATTCATTTGAAGAGCAAACTATGTTTGATGGACAGGATAAGTAGATTGGCTGAGTTTTGTATTGGGTTCATTTCTTTTCTGTCTTCTGTGGCTGAAGTTGGCTCGGGCCCAACTCCTTCTTTTAGGTTGGTAAAATCAAGCAAAAAAACATAACTGTATGATAGGGTACTGTCAAATTTTGAACCCAAAGATATATTTAACACAAAGCGAAATGAAACGGTGGAATGAACAAAAGGTCAGTAACAAAAAACAATGCCAGCAAAAGGGCGCCATGGAAAGAACTAAAAGAAAAAGGTGCAAGGAGCCACAGATTGAGAAAAGATACAGTATAACGAGAGACCCGAAGCATACACAATGCTCACAACCGACAAAAAACAGTAATTATGGTATTCAAAAAAATACAGAGAAAGACGAGATAGACCGGGCAGGACCAGGCAAACCGTGAAGCGCTGATTACCTAATAAGAAAACAGAAAAATGTTCCTGTTGTTGCAAATGTAAAATCTGATTAGTTAAAAAATGAATAATAAAAGATAAGTAAAACCTGCTAAGCTAATAGCTTGTATGTGACATGGGCCAGCGCTCCTGATTCTGAAGGCCCTGGGCAGATTCCCCCGTTTAAAATACTATTTAATTGAGAATAACTATTTATGTATATGTGCTCTACAGACTGAACTTGAAATTGAAAGCAGTGAAATGCAACAAAATGGAGAGCATTGAAGCATAAAAGCATATTCAAGAGTCAAACAGCATGTGGAGTATGACAAATTCATACATGTTGGCCGGTCTGCATTTATACTGAAAGTCCTCCCTGCCTCTCACACCCCCTACAGAGAAACTGTTGCAATTAGAAAAACAGATGAAGAATAAGGAATAATTTAGCATCCTAGAAACTAATTCTGCATGCTGGGTGGTGCATTATTTATTTAAATGCACCATGCGCTTTTTGTAATTCATGGCAGCATTTTGCATTCATGAAGACTTTAAGAGACTAATAATAATAAAACATGGCAAGTAAGCGGTGAGGTTTTCGTTGTGTGGGGACATTGTAGTGATTCATGCTTGCTCACTTTGTAGAGAGGAGGCGCCAAGATGCATTCGTTTGGAAGCGTAAATTAAACAGATGCTAGGCAGAGCGGCTTGTGTGTTAGTGAGTAACCTGTCATGTGGTTTGGAACTCTCAGCACTGAAGTGTCTTCATGCAGCTATAATCTAACCTTATCTTATTTTATGGACTTTCTATTAACCACTTAGGAGCTGGTGTATATACTGTTTACGAATATACAGTATATGTGTCTATATAGAGAGAGAGAGAGAAGTTTATAAACCTCGGTTTTCCTATGATTTGTTTTTAGTCACATTTTGCCAACATTTTGCCCTGGTTCCCGTACACTGTCTCAGTTATGGTACAATATTGCGCGTAACAAACTAGTTTGTTTTCCCTGTGCTGAACGTTCAGCGGAATGGAATGGCCAAACAAAGCACACTACGCGTTCGTAACTCGCTCTCCATGCATTTTCCATCCATTCTTCTAACTCTCGAGTCGGATGGAACCTGCTAGTGGAGGCGGTGGGGTGCGGGGTTGGGCTGGTGGCGTCACGACGCTCTGCCCTCTCACTTCATTCTGCCAACACGCTCCCTCTCACACACCAATAGGACCTTGGGGTTGGGGACCCCCTACACCTCATACGTCATTCAACAAGATGCCTCCCTCCTCAATGTTAGATGCACCAACGTTTGAATACACCGATCGCCAGAGAGGGTTGTAAGTTACGCCTTCCAATCCTGCACCAACTGACTACTGAATCCAGCACTACAGAATCAAGTGATGAAGTAGATGATCTCACCATCTGTGGCTACACTCTGATCCCTTATCTTTCCTCGGAGAGCTTCCCCAATGTCCCCTACTCAGACTTAGATCACAGTTATTGAAGTGACCTAATGCCGTCTTTTTTGTCAAGAAAAGGAGGAACAACATAACTGAAATAACAAGACTGTGCTAAATAAGACTACAAAACCATTTTTTTCACTTAGAACGGTGCGATAAATATATTTACACCGTACAGGAAGATCACTAAACATTGCTCAGTTTTACGCTTCAAGTTTAAAAATCAAGTCAGACATCTGAAACATTGGTTGTATGTCACATATTTTAGTGTCATTTTTGACACACTGTCTGCGACCCACCCGGAATGGATTTGCAACCCACCAGTAGAGAACCACTGCTCTATTGCATACGCATCCAACCATGTTGTACCACCTAACCTATTTCAGGTCATGGGTACAGCTGATTCAGGGAGAGAGCGCTCTGGTTTTGGTTTACATGAATGTATTTATTCAATTATGCGACCCGTATTGATCAGCATCTCCCACTAGTAAATCATGCACTTCTTTTTACTAATTCTTGCAGGAGTGCCTCCAATGGGAAATTATTCATGCTTATCATCTGAGCCTGAAATCATGTTCTTCACATTTTCAGGAATTGTGTGGAAATGAAGACACAAACCATTCTGATCTTTATGACATTGTATCACAGGTTGTCACCGACACTTTGTCTGCTTTGGTTTTTCCATTCCAAACTGAGGTTTTATTTCCCTGCCCTTAAGCTTAAAGGGGGCACTCTTCCTATTCCATACCATTCATTATACATTCTTTATAATGTCACGGAACAAAATATAATCCAGCAATCCATATCCATTCTGCCGAAGAAAAGCCG
This sequence comes from Oostethus manadensis, assembly GCA_024372805.1. Classification (NCBI taxonomy): domain Eukaryota; kingdom Metazoa; phylum Chordata; class Actinopteri; order Syngnathiformes; family Syngnathidae; genus Oostethus; species Oostethus manadensis. The sequence continues at coordinate 365,200 of QODF01000156.1, forward strand.
TCTATCTAGTCTCTTCCTTCCTCCGTTTCCTTTAACATGATATAGGTCATTGCAGTACCAGTTCACTCAGCTGACAACAAGCATATCATTTTCCATTAAGATCGCGCTCAATGAATGCTGTGGCATTATTGGTGGAAGGAGCAGACAAAGAGTAATGGAGCCAAAGCGAGGGCGCTGTCAAACCGAGTCTGGCAGTAAGAGTGTGTCACAGACTTCTAATCGAGCAAAGTCAGAATTCCAAGTTGAAAGTGACACGCCGCGGGAATAGGAGGTCATTAAATATTTACTGACCAGGGGCGTCATGTCACAAGACTTGGGCGGATCTCCCACAGAAACATGGCGTACGTTTCAAACTGACAAAATGGTGTATGCACAAAACAAATCCTGACGTATACGAAACTGTGCGTAAGCATGAATCCAAACACATTTCCTTTGTACATCCCAATCAACGCGGAATTGCGCGCACATGTAGGAGTACCAGAACCCTCCCTCGGCATGCCCGCATTTAAATATGCAACTAACAGCGTGTGCGCAATTCTGCTGTCTTTTGGATCATGAAAACAAAATTAATCGTGAATCGAAGACACTCATGGACACTCCTCCAAGAGGTCTAGGCATATAAAAAAGTTCTTATTGGTTCATTATCCTCTGGCATTAGTGCCAAACGCAAAGGATTGGAGTGGGAGAGGGTATCAAAACAGGTGGGGGGAAAGGAGAAGAGCATTACAGTATCGAGAACAGGGTGCTCACAGGCGTGGGTGATTGTGACTACCCCAAGGTAATCTTTAATTTGTTCAGGTTCTTTAAATGGTTCAGACTATTTACATCTCACTAACATGCCCTAATATTCAAATATGATATCCTGTTGTCTGAGGTTTCAGTGATGCACATTTTATTTCTCAGAAGACAATGAGACAGAAGAGAACACGCCTTGCAGCAGTGTCTGTGGCCCCGGGGAGTCCAGTGTCTCCCTGGTACCTCTGGTATCAGATGCTCCAGTGCACAGCAACCGCCACCTGCTGATGTTGGCCCAACCGGCCGCGTGCTCACGCTGGCAAAGGTATGTCATGCAACTGTGCCACAATGCGGAGGACACCGCACGCCATAACAACATGGCATACTTAATCACATCGGTAGAGCAGCACGCCTCCAGTTCTGTCCAGGCAGCTCCACCGGTCCATCAGCAGGCCACAATTGAATGATTGTGTGTATGGAGATCGTCCTCTTTGTCAGTCTGGGGGTTTGTGAAAGGGGTCATTCCAAGTTTTCAGCAAGACGCGCTAGGACAAGTGAAACTAATTAATGTACTCACCCGTCCCACACCATGCCGGCTTGTAGCCTATTCCCAACCACACTGTTAGAAGCAATGACTCCTGCGTTGAACCAGGCCACCTAGCCGCAATGTTTGTTATTTTCATGTGCACACACCATAAGATTTGTTTATTAATCGAATGAAAGTATTTTCTGTTGACGTAAAAAAATTCATCTTGTGGTGGTTTTTTTATACCAATATGTGTGCAGTCCGATTACATTGGGAATACTCGATATTGCTGCAAATTACACTTTAATGGCGGCCTGTTCCACTGAAGGGCATGGTAATTTTATATACCCGGCTGTCACACAGATTATTCCGTCTTTCACTGCTGGCATGGCTCGGCGCAGGACCAACTGGAACAGTCCCGACCAGTCTGACAGCTCCCTCTGGAAGGCTCTGGTGGCGAGGAACCCCAAAGTTGTCAGCACCTGCAATGATCCGGACGGTGCACAGCTTCGTGTCGTCTTGCTCCAAGACCGGCTCACAGTTCCAAGAGGACCCCTCTTGAAAGTCTAAATGGATGTTGAGCCAGTGATCGTCTTGTGCAAAAAAAATAGCCAGGTACCTAAATACCCGCTCCATTCTAATGGCACCATTTGCTATGTCCTCCAGCAAGGCTAAAGCCATTGTTCTTAAGTGGATTTTTGGCATCATTTGGCACTTGCTTTTGTATCCACTCATAAAATTGCGCACGCTTGTATGTATTTCGCTAATTTCAACATGTGTCTCTGAGGTGGACATCACTTTGAATAATTGTTTCACGTCATTCACAGATTTTCAGCGCACATTTTCATGGTCATTTCACTCTTGATGCATCTTCTGCATTGAAAAAGACGTACGCCACTTTTTTGTGCATGTCCATGAGGACCCAGGTTGTGACCATAAAATGATGACCTTAATGGGATCGTGTGACTGCATATTTTAAACAGTGGCGTCGCAATGCGGTACTAACATCAGATATCTTTCCAGTATTGGCCAAAAAAAGGGATTAAAATTAGATTATATCGGTCTGCATCTAAAATCTTTGATGGAAGAACTCCATCAAACGAGTTCATTTCAGCACTTCTATCCAGTAAATAAAGCCCATGCCATCACAACAACATCAACGTGTGCTAAGAGGCAAGAGGTAGGACTGATGTCTTCAGTGTGATAGCAGATATCCTAAAGTCCAAAAAAGTTTCCCATGGTGACACAGAACCGGGGAAGTTTAATACGACCAACCTACCTTTGAAGCAGCATCACAAAAAACAACATGAGGACTTTCACAAGACCACGGCTCTCTGAAACAAACAAAGCTGTCTGAAACATTTTCAGAGCGTGAGAAACTCCCACGGGACGGCAAAAAAAGTAATTAGCTATAACAGAAAAAAATATGCCAATTTGTTCTGCTAGATGACCAGCCCTTGAGTAATGATGCGTTTAAACGCTTACTTGAGCACCTCCAGCATCGCTACATTATGACACCCCAACTGAATGTAATGTGTTTTCTGCTCCTTTGTTAAGAGTGCACTTTTAACAGCTGAGTGATGGTTAATATTAGGCTTGTTTTTTTGGCCATGGAATCTGTTGTTCCCACCTTGCAGTAAAAACAACTGAAGTGAACTTGAATTGTTATTATGGACTTTAAAATAATCATTTTTTTCTATTGCATTTATTTAGATTATTTTTCAGGGTCTCCTGATTTAATTCTAAAGATCACATTCAGTTGTAACACGAGGGGTTATTTTCCACCTTAAAAACTTTGTTTTTAATGCATTTATATTTTTTTGTTTTGATAAATTGTAGAATAATCTAATATTTCTGGTTAAAATGCATGAAACTCATTGGTCGACAATAAATGGGTCAGTTTTCCTTACACTCATTCTCTGTTTGACTAATATCGCCTAATTAAGCCTCTTCCGATTTCCACACTACCAAATAGTGTGATTACCGATTCATGCTAAAATCATATTGGAAGTGAAAAAGTTGTACCGGGACAGCCGGAATTTTTACCTCATCTTGTTTAGCATTACCTGCGATTGACTGGCGACCAGTTCAGGGTGTACCCCGCCTCGCGCCCAAAGTCTGCTGGGATAGGCTCCAGCATCCCCATGACCCTAATTAGGATAAGCGGTATAGAAAATGAATGAATGTTTAGCATTATTAACCCGTTCCAGAAGTTTCAGCAAAAAACAATTGAAAGTACATATAAATGAATGAAACATTTGAAGGTACTTTTACAGGACGTGATGACGTGTTGACAAAGACACAAAGCTTTTTTTAATCATGCTGTTGTTGATTGCTTACATTGCACTCATAATTAAATGGTGACTGTGGAGCTCAGTGAGGAAGAGTTACGCTCTGCAACAACATCCGTAATACATTTGTCCACTATGTCTGACCGGTGATGGATCTAGCCCATCATACCTTATGTGCTTGGATTTACTCTTGGAATCCTCCAGGAAGATGTTTGAGCTCAGCTTGATTCAGCACAGAGCAAAAGTGAGCACCACTTGCGACTTGCGAAAGACGAGTTCATAGATATTATTCGAGCCCCGCAGACATATAGTCAACTTTCACTCTAGTTTTTTAATGTTTACAAGACATTACGCAACTTTCATGCTGCAGGGACTCAAGACGGCGACTAGCTACCACGCTAGTGAGCTCACCAGTTAACCTCAAATTTAGTGCTTTGAAACTTTAAGGGGTAGTTTGGATTTTCTGACATGAAGTTGTATGACATCCCCATCATTAGTGTAGTACATTATCAGCGCCCCGCACCCCTTTTGTCTCATGAGTCCAGTTCTGGTCAGATTTCGGTGATGAAGAATGTCAATCTTGTTAGTTGCTGAGATGATCTCAGCAACTACGTAGATCTACGATTTTCATCACCGACAATTCACTGTTGATACAGTACACTAATGATGGGGATGTCATACAACTTCATGTCAAAAATTCAAACTATCTCTGCAGAAGGTAAAACTAACCACTTCCACACGGAATGGGAAGAGGGCGTTTTTTTTTATGCCTGACATGCTGTTACGTGCCCGGCAGAGCCAGGCCCTCGGTAGGTTTTTTTTGCCTGCTCTCCCTTCCCCCTCCCCTTGCCTGACAGGCTCACCTGTCCAGTCCAGGCGAGCTGCTACCTGGCTGGACTCAACCAATCACTGGCCAGCCTCCGGATTATAAGGAAGACACAGCGCTGGGCTCTCGCTCTCTCTCTATTGGGCTGCTTGTAATCTGCCAGTTCGTGTCAAGTTGTGTGCGTGTGGTGGGAAGTGTGGACAGGTAAGCCGAGGCACCCTGTACATTTTCACTCACGTAGAGAACTTTGTTAGGTACAGTTAGTGGTTGGTAACTCCTCCAGTATTTTGTTCTTTTCTGACACTTTTTAGAGAAGCTATCCAGGCCTTGTTTTTGGTTCTTTTCTTTTCACAGATAGCGAGTAGGGCAGGCTTGGTTTTATTGTATCTTTTGGAGTTTGTTTGGCACAACCTCCTAGTCCACTCCTCTCCCCCCACATTGCTTGTTAACTTTTGGCGAGTTTGGTCTACCTGAGTAAACAATAGCCTAAACTACCCTGTTGCTCTGGTTGTGTTGCTGAGCTGGACCCCTATAGCCAATATCACTTAGGGGTCGTAACACAAGTGGGGGCTCGTCCGGGAACCTTTTCTCTGAATCCATTGCAAATAAAGCAAATTAATTTGGAGGAGACATGGTAGTTTGGTATTAAGAGTAAAAATGGCTTTTGACCTGCAAGGCTTCACAGATAATCCTGGCATTGAAAAGATCAATTTGTGTCGTGAGGATGATTAGATCTTTATTGCCACTCAGTTTGGCATTCGTGTCCAGAAATTTGGCCTTAAAAGGGAAATTAAAAAGAAAATAGTAGAAAGCGTGGTTGAGTTGAAGGTACTTTTGGTTCCTGTTAACCCTGATTCAGAGGATGTTGTTGGTTCCAGTGTGTCCTCTGTTTCTGGTGATACGCAAAAGAGCAGATCACACATGGTACACCTCCAGGTGCTAGGATCGAGAAGGAAGGTGCCCCATTTGCTTTGCCCCGTTTTGATCCCTTCACCCCACCTGGCTCAAGTTCAGACGCTAGGATTAAGGTCCGACTAGCTGGTCTTCGGCTAGAAGCGGAAGGAAAGGACCGAGTCCGTAGAGCAGATTATGATTTAAGACTGCAAGTTTGCAAGTTAAAGGTAGAGGCCGAGAAGGAGATTAAGTTACGGCAGATTGAGTTGGAGGCCATGAAAATATCTTCTGGGAAGTCTTCACAGTTGTCTGCTAAGTCAGTATCTCCATTGGACCTCCCAAAGCAAACTTTTGATGTTGGTTAGACACACAGAAAAGCAGATTGCGGATTGTGTGTTGGGATGGACCGTGTCAGTCAGCAGCTTTGTACTGATTGCAGCACCACACCACACATTCTCACCTGATACTGTTTTCCTCCGTTCCCCTTCTTCTCTTCTCCCTCTATGCTCAGGGAGTAAACAAGAGAGGAGGCCCAGTGGCTAGAAAAGAAAACACTTTATATAAGAAGTGCTTTGTGCTAGGTGTGTGGCAAATGGACCCAAACTACGAGCTCTCTCCCCGATCTACCTTTAATATGTTTCTGATAATGAATGCCTTTGTTAAAAGGGCCCGAAGCCCAGAAAGGCAGATCCGTTTTGATTGAGTCCAAGCAGCTTTGCAGGATTGTTGGCATATTGTCGCTAGGAAATCCTGCCAAGTGTCTGTCTTTTTAAGTAACAATACATATTGAATTCATTTCTTTCATAGAGTCATTGGGCATTCAGGAGACAACACAGGAGAGTACTGAAAGGATTGTTGTGAGATGGTGATTGTGGGACCACTGCTATGTCACAACGGTTGTTGGTTCTAAGATACAATTAGGTGTGTTTATTATTTGTTATTTAAATGGCACATTCTCCTGAAAGTGTGACAGAAATAACAGATCAGTATCATTGACAATATTCCATATTTCTGATTATTTGGGGTATTTTGACCAAAAAATGTGTCTAAATAATACGTAAATGTCCGCTCCCAGAGAAAACTGAACTCATCGTTAAAAAGGCAGGCGACATGAGGGAACCAGAGTTAAGAGACTGAGCGGTTACAATAACAGGTTCTTTGAACTTCTTGAAGTCAAACGTCAGACAACAAACAACAATTGGCTCTTAAGGAATACTTGGAAAAGGATCCTCAAGAACCGAAAGCAAAGTTCAATGAAACTGAGCAACTTGTTGGGTAAAACCTATGAACAAAGTATGGCAAAGGCAGTCTCATATCAATAATTCAAGATGCTGATTGGTTGTGATGAGATTGAAAATGTATCCACCAAAACAAACAACAAAGCACTTCAAGGCCTTCTTAAAAGAAAAAAGTAACACAGTCAAGACAAGAATTACAAAGACAAAAAAAATTGCTAAGGCCAAGTAAATGCAGGTTTTGAATAACAGAATACTGATAAGTACAAGAACAAAACAAAAATGAACCTTAAAGTAGTCCTGTTTTCTGCCTGACCCAGACGGCTTAAGGATATTTAATGCCTCCACCAGACACTCAGTCTGTAAAGATTGAAGGAACCTGTCTACCAGTCTTTAATGGTTGCCTCAGAGACTATTTCAGGTAGAAGATTGGGATTCTCTGCATAAACCTCTCAAAACCACTTGCGTCGTATGTGCTTGTCAACAACAAAATATACTTCTGTAGAAAATACGAAGGACACAGGAGAAAAGAACTGGTGTGGCAAAGTTAGCCTGTGAAAAAATACGTCCTTCCATCTTCTTCTGCCCATCCAAACGTGGAGTCAGGGGCCGCAGCCTAAAACAAGAAGCGTAGACTTCCACTCCCCCTTGCTGCTTTGTCCTGCTGAAGGATTTTGAAGCCAGTTGAGAGACATAGTCTCCCCAGCACGTCCTGTGTCTTCCCTGAAGCCCAGAGTGGCGTCCGGGAGGCATCCTGACCAGATGCCCGAACCACCCATTCTGGCTCCTCTCAATGACAGTACTCCTCACCTTCTCCGAAATGGACAGCCCAGCAACCCTACTGTAAAAACTCATTTTGGCCGCTTGTACCAATGATCTTGTCCTTTCAGACGCTACCTCGAAGCTCATGACCATAAGTGAGGGTAGGAGCATACCGTACACCGACTGCTAAATTGACAGTTTTGATTTTCGTCTCAGCTCCCTCTTGACTACAACAGACCAATACTCTTTCTGCATCACTGCAGACACAGCACCAATCTACCTGTCGAGCTTGCGTTCGACCCTTACCTCACTCCAGTGTACTTAAACTCCCTCACCAGCGACCTGGAGATGGCACTCCACCCTTACGTTACACGGATGGGATAATTCATGTTCATTGTAGCATGTGGGAATGGTTGTGGTAGCTTTAAACTAATTTCTAAGCAGTGACCCTGAGATGTCAGGGCAAGTAAAACCAAATGATAGATTGTGAACGCATGTGATCAAGGGTGACCATGGCAACGGCTGATGCTTTCATCCTTTCTACATAGCATAGCATTCAAATGTTTTAGGTTTCATGCATTTGCATTTTCATTGTGACAATGTAGGGGCATTCTTTTCATTAGCAACACATCTATTATATTCTCTGTGTTCATGCTCTGTTAAATTTATGTCTGCATGTCACTAATGAAGCTGATGGTTTGAGTTTAAAGGTGTATATGGGGGGGAAATGCACTAACCTCATCATTCACTAATATTCACAATATTTGCATCATATAGTGATTAAAATGGACTTGGACATTTTTACGATTTTATAGGCAACAATGGGTGAGAATGTAGGAAAACCAATTATTGCATGTGGTAATTTTTAGTAACTGGCGTTTGAATTGTATTTCTTACATAGTGATTGTGTTGGTTTAAAACAACAACAGAGGAAAATAAATCTGATGTGATGAGCTTCATATCCAGTCGTCTCCAACCGGTCGTTTTAAAAGTCATGGTCAATCTATTGAAAGTCAAACCATATCAAACAAAGAAATAGCACAACTTTTTTCTGCAGGGATCTTTGGTTATTTCATATCAGCAGCCCTCAGGCAATCTTGGGGCAGCTCTTGGTTACTGACTTGTAAAGGCTTGAGCCGCCCCATGCAGATCTGCATAAAGGTGAGCGACTCTCAGTTGAACACCAGGAGACTATTGCGGCTCTCTGCTGGAGTGCCCCAGCCAAGAGGATTGGAGTTAATGAATCTGGGCATATGAGAGAAGAAGTGACGAGTACAGGACATTTCCTGAATAAGGTCAAACTGGGTTCCATATATCCATTTGACTGACAGGCTGCTGATTAACTTGTGTGCATCTTGCCTATGCAGTCAAATCAAATGTATTGTTTGTTTTTGTGCTTTTACCAACAGGCTGCAGTTTGTTTGCAAGAGTAATGCAATTAATAATGAGACATTGTCCAACTCCAAACAATTTAAAGGCTTATGGAATTGAACCTTCCTCACTTATGACTTTGTCTAAAGAGGAATGTTGTGGTCTCATGTCTTTAACACCCCATAGAGAGTTGCACATAATCATTAGGGCGCTTCATTAACTCAGGTAAAATGGTACCAAAAATATATTTAGCTGAAAATCATAAGACAAAAAATGGAAAATGCTTCTCAGCACCGGATTTATTGTTGCAAATAGTAAACAAGGTAGCAAAACTGTATTACGCTTTCGGTGTCCTGGCATGGTGAAACGACCCTAAGGATGCAGAGCTGGACGCCAAGCAGGTATGGAAGCTATTCCTTTAATAAAGAGCAGCAAGAACAGAACGGAGGGTAACGAAGACCGCCACGAAAGTAACACATAACAATGGCAATGAGCCGACAAACACCGGCGCGCACCAGAACATAGATAGCGTGACGTGAACAAGGAATAGGTGCGTGGAATTAACAAAAGGAGAAAAACTAGGAGGAAGCGAGGAAAACACATGAAACTAGGAAACTAACAAGAACACAGGCCTCATAATCCGAACAAAAACACACTGTCATGAATATAACACACTGATCATGACAAAATGCCTGGAAAAGAAAAATCCCTAACCACAAAAAACCTCCAGGATCCTAACCCTGGAACGAAGGATTGAGTCGCTGCTCCATCACGTCGAGAGGAGCCATTTAATGTTGCTCGGGCTTCTAGTCCGTCTGCCTACCTGTTGAGGTGTTCCTGGCATGACCAACCAGGAGTCCCTGGGATAGACCTTTGACACTCTGGAGAGATTTTGTTTTACAGCTGACCTGGGAACACTTTGGTCTCCTCCCAGTAGAAGTGGAAGAGGTGGCAGGAGACCAGGAAGCCTGGAGATCCATACTTCCATACTCCTACCGCTGCGACCCGGATAAGCACAAGAACATGTTTTTTGAGTGACTTTTCTCTAGGTCCTTGAGCTTCTGCCCACATTCCACAAACATGAATGTTGAGCTAATTTGAAATGTGTGTGAGTGAATGGTTGTTTGCTAATAAGTGTGCTGCAACTGAGAGTCCAAGGTGTACCCCGCCTTTCACCCGAACTCGAAGCACTAGGAAAAATAATTTAAAAAATGCATTTCCTCCATTGGCACCGTAATATACAAATGCAACCTACCAAGAGAGTCCAGGAGTAGCGGAGTGATTAGAGTCACGACCAACCATGGTAGAGAAGGTTGAACCTTGACCACCACTGAACACTAACAAGTGGAAGCATCACGATTGGGCCAAGAACTACCTGAAGATATTTAAAAAACTATATTACACTTGATGATTGAGACCACGGCTGCAATACTGATGGACCAAAGTCACTGCTTCAGTCCTGTAGTGCCATTACAGGTTTTTGCACCTTTTTGAGTTCACAATGAACTAAACATAAACTCTCAAACCTACTGCCAGTTTCTTGAAATAAAAATTCATCGATCAGTGGTACAGGAAGAACACAGAAACACCATGATCTTGATATATTTAATGACCTTCCCTCTCCTTCCCTGACTTATATTATGATGATAATTGCAATGATAATGTATGTGAGTTTGTATGTCAACAGGCATTAATAAATGTTACATTGTTTTTTAACACACCCAACAGCAAGTGTTAAATTCCATCTCACCGATGCAGTGACAACAACTTGATGACGCAATGATGTGGTCTTCAGAGACTGGAATTTGCTTGTCGGAGGCATGATTCATTGTGTGCGCCATTGCACGTGTGAACATTCAGTGTAGGACAACAACAAAATCACAATCGAGCGTCTCACGGCACAAAGTTTCTGTGTTTTCATCCCACACAAAAACAGTGTTTATGATCGCTGTGATTACAGTGGTGAAAGTCATATTTCTTTTTCAGCAAAACGATCTGTCAAAACAACAAATTAATCTGCTCTCACCAGCAATGCCATGTAGACATAGTGTAATTTTGAAATTTCCATTTAGTTCTGTGTGACAGCTGCTGTCTGCCAAGCCTGTCAGTCATGCAATTGTTTTCAAATATTGTGAGAATTCAGATAGGCAAGACTGCGCCCCAGTTTGTAAGCACCAGCAGTATTTTTAACCCGGCTCTGCTATCACTGAAGTTTGTTTTTAAAGTTGCAGTCAGGTGAACATTTGCTGTGTGCTTTGGTTTTTTTTCTTCCAGCTGGGGTTTGTATTACATGGGCTCCAGTAAAAGCCAAAGCTAAATTCTACACCTGCAACAATGACTTGTGTAGCGCTTTCTGACCCTTTTTACCCACAGGGAGCGCCCCAGGTTCATCAATTTACAGAACTTATTGTTAATTCCCACAGTCTACTTTTATTTCCCTTTTTATTTTTGTTTGTGTGGTTTTTTTTTTCTCTTGGGGCGATAGTGGAATCACAAATATTCCCAGACCATGACTTTATGTAAATGAATTGCAAAAGTGGTTGACATTTATTACAAAACCAATAATGTGTGGTTAATAAGGATACATAAATTTAGACGATACGGGGAGGGGGGATCATCAAATAAAAGCACAATAAGTCACCAACCTTACATTACAAGGAAAAATGAAAACATATCACATCAACCTGGCTTAGGCACTAAACAAGGGAGGGTCTGTGACCAAAAAGTTACCCCAATAAACCAAACTGAAAAATCAACTGTCTTTTGCTCTCAAATGCGGTCAATAATACTTTAACCTACAAACCAATATTCATGTTTTACCGTTCTTGTGGGCCCACAAGCGTACAACTCAAGTTTATGAGCAATAAACCCGTTGCAGGCCTGGTCGAAGCTTGGGAACGTTGTGGCCAAAAACTGATAGCCGCTTCACTCTATGGAGCGGAAAAGAAAAGAGGAGTACTCACAGTTTCATCGCCCGTCATGGCGGACCTTTAATCGAAGACACGCCAATTCCTCAGGGAGGACAAAATGGCCGCCTCTCACGGCGGACGAGATGACGGACTCTCTCCGGCGGACGAGATGACGGACCATCTACGGCGGACGAGATGACGGACTCTCTCCGGCGGACGAGATGACGGACCCCCACAGAAGATCTTGTCCTCTCTTGTCGCGCTCCTCCGTCGCGTTCCACCCCAGCCCTCTCCTTCCGGCCCCGCCCCCTCCAGGCGGATCCCCCTCTCTCATCACGCCCCGCCAATCACCAGACAGCAAAATAACATGACACCTAAACTACCAATTAGAATAGCAGAACCTTGACAGCAGCCTAGACTGCGACCTGTTTGATCCACAGTATATCAATTGCAGTCCAAATAAACCACACACCGAGAAAAAAAACAAAAACAAAAACAAAACCCTACCAACATTTAGTATAGCTACAGAATATACAAAATAGGTGAGCTTTTGAACAGATTCATGAAATTACAAACATTATAGTAAAATGAACACCCTCAGTATTCAACTGCCCAGGGCTACATCTGATTAATCTATGCTTAATTAATAATGCAATTAATCAACGACTATTTTAGTATTTGTGTTTTGATTTAAAAAATGTAAATATCCTCTGATTTCAGCCTCTCAAATGTGAATATTTTTTAATCTCTTGGAGATTGAGTAAGTGTATCTATTTCATAGCAAACTGATTATGTTTGTGTTTTAGGAAAAACAAGATCTTCACATAAATCATCGTTGATTTTGGCAAACAGTGATTGAGATTTTGCTTTTTATTTGATATAGTAGCCGACTTTCATGGACAGAATTTCTAGGCTCAGCCAGGGCGTTGAGGGGTTTCAGTTTGGTGGCCACAGGATTCGGTCTCTGCTTTTTGCAAAGGACGTGGTCCTTACTGGCTTCATCGAGCACTGACCTTCAACTCTCACTGGATCGGTTTGGAGCTGAGTGTGAAGCGGCTGGGATGAGAATCAGCACCTCCGAATCTAAGTCCATGGTTCTCGCCCGGAAAAGGGTGGAGATTCATCTCCGGGTCAGGGATGAGGTCCAGGCTCAAGTGGAGGAGTACCTCGGGGTCTTGTTCACGAGTGAGGGAGGGATGGAGCATGAAATGGACAGGCGGATTGGTGCGGTTGCGAGGCTGACCACTGTTTGTGTTTGGTTCATATTGATTTTGATCCATCTAGGGCTGCCATCACCAAATGGTAAACCTCAGTTGGGGTATGGACCCAGTGATGGCCCTTATAGACCCTTGACCAATTGAAGCGTATGGGAAATATAAATTTAATTATCTCAGCAGCAGTTTGTGAGCAAAATTACTTCAGTGATGTCACTCAAAATGAGTCAGTGAAATTGTATACTTTCCAAGAAGTAAATGTGACAACCAAGCTTGTATCAATGTTAAGGAGTGCTTCTGCTGCAGAGACCTTACTCAAAGATAAACAAAGAGGTACTGTGTGACAAAACTAGGCAAATCCCAATGTCAGCTATGGCATTCACAAGAAAATCTGAAATATTAAGAGAATGAGTTTCAGATTTTCTCTTTAAAGAGACACTTATTGTTTTTTCCCAGAAACTGGTGCAGTTTTATTTAACTTTTATTTAACATGGTCAAATGCCTACAAAGCACATGAAGACAGGTTGGGCAAACTCCCACATACCCACCAGCACCCTTGCAAGGGTATAGAGCTGTTCCAGTGTTCTGCGACTGGGACAAGAACCACACTGCACCTCCTTTAACCAAGATCGTACCCTTCTCACCAGCACCCTCGAACAGACTTTCCCGGGGAGGCTGAGGAATGTGATATAGTTGGAACACATCCTCCAGTCACCCTTATTAAAAATGGGGACCACCACCCTGGTGTGCCGCTCCAGAGTTACTGTTCCCGACTTCCGTGCGATGTTGAAGAGGCGTGTCAACCAAGACAGTTCTGCAACATCCAGAGCCTTGAGGAATTCATGGCGAAACTCGTTCACCCCCCGAGCCTTGCCATTGGAGAGTGTTTTGACTACCCCAGATACCTCAGCCACAGAGATAGACCCTTTCCCAGGCCCAAAGGCGTAGAGAAATAACCCTCTCGAGGCACCAAGCTGAGGGGTTACTAATGAGTCTGCACCAGCTCGCCACCTCTCCCTTGCAGCAACTCCAGAGTAGAACAAGGTACAACCCCTCTCAAGGAATTTGTTTCCAGAGCCCAAACTGTGGGTTGTGGTGAGTCCGACTATATATAGTCGGAATGTCTCCGCCTCTTCCACAAACTCGGGCTCGTTCCCCACCAGAGAAGTAACATTCCATGTCCCAAGAACCAGATTTGGCCACCAAATTTGCCACCGATTTGATGACCTTACTGAGTGCTATGTGCATATTTGCGTGGCACACCTCCCTGAAAGTCAAAGTAGTCCTGCAGGCTCGGACAGGTGGATGATGGCTCTGTATTTTGTCCTTTCAATTTGATATTACTCCTGGCATAGTTTTACACAATACTTGATAAATGTGATAAATTAAATCGCTATAATGTTTATATGATTTACCGAGGTGTTAAAATCTTTCCCGTTGGCTAGATAGTTCTACTAGCTAGACTAGCTATTACTGCTAATGCTATTTGCAGCCATTGCAGCCACGGTCGTCACATTGACAGCCCTTTTTAATCCAGCAGTTCCTAACCCAAATTTGAGCATGCAGTTTAAAGCAAAAATCAGCAGAGAAACGGTTTGCATCTAAAATATGCCAAGGTACCACTGCGTATGATTCCCATTCCAATCACAGCGACAGTAAATACAAATAACTTTGGTCTTGTTGTGTGTCATGTTGTGAGTCATCTGCCAGGGCTTTGAGGCAAAATATACCACACAAAACACCCATTTCTTTCTCCATTTCTGCTCAGTGTTTGGTCCCAGTTGTGTCCATACAGTCACGTCGAACCCGACCTGTGCACGTTATTCCCGCATTTAAAAAATAGTGTTGTTAAAGGAAACCTTCATTAACGTGTTAAGACCGCAAGTAATGCATCAATAACGCGTTAGTAACAGGTTAATAAGCGTTAACTTTTACAGCTCTACTTAAAACAGTAGAGAGATGAAAAAAAGAAACAATATCGTGATGTGCAGGGTTCTATTACATTTCATATTCATATGCGCTACTGTGTTTGATTCAATTTAAGGCAAAAAAAGGTCAAACTTTGGCTTTAAAAAATTGCATAAATGGACCTTACTCAATTTTAGTTGAAGCTTAAAATTAAACATTTAAGAAAATTATTTAGGAAAATAATTGATATGTTATATGCACCCCTTCCCTCACCAATGCACGATTCTATCTCAGTTAAAAAAAATAATAAGGAATGCGTGAATGATAACCATTCGTGTTAGACTACCGCCTATTATTAGCCAAAAAATAATGTTTGGCCTAAATGCTTGGTTTATCATCGCAGATTATATTTACTATATTGGGTAATCGAGTAAATGTGAGGTTACTTAGGAGTAGGAGCTGTTATTGTATGTCCAGAGGGCTCTAATATATAGAAAACACGCAACACGTTTTGATATAAAAAATGTCATTTGTAAAGAGGAAAATCCTACTTTGTGGAAATGAATTTATCGCAGTTGTGGCTGGAAGAAGATTAACTGCAACGTGGTATATATCGTGGTATTTGTACTTGTAAATAACCGTTGCAGTTGGTTAGCAGTCTAGCCAGAAGAACCATGATCCTTCATACGGGCAGGCAGTTAGACACAGCACCAAGGACTCATGTTCAGTTTCTAAATTAATAATAGGTTGCATTTTGGCCTATTATGACAGGTGTACTTGCACTTTGCTGCACCGCATTTCAATAGAGCATCTGTCAGGTTTCATGAATGTTGGCAAGCTTGTTTGTCACTTTTTCTGTCAGAGGCTAAAAGTTTAATTCTTCTTCCCATCGAGAGTTCACCTGTCAAGTTTGCCCTGTTAAGTTTCAGAATACCTCGTGATATTGGATGCCTGGTTGCTAATGGGCTCATGTAAATATTTGACTAGACTCTCTGATCTTGTGACCTGTAAAGAAAACGCGTGTTACCTGCCAGTTAACGTCTGCAAACATTGTGATTGTGCACAGTGACTCTCATGAACAAGGATGCGTCCTGAAAAACGGGTATTGGTTTGTGCTGTCCTGGTAACCCGACCCCCTAAAAAAGCAGCTTTCAGTATTTAAATAATAGTATTTTAATAATAGTAATTATTTTAATAATTTAGGGGATACTGTGCAAATAATGTATGGTACGTCCTAACAGAGCCACACAGACTCTGATACCTAAACTTCATTGTGAACCTTAACACACCAACAGCACTCCTCAATTCCAACACCGCACACGCATTTAAGTCCTGCTCGGGTCCTGGTTGAGAGGGCGATTTGGGGCGCACACTGCAGGGCCCGCTCATAGGGCCTTCCTCAGCCAAGGGTGTAAAGTTTAGGCTACTTTTTTTTAATATCCTGTCCTGTCCGCCCTGGTTTTTTTATTTTAAGCAATGAAAATGTACTCCGGATTTATTGTTTTTTAAACTAAGGATAGTTTTAGTTTGTTGAAGTAATATCTTTATTTATTACATCATTACACTGAAAGGTTTGCGAGAGCTTTTTGTTTATGCGGGAATATAGCTAAATGACATAATTTTTTTGACCAGTAAGTGCTTTTATTTTCTTTGGTTTCATCTGTTTTATTTGTAGACAAAAGACATTATTTCTAGCATTATTTAATTCAAAAGATTCTAAAGATTCTTTGCACTACGCGTAATAAAATATGTTAAGCTGTGATGTGCGATGCATTTGTTGCCTTCAGAGGGTAATTCTTAACGGGACACAATCTTTTCAGCAGACACTGTGAACACCAGTATCAGTACCAGAAATTAGAAAACAAATTGTCTGTGGTGGAGTTTCATTCCACAGTCGCCATTCTTTAGTTAAAGTGACGTTATTTTTGTGTTATGCTGCCAGTTAGGGGAACTCAACTCAACAAGTAAATACAACATCCTCTGGAATAGTTCAGAATCAATATGAATGGAATTACATGACAAGAATAGAAAACCTTTTAAGTAAAATAGTGTACCTGCACCCATCACAGATGTCCAATTATTCTCCCCAGTCAGCCATTGTGTTGCTGCCAGCCTGCTGGCTCTGAGAGGTACATTTGAAATCTAATTGGTTAAAAACAGGTCCATTGCTAATAGTCTGTAGGTGACATGGGCCTGCACTAACAATTCTGAAGGCCCAACATTTAGACGGCAACAGAAAGAAGCTGAAATACGATTGGACTAAAACATTGGACGTACATGTGCGCTACTTAAAGCGCAGGCATTGAAGTTTTTCATTGCCAGCCCAAGTGTTCTTGTTTGCTGTCATCCAAATACAGAACAAAAGCAAGGTGGATGTGAAAGAAAATAGTAACAGATGCAATAGCATTGTCATCCCGTGTGCCTCAAGCTTATCTGGGGAACGCAGGATTTTTAACAAACACAAGTACACGCTGCTAACACTTTAAGACGGGTGATGGTACACCGCAAATATCCTAGAAGAACAGTCTATGCTATGCAGTGCAGTGATTATGGCACCAAGCAGCCACTGAGCATGCACATGTCACGACGCAGGCGTGCTAAATCTCCAGGTCGAGACCCCAGGACACGTGAGATGAGAACTCTAATGCAGGTAAAACGCATTTCTTTAATGATGATTGCTGCTATGCAGCAGCAGGAAAGGACAAACGTTCGGCAAAACAAATAAGAGACAGCAAAGAAAAGCAAAGGACAATGCTCCAGCAAAGACTGGCCACACGCTCAACGAAACAATCAAGCAAGAAATGACCTGCAGTGTGTCGGAGCAAGAACGCAAAGGTGGATGAACTGTGAATGGAACAAAACAGAAAGTAACCACAAAACAAGGGTGCGGAACAGGAACTAAGGCATAAGAATGGAACTTCCACCAAGTAACAAAATAAAAAGGCATTGTTTTAGGCCCACATTTTTTTCCTTTTTAAGAGTACCTTTTTGGGCTAATTTCAAATGTTTATTTTAATTTCAAAATCCACTTATGCAGCTCATGTTCATGTCTATACAGCCTTCATATTTGCCTGATCTGTATTATTTTTTTAATAAAATGTGACATGTTCACACACCGGCCGCACGGCGGATGAGTGGGTAGCACGTTGGCCTCACAGTCAGGAGGTTAAGGTTCAAATCTCCATTGGGCATCTCTGTGTGGAGTTTGCATGTTCTCCCAGTGCGTGTGTGGGTTTTCTCCGGGTACTCCGGTTTTCATCGCACATTCCAAAATCATGCATGTTAGGTTAATTGGCGACTCTAAAAATTGGTACCATTGGTATGAATGTGAGTGTGAATGTTTGTTCATCTGCCCTGCAATTGACTGGCGACCAGTCCAGGGTGCACCCCTCCTCTCACCCGAAGTCAGCTGGGATAGGCTCCAGCATACCCACGACCCTAATGAGGATAAGTGGTATAGAAAATGAACGAAAGAATGTCACACACCAATTACCAAACATCTTGCACAAAAAAATCCTGGTTTGAACGAGCAGATGATATTTGTTGAACTCCTATAGTTGTGTGTGGTGTATTTTAGTGTGTAAAAAAACACGGCAACAAGGATAGAAAGTTATGACAGACTTGCCTTGTAGCTTTTTAATCCATTCCATTCCATTTTCCTCCGCTTATCCGGGTCCGGGTCGCGGGGGCAGCCGTTTCAGTAGGGAAGTCCAGACTTCCCGGTACCCAGCGACCTCTTCCAGCTCCACCGGGAGGACACCAAGGCGTTCCCAGGCCAGCTGTGAGACATAGTTCCTCCTGAGTCTCCTAGGTCTTCCTGGAGGCCTTCTTCCGGCTGGGCATGCCCAAAACACTTCACCAGGGAGGCGCCCGGGAGGCATCCGGACTAGATGCCCGAGCCACCTCAACTGGCTCGAATATGAGAACCATGGCCGCGGATTTGGAGGTGCTGAGTCTCATCCCAGAAGCTTCACACTCAGCTGCAAACCGCTCCAGTAAACGCTGAAGGACCACATCGTCTGCAAATAGCAGAGACGAGATCCTAAGGTCACCAAGCTGGACTCCCTCAACACCTTGACTGCGCCTACAAATTCTGTCCATGAAGTTTATGAACAGAATCGGTGACAAAGGGCAGCCTTGGCGGAGGCCAACGTTCACCGGAAACAAGCTCGACTTACTGCTGGCAATGCGAACCAGGCTCCTGCTTCGATTGTACAAGGACCGAATGGCACTTAGTAGCGGGCCACCAATCCTGTACTCCCGGAGCACCCCCCACAGGACACCACGAGGGACATGGTCGAATGCCTTTTCCAGGTCTACAAAGCACATGTAGACCAGTTGGGCAAACTCCCGCATACCCTCGAGTACCCTTGCAAGGGTGTAGAGCTGGTCCAGTGTGCCGCGACCGGGACTAAAACCACATTGCAGCTCCTCTAACTGAGGTTCGACTAACGGTCGTACCCTTCTCTCCAGCACCCTGGACTAGACTTTCCCAGGGAGGGTGAGGAGTGTGATTCCCCTATAGTTGGAACACACCCTCCGGTCACCCTTTTTAAAAATGGGGACCACCACCCCGGTCTGCCAGTCCAGAGGTACTGTTCTCGACTTCAATGCAATGTTTTAGAGGCGTGTCAACCAACACAGTCCCCCAACATCCAGAGCCTTGAGGAGGTCCTGGCGGAACTCGTCTACCCCCGGAGCCTTTCCACTGGGGAGTGATTTAACTACCCCAATTACCTCAGCCACGGTGATAGAACTGTCCACGTACGTATCCTCAGACTCTCCCTCCTCTACGGAAGGCATGTCAGTGGGATTGAGAAGGGCCTCAAAGTATTCCTTCCACCGACCAACTATATCCTCAGTTGAGGTCAGCAGGCCCCAGTTCACACTGTAAACACTGTGAACTGGGGCCTGCTTCCCCTTTCTGAGGTGTCGGACAGTTTGCCAGAACCTCTTCGAGGCAGACCGAAAGTCGTGCTCCATAACCTCACCGAACTCCTCCCGCACCCGAGTTTTTGCCTCGACCACCGCCGAAGCCGCGGTGTTGTTAGTACAACACCGTTACTGTCAGACTTACGGACTAAAATGAATCTTTACAGTTTCACATGTTTCGCTGATGTGCATTCTCAACAGTCATTCATTCATTTTCTATACCGCTTATCCTCATTAGGGTCGCGGGTATGCTGGAGCCTATCCCAGCTGGCTTTGGGCGAGAGGCGGGGTACACCCTGGACTGGTCGCCAGCCAATCGCAGGGCACATATAGACAAACAAACATTCCCACTCTAATGGACAATTTAGAGCGGCCAATGAAGCTAACATGCATGTTTTTGGAATGTGGGAGGAAAGCGGAGTACCCGGAGAAAACCCACACACACACACGGGGAGAACATGCCAACTCCACACAGAGATGCCCGACGGAGCATTGTCAACATGAGAAGTAATAGAAAGGGACTCTGGAAGTAGAAACCACTGCCAAGAAAAAGCTTTTTTTCTGCAAGTCAGCGAAGGAGAACAAACAACTGATTCAATAGTGAAACAAATACTTTATTCATTGCGGGGCTGTGAGGCCTACAAACCACAGGCCGACGTGTATGACTTTGAAATCCTCCAGCCAAGAAAATCCTGCCCTGTAAACATGTCCTCCTCTGATAATGCCTTACCAAAGCCATTTTGAAGTGGAGCAAGAAAAAAAACAATTCTCTTGAACCCCTCGCGACATGAGACAATCTTATGCTTCCTTGCGGCGTCCCTGCTTTCAATGTCATACAGTAAACGGCAAAAGGTTTTTCTTCACCCGAATATGCTTATGCGTGTACTTTCTGCTGCAGTGCACACTATTGCATCCAAACACGTTATTTGCGGCCAAGTTAATAGTTTGACTTAAGTAAATACGGCAGAACTGTGAAGCCAAACACTCACAAGGTCACTCAGTTCCACACGATTATTCCATCGCGGCTGAACTGCTGCTAAGAGCAGAACGTGAGAAAATGTGTTGTCACTTGTAATCAAAGTTGAGGGAGAGCGTATGCTTTGCTCTTGAACCGGACTTGAATTGACAAACTAGTCAAAAATCCTGCACCGAGGACAACATTACAGACCGACCCCAGCCCAGGTCACATTTGTCACACATTCTGTGAAAAAACCCGGGATCACCGCCTCAGCCTGGTGCTACTGACATCTCCTCGCTTGCCTGATGTAGTTCCTCGGCACGTCAGACCGCACAAGGCGGGCAGTGGATCGTGACCCGCTGAGCGACCACAGGTAGCCACCACTCCACTCTCCATCATGGCTGCTGATGCTGAGGTGAGCGGGGCGATTCAAGTGAGGAGCAACGCTTTGCTCAGGGAGACATGAGGGTCCAGGCGGGTGGGTCGTTAGTTTAGAACATGGGTTTGATGATGCATTTTCCCCCTCGCTTTTCTCCCAACTTCCCTGTTTTCCCGCAGCGTTTGACAAATTAAAACATACAACAAATCAAGTAGTTCAGGACTCAACATAGCTACCATGGTAAGCAGTAGGGATCTGCACCATGCTGCAACATTAACTGTTTTTTATTCATCTTCGTGCATTTAAAAAACAAAGCATTGAAATCCAATCTTAATTATTCTCCTGTCAAATGTAACAAAACAACTCGAGTGTCTGAACTGTTTAAAAAATGATTACACTGCTATGTTGGAACCTGTCCATTCCAGAAGGTCCGACTCAAACCGAAACACAAGGAATCATGTAAATCCAATTAATCTGTTCCAGAAAGCCCCAAATGTTGACACAAAACATTTTTTTGGGTTTTACATTTATAGTTTTACGTACGGAAAACAATTTCAAATGCATGTAAATGATGAATGAAAGTGGCAAATGAGCTGAAGACATGATGCTGACAAAACAACCGTGTGGGAACAACATGCATACGAACACCACCTTCACATTTTGCCATGAGTAAATCTTAAGTTAAATAGTCTTTTTATACCTTCATTTTATCACAAATTATGCCGCTTGCAACCATGTGATGAATGAACATTTAACGTCACTTTTACCTTAACTGAAGACATGACTGCTGACAAAACGACGGCGGCGAGATCCACACAGACACCACCTTCACGTTTTGCCAATTTCTTCAATTCTACAGTGTTTTTTTTAAATGATGGCGCTTGTAAGCTTCATTGGCTCTGTTGTGGCTCATTCTGACGCTGTTATCCAAAGAAGAGCAGAGACTTGTGGTGTAACTGTGTTAGCTTGCAAAGAACTACAGAGTCAGACGCTGGCCTTCCTGATAATAGACTGGTCATTTTTGTGGTTAAAAAAATACATTAAGCACACAATTTGACTCGCACAGTCTATGAATAACGTTAGATATTAAGATGTTATTACGCTTTTCAATTCAGCTTATTAGCGCAGTGCATTTTCAGTCTAACAGCTTCTCTATGAAGACCTTATTGGTATATACACACTCACATAGCACAACTACAGTTGCTCAACACACACAAATAAATCATCGAAAAGTACTGACAGGGAAAAACAGAACACACAAAGTTAGAATCAGTTATAATATTTCAGTATTTCCCACACTCACTTAACTTTCACTTTCCGGGCACAAGCTTAAGTTTCACTATAACTGCTATACAGACTCAATACAGAGTCTCCATGAAGACGTTAATTTCGGGCTCTTTATCATCAGAAGGTTTTCTGTAATTATTCAATGAAAGGATGTGCAGATAAACAAATCAGCCGTGGATATGCATAACACACCAAATTGTGTACACGTACTGTAAAATATTATTAATTAGGTTGTTCTTTCTGCCATATTCATCCCATCTTGTGAAATGTGATGGCTGAAGCATTAGCACCGCCTTGGATCCTTGAATAATTCATAAATTAGAAGCACATATCCATTAAATGCTTGTTGCCATTACTTGACACTAATAAATGTACATTATGATTGTGTGCGATGGAGAGAATCACACCACACACACACACAGACGGAGACCTGTGAGTGACTCAAGTGCTGATGGTGATGTAATGCGCTTGTTTAATAGTGTCACCGGCCTAATTGCTTTTAGGAAATGATCATTATCCCGGACAAATTAGACCAGAGCCTATTTTTCAAGGATGGCAGCCACAGGTCAGAAGCAGGATGATTCTGTACTAGGTGTGTGTTATGAAATGGTTTGCAACATATGGCGATAACAGAATATGTTAAATCATATGACACGACGCTTGCGGTGCAACATGGATTCAAGCAGCTCCGGGGATCATTGGCACAGAAGCAGGAACACATGTATTACCTCCTCCAGGAGGGAGGTGGGGTATTATCTTTGTTTACGATGCGATGCTTTTCCTAATCCCCTTTTATCCGTAGTCCCCGCCCTTACTATGGCAAATATATTTGCAATTTCATTAATTTGTGCTAAGACATGTGCACACAAAGCCGCTTGGTTTGCACAAGCAGGCCACCACTTCCTTCCGAGCGAGAGAACGCGGAGGAACACCTCTCACACGCCTGCTGCTTTCCCATGCATACCGATGGGCCTGAATCGATGGCATCTTTTAATTGGAGCTAGATGGAGCACTTTATATGCAGCCAGATGTGGCGGACCTTTAGCCCTGTTCCTGGTTGGTGCTATGATGGCAGGCTGTGCTTGAAATGTGTTTGATACTGAAAGCTGCTGGGCTATGAGACTTTAGAACCACGAGGAGCACTCACGTAAATGTCATTAGTCAAAGATGGAATATTTCATCATAGCCCCTGCTCTGGTATTGATTTACCATTAGCCGACAACTGTTTGAAGAACACCTTAGACAGAATCCTGCACTCAGGCGGCATTTCTTAATTACCAGTGGACGACCTTGTACTGGTTTACTGGGATCGCGACGCTGCCTCACGTTCTGCAGATAGCTCGCCTCGGAGCTTCGCCCGGACTAGTGAATCGCAACCAAATGCCCGAAAGGCTCTCTTGGTTGTGCTCTGGAGACAACAAAGAAGGAAGACAGTGCCTAAGGTGCACGGCGAGTGTGTTCACTTTTTTCAGCAAACCCAAGAGCGTTATCTTAAACTCAGTTTGAGTCCAATAACATTTCCAACGGGGACATTTCAAAGTCTTCACGTAGAAGACATATCTCTGACCCAACGCTGATGAGCACCTTTCCTGCAGATTGCTTGCTGGGATGACTTGGAATGACTTGGTAATACAGAAACAAATTATTCCATCTCATTTAGAAGCAGATTTAAACATAGATTTGCTTTGCTACATTCCACGCCATGCCAGCCTCTGCACCCCGGCTGGGTGTTTTCCTGCCTTCGCCATCACATGTTGGGATAGTTTTCATCTACCAAACAATACGTCTTGTGGGTTTTAAAAACACTGCTCAATTTCTTTTATTGACTTCTGACTGGATGACGGATCTTTTCTCGGATTTCCTTCATCACCCGTTGGAGACAAAGTGCTTCTACTCGTATATTATTTGCAGTGTTCAAATCATCTCCACATGGTCTCCAAGAAGCCGGTCCAAAACAAAATGTACAATGTTAAGTTTGTGAAAAAATGTAGCAAATTAAGCCCTGCACTCACAAAACATTCATGTCGGTGATAACAGTTGTGATGGGTGGACACCAGATGATTTTTGGATATCAATACATCATTAACTTAGCGTTTATTTACTATTATTATTTCTAATTTGGCCCCATAACTACAGCAGCTGTTGTGTGCCACAAGCAAAACAACCCGTGTGATAGCGGGGGGCACAAAAGGATTTCCAAAATCCTTGTTTAACATTGTTTAAGCACTGGTACAATTGCAAACGTATCAGATAGTATGTAAACATTACCCGGCCCTAGTTTGGACCAGTTGCAGGATCTTCCCAGTCACATGGCACAGTAAATGTTATATTTTTTCCCAGGAACCTGCCGTTTGGTTGTTTTATTTACTTACGTACTGTTTGACTTCATTTCAATGTTTACACCTCGGTCTTGCTCATTTCAGCTACAAAATGAAAGCATGCCCCAAAAAAGAGCTTGTCAATGAAAAGACCTGGCAGAAAAAGCACCGACATGTAATTGATTTTGACAAAGACCAAAGGCGCCATTTTTAAGAAAGGGAAGTTAACGACATCCAAGGAGAGCAGTTATTGTCCTTCAGCTGCTGACAGACATTAGCTGCAGCAAAGTGTCATTCTGTCACACGTCCGAATCCGCTTCCAAGAGATTAGTAAGTGACAAGTACATTTGCAAAAATCCTAAAAAAACAGTAAAACAGCAACAACTCTTCATGCTCTAAAATACTATTTGGGAATGTATTTCTTTTATTTGAAATTCTATTATTACATATTCTGCATGCATCAGAATTTCATTCATTCAATCATTTTCTATGCCGCTTATCTTCTTTAGGGTCGCGGGTATGCTGGAGCCTATCCCAGCTGACTTCTGGCAGGAGGCGGGGTACCCCCCGGACTGGTCGCCAGCCAATCGCAGGGCAGACAAACAAACATTCACACTCTAATGGACAATTTAGAGCGGCCAATGAAGCTAACATGCATGTTTTTGGAATGTGGGAGGAGAGCGGAGTACCCGGAGAAAACCCACACACGCACGGGGAGAACATGCAAACTCACAACGGATGACCAATGGAGCTTCGAACCCTGAACCTCCTGACTGTGAGGACAATGTGCCCACTCATCCACCGTGCGGCTGCATCAGGATTTGAAATAAATACATAAATAAATGCGTTATTAATTTACTTACATCAATAATTGATATAATCAATAAATATCTTGGATTTTTATGCCAGTGGTTTTCAAACTGGGGGGAGGCTTATGCGGGGGGGGGTTACGGGTGCTACCATGAACACATTTAAATATTACTGTATTTTTTTCGCTAACAAGCTTCATGTTTTCTCGTTACGGGGAGGGGGTGCTGAAAATGACTTGATCCCCAAAAGGGGGGCGCTGCAAAAAAAAAAAAAAGCCCCAGCTTTATGCTATGGTATGAACTACACTAGTTTTTCCAATTTACTAGACAGGCTAAATTGTACTGAGATTTGTGGTCCTCATTCATCCTCCAAGCATCTGGGAAGAGTCCTTGATAAAGCAGGAGAAATGTGTTTTTTCACATTTGAGCCCACGCCACCCTGTAATAAGCACACATTTGATGTAAATGCACTTCTGCAATTGTGCCCTTTGAAGGAGTTCCTGTTTGTTTTGTCTGTGTGATAACATAATGGAAGCAGCCTGCAGAAGGTGAACATGCCTCTGCTTTTGTTCTGGCGCATTTCATTTGAGAGTTCCCCGAGAGTGACATAGTGTGTCCTCTTGTCTCGGCTGGAGGAAGCACGTTCACTTCCCGCCCCAGATTTCAAACTAGAGGAACAATTATTTATTGAGAAAGTCAGCTACTTTTTTTTTTACCATGTATTTATTTTGACTTCAAGGAACTCATCCAAGCACGGCTGCGAGAATTGTAATTAAATTTAATGCTGCTTCTGTATCACTGGAGAGTGGGACACTTTTATCTAACTGAAGGCTTCTTTTCTTTTCCAACAGATCTCATCCTGAACTCCCTGGAGCGCCTTCCACAACATCCTGCTGTGATGATGACCACCATCCCTGCTGCAATGAGTACACATTCAATCTTTGATGTGATTTACCCCATTTATTGCAAAATAAAGTGCTCAAGTATAAAATTCGTATTGGCACACGGTACTGTGAAGAAGTGTTGGCCCCCTTCCCCCAATTTCTTATTTTTTTGCATGTTTGTCACACTTCAATGTTTTGGATCATCAAAGGGACTTAAATATAAGCCGACGATAACCCAAGTAAACACAAAAAGCAGTTTTTGTAGGTTTTTTTTTTAGGGAAGAAAACCTACATGGTCTCATGTGAAAATGGAATTGCACCCTAACCCAAATACAATAATCATTCACCGTGCTTTGTTTTTCCTAAACATATTAACGAATCAATACATTCTGTTTTGTGGTCGAGTACAGACTGTTAATAATGCAAAAATGCATATTTGAGCAAATTTGGATTGCTTGCCCACATTAAGGCATTCACTCAGTAATGTTATGTTATGTTCCGTGAGACACACAAGCACCAGACTTGAGTGCCAGAACAACAGACTTTTATTGCAGGTTTGAACCATGAACAGCCACAGTAATTCCTGAAACGAGCTCAAATTGCCGCATTTACAGCAACACACGAGCACAAGCCTTATACCCTAAATGGCTTATTTTCTCTTATTACTTCTATATTGCACCTCACGCTCCAACCTTCCCTCACTCGTGAACAAGAACCCAAGATACTTGAACTCCTCCACCTGAGGCAAGACCTCACTCCCGACCCGGAGGGTACAGTCCACCCGTTTCCGACCGAGAACCGTGGCCTCGGATTTGGAGGTGCTGAGTCTCATCCCAGAAGCTTCACACTCAGCTGCAAACCGCTCCAGTAAACGCTGAAGGTCAAAGCGTGATGAGGCCATAAGAACCACATCGTCTGCAAATAGCAGAGACGAGATCCTAAGGTCACCAAGCTGGACTCCCTCAACACCTTGAGGTTCATGACCGAAAAGACCGAAAGAACGAGATCACGGATACAAGCGGCGGAAATGAGTTTCCTCCGTAGGGTGGCTGGACTCACCCTAAGAGATAGGGTGAGGAGCTCGGCCGTCCGGGAGGAGCTCAGAGTAAAGCCGCTGCTCCTTCACATGGAGAGGAGCCAGTTGAGGTGGCTCGGGCATCTAGTCCGGATGCCTCCCGGGCGCCGAGGTATATCGGGCACGCCCAGACGGGAGAAGACCCCTGGGAAGACCTAGGACACGCTGGAGGGACTTTGTCTCACAGCTGGCCTGGGAACGCCTTGGTGTCCTCCCGATGGAGCTGGAAGAGGTCGCCGGAGACCAGGAAGTCTGGACTTCCCTACTGAAACTGCTGCCCCCACGACCCGGACCCGGATAAGCGGAGGAAATTGGATGGATGGATGGACTTCTATATTTGGTAATACAAGTGTTAACGTTATTATAGTGTTGTTATTTAATGCCCAGAGGGCTCTATGTTAAAAACATGTTTAGAAGGTCATAAAGGGGTTTTCTGTCACGATCTGTGTTTGGTGTGCGTGACAGTTTGGTGTGGTTTGAGTTCGTATGCCTCGGTTGTTGGTTTTTCCCTGCCTGCCCTGATTTTTGTCCCTTTGTTAATTACGCACACCTGTGTGCCTTGCTATTTAAGTTCAGGTGTGTGTACCCCGAGCTGTCGGCTCATTTTTTCTTTTCCCACGTTCGGTGCTACTTTCATGTGGCTTGTGTTGCTGTCTTTTGGTTCTTTTTTCTCTTGCTGCGCAGCATCTTTATTAATCAGAAAAACTTTGTTGCCATTGTAAGTGAACAATTCACAAACTAGGAACTTTCTTTGGCGACTCAGTGCAACGTAGAATTCTAAGTAAACATAGAGTATTAAATAAACATAGAACTAACTAAACATAGAACCTGAGTAAAAAGGTGAAATCACTGATAAGTAAAGGCATGAGGGAGTTTTTAGTGCAGGTATTATAAGGTGCCAATAGTACTGGTTATAAAGTGAGCATAGTGCAAATGTTATAAAGTGTTCATGAGTTCAACAGCAGCAGGAAAGAAACTGTTCTTGTGGTGAGAGGTTCTGGTCCGAACGGACCGTAACCTTCTGCCAGAGGGGAGAGGCTCAAATAGTCCATGTCCAGGGTGGGGAGGGTCGGCAAGTATCCGGCCCGCTTGCCCCCGAGTTCTGGAGACGTACAGGTCCTGGAGAGATGGAAGGCTGCAGCCGATTACTTTCTCGCGCTGCAGTTTGTGTTTGTCCCTGGCAGTGGCCCCAGCGAACCACACTGTGATGGAGGAGGTGAGGATGGACTCAATAATGGCCGTGTAGAATTGCACCATCGTCTAGACAGGCAGCTTGGCTTTCCTCAGCTGCCTCAGGAAGTACATCCTCTGCTGAGCCTTCTTGATGAGGGAGCTGATGGTCTGCTCCCACTTGAGGTCGTGGGTGATGTTAGTGCCCAAGAAGCGGAAGGAGTCCACAGTTGTGATGGGAGAGTCTGTCAAGACGAGGAGGTGCAGGGGGGCTTTGACTTTCCTGAAGTCCACGATCATCTCCACTGTCTTCTGAGCATTGAGCTCCAGGTTGTTGCTGCACCACGACACCAGCCGGTCCACCTCCTTCCTGTAAGCAGACTCATCACCGTCTGAGATGAGCCCGATGAGGGTGGTGTATTAAAAATTCCTCCTACCTACCTGCTTGGCATCCAGCTCTCTGCATCCTCGGGGTCGTTGCACTATGCCGCGAAGAGCGAATCTTAACATTTTCAATACTAAAGCTATGAAAATCTTTTCTGGATTTCTTTGGACTGAAGCATAATGTCTGTGTTTCTTTGAGATGTTTTGGTCTTCGTTCCACTTCTTGATTTGACAGGTCATCTTATAATCAAACCTGCATCTGGCTGGTAAAATTTACATCAACTTTCCAAAAATGTTTACCAAAGTTATTATATGATTTAATAAGGAAGAGGAAACGCTTTTTCGCATTGCCAAGTAGTTTAACTCCATGCATGCATTCTACACTTGGTTGTACCCATTTGAAGAAACAAAAAATCTAATTTCCAGTGTGTGAGCAGCTACTTTTTTCTCATGCTTTCAACCCAGCTGCTGGTACAGTGATGTGGCTAATTTATGGCTAAAAACTACACTTCCCATTATGCTTAGAGTGCAACCTCAGGAAATAAAGATGAGGCTAATACAGTGGTACCTTGGTTAAAGTCATTAATTTGTTCCAAAAGGTCAGACTCAAACCAAAACAGACTCTAACCAAAGCACAATTTCCCATACAAAACAATGTAAACCCAATGAATCCGTTCCAGACACCCACATATGTTTATAGACAGCAATTATAGTTTTACATGCAGAAAATAATGTAAAAATGGACAGTTGACTATTTAAGATCATCTCTACTAAAACAAACCTATCAATTAACAAAATAACACGAAATAAGCTCTTTTTATTGCTGCTACTGCAATTTGAAAAATGTAAAAAAATACATCTACTAAGTATCAACGTTTTATAATACGAATAAACGTGTACCTTGCCGTTTCATTTATTTTTTTAGAATGCACGTCTGGTGACGTGTTTGACTCCTGCTGCTGCTAAGTTTGAATGCTCACATTTCATTGGTGCAGAGCTCCTCGGTTATGTCATTTGAAATACTATTGACGAGTGATCATTTTATTTATTTATCTGTACTGTACAAAGTGAACCAGGAAAATGCAACCCAACGGAGAGCTGTGACGTGTTTTCAAGAGTCAATGGCATGTTGAGTATAATAAATGTGGACATTTTGGCAGGTTTACACTAACACTGTTATGTTTATTATGTCTAATATTCAAGTATGTTTGATCATCTCAGACATTGAAACAAAAGTACAAAATCAAGAAGGGTTGTGAGAATTGCGAGTTCAATTTCTTTGTATTAAGCAAAACACAGAGCACAACAATAAAGTTCCTCTGACCTTGCGAATGTAACTGCAAACACTTTTTTTCATCTCGCAAAGGCACAGCGCAGCCAATCTTCCAAGGTAATTGTAATCCGTGTCTCGGTGCAGGCATCACATTTGTTCCGATGTGCTTTAGTTGGAAGTGTAACAATGGCATAAGTGGCCTCACGTGCTTTTTAGATTTCAGTGCCCTTGAAAATAAATTGAATTAGACAAGAACATTACATTCTGGTCAGAGAAAGGAAGCCGTTACATCCACAAAGAAAAACGTGGGACTTCACAATGTCAGTTAACTTTCCCGAGGGAGCCACGTGACAAACAGAAAATAGAATCTCAGCAAAAACATTCTCTATTCAGTCTACGTTTGTCAAAACCGACAAAATGGAACTTGCCAAATGCTTCTGTTCACAAAGGGAGAAAAGCAAGGCATAGAGCCAAATCTGTTTGTAAGTACAGAATGAAGGGCAGCGTTTGTTCGTGTTAAGGCCTTTAAACCAAGCCCGGTTTGCGCTTCTGCGCCGAGGTGCTTGGGTCCGCTACGCAAGATCCCACCAAACCCACTTGCATAGCTTGGCGTTCAACTCCATACAAATTATGGTCCAATTTTAGTAATTAATTTCCCGTCTTAATAGTTCCCTCCGGAAGTATCGGAACAGTGAGGCCAAAATCTTGATTTCAGGTTTAAACACTAAACTGACCTTAAACGGAGGCAAAAGTGATGGTGGTAATAATTGAATACATGAAATATATGCATACTGACAAAACTGTGTTTTTGCATTGTTTTCTCATACAATGCAATCAACAGATTAAGGCTGACAAGTAGAGGATCTGTTGCAGGAAATCATGCACCTTCTCGCAGCAGACCTCCTAAATCTTGTCTCTTTGAATGCAACGCATAGTACACTTATTTAACAAAATCTTCAGGGTAGGGCAGAAAAGTGGAGGTTCTGTTGCAGGAGAGTATCCACCCTCTCGCAAATCTTGTCTCTTTTAATGCGCAGGACACATACAATAACATCCATAGATTAGGGCAGGTGAGTGGAGACTCGGTTGCAGGGGATCATTCCATCTCCCGAAATCTTGTCTTTTTCATGCACAGCATAGGACACTTGGCCAAGAGGGGTCGTGTTGTTACAACGCATACCCTCTCTGGCAACCGGTCTACAAAGTTGTTGGCCTCTCTTAATGCGGGGCACGTGCTGTCCAAACTAATTATTACTACCATCAACACCATTATATCTTTTAATCAAATTTTTCTTATAAGCATAAAAAATATATATATACTGTATAGTAAATCAAAATGTATTTTGTGTGCCTCGAAATAAACAAACAAACCAGATGTTTCATCTTTCATCCGAGTCCAAGCGCAGGGGTTGTCATTCAAATCATCAGATACATCACGTACCGACAACCTTTAAACTATATATTTTTAAATCATATTTAAATTAGTGGATACAAATGTCCCCTTCTTGAGCAAGATATAATGGTTGAAGAAAGTAAACAGGCCCTTTAAATATAAGCTATTAAAAAGCTATATTTTGATGTCAGTTTGGCTCTCCCTTGTCATTGAGGGGCAAAGGTGGGTCCTGAAAGCCAAGCTTTAAATGTATCAACATTGAGTATCTCATTGCCTGGCCGAGTATCCTGATTTTCCGTAATCAAAGTATGGTCACACCTAGCGTACGTCTGCCTACGCATATCAACTATTTTGTCACGCTGTCTTCGCCTCGGCAAGGTGTAACGACCCCGAGGATGCGGAGAGCAGGACGCCAAACACATCAGGTAGCAGGAATCTTTTAATTGCAAACGCTGCGAGGCAGCGGCAGCCACTCGGCAGCGAGCGATAACCAAAGACGATTCTCACGACGGCAACGCAAACAATGCTCCAACACTGCCTGGCGTGCACACCTGAACATAAATAGCGCGGGACAAACGCGTAATTAACAGCAGTGGCAAAGCAGGACGGGTAGGAAAGAAACATGCGAAAACAAGAAAAACAACAAGAACCCGGGCATAATAAGCAAAACTAAAACAAACTGTCACGCACACACACTGACCGTAACGTATTTGTCAATATCGTGTCATTGAGATTGAATGCATAATTCACAGACAATTTAAGACAAATGTGGATCCACTCCCTTTTCTACTAAAACTGTGTGAAAATGTAGTTTCTGTGCAATCCTGCACATCAACACCCAGCAAGACCCAAAGGCCACACTGCAAACGCTTGTGCTAATTGCTGAAGAGCCCTGCAATGGTGGAGAATGTGAATGCTACTCGACAATATGTGCAGCAGCTTACTGCACTGCATAGCCCGGGATTTGCAAGCCACTCTTCTTGATGGTCACGTCCCGAACACAGAGCAGTCGTTGGCAGACATTTTTTACAGTCGCGTACCCCTTCAGACTATTGACCTGAAACTATGTAACTCCTACTCCTGAATGAACGTCGAATATCAAACCAAACATCAGAATCAGAAAAACTTTATTGCCATTGTAAGTGAACAATTCACGAACTAGGAACTTTCTTTGGCGACTCAGTGCGACGTAGAATTCTAAGTAAACATAGAGTATAAAATAAACATAGAACTAACTAAACATAGAACCTGAGTAAAAAGTTGAAATCACTGATAAGTAAAGGCATGAGAGTGTTTTTAGTGCAGGTATTATAAGGTGCCAATAGTACTGGTTATAAAGTGAGCATAGTGCAAATGTTATAAAGTGTTCATGAGTTCAACAGCAGCAGGAAAGAAACTGTTCTTGTGGCGAGAGGTTCTGGTCCAAATGGACCAGAACCTTCTGCCAGAGAGGAGAGGCTCAAATAGTCCATGTCCAGGGTGGGAAGGGTCAGCAAGTATCCGGCCCGCTCGCCCCCGAGTTGAAGGCGGGTTTTGAGTTGACTTTTGAATAAAGAGAGATATCAGCATCAGTGGCTTC
Source organism: Oostethus manadensis (assembly GCA_024372805.1). NCBI lineage: Eukaryota > Metazoa > Chordata > Actinopteri > Syngnathiformes > Syngnathidae > Oostethus > Oostethus manadensis. The sequence goes on from QODF01000156.1 coordinate 398,312, forward strand.
AAGAAGTTTAACCAAAGTATTTCCCTACAAAAATAAATGAAAATAAATCAGTTCTGATTCAAACCAATCCCCTCCGTGAATCACCACCTTACCGCGGTGGAAGGGTTTGAGTGCCCGAGTGATCCCAGGAGCTATGTTGTCGGGGTTTTTATGCCCCTGGTAGGGTCTCCCAAGGCAAACAGGTTCTAGGTGACGAGCCAAACTAAGAGTGATTCAGAAGACCCGTATAAAAAAAAAACAAGAGAAGTGACCGCACCTAGCCCGGACGTGGGATACCAGGGCCTCACCCTGGAGCCAGGCCTGGGGGAGGGGCTCACAGGCGAGCGCCTGGTGGTCAGGTCTTCACCCGTGGGACCTGGGCGACCTGGTCTTTGGCGGCCAAATCTGGTTCTTGGGACATGGATTGTCACTTTTCTGGTGGGGAAGGAGCCCGAGCATGTGGAAGAGGCGGAGAGATTACGACTAGATATAGTCGGACTCACCCTAACCCACAGTTTGGGCTCTGGAACCAAATTCCTTGAGAGGGGCTGGACCTTGTTCTTCTCTGTAGTTGCTGCAGGGGAGAGGCGGCGAGCTGGTGTGAGCTTATTGTTAGCCCCCTGGGTTGATGCCTCTGTGTTGGAGTTATCCCCAGTAAACGAGAGGGTTATTTACCTACGCCTTAGGGCTGGGGAAAGGGTCCTGACTGTGGTTTGTGCGTATGCGCCGAACGGCAGTTCAGAGTACCCAGCCTTCTTGGAGTCTATCAGAGGGGTTCTGCAGAGTACCCCAGCTGGTGACTGCATAGTTCTGCTGGGAGACTTCAACGCCCATGTGGGCAATGACAGTGTGACTTGGAGGAACGTGGTTGGGAGGAACGGCCTCCCGGACCTGAAGAATTTACAGTTTGTCCATAACAAACACCATGTTCGAACATAAGGATGTCCATAAGTGCACTTGGCACCAGGACACCCTAGGTCGCAGGTCTATGATCGACTTTGTGGTTGTATTATCAGACCTGCGTCCGCATGTTCTGGGCACGCGGGTGAAGAGAGGGGCTGAGCTGTCAACTGACCACCACCTGGTAATGAGTTGGATTAGATGGCGGGGAAGGATGCCGGACAGACCTGGCAGACCCAAACGCGTAGTGAGGGTGTGCTGGGAACGTCTGGCAGAGTCTCCCGTTCGTCGAGTCTTCAACTCTCATCTCCGGCAGAGCTTCGCCTGCATCTCGAGGGAGGACC